>CM075749.1:15000-531751 GCA_037974335.1 Prionace glauca | reverse complement strand
TCACGTGCTCACTGTGTCTGGAAGCAGAAAATGCAGATGTATGGGATTGAGGGTGATTTAGGAAATTGGATCAGGAATTGGCTAGCAGATAGGAGACAGAGGGTGGTGGTTGATGGTAAATATTCATCATGGAGTTCGGTTACAAGTGATCTGCCTCAGGGATCTGTTTTGGGGCCACTGCTGTTTGTAATTTTTATTAATGATCTGGATGAGGGTATAGTTGGGTGGATTAGTAAATTTGCTGATGACACCAAAGTCGGAGGTGTGGTAGATAGTGATGAAGGGTGTCATAGTTTGCAGGAAGACTGAGACAGGTTGCAGAGCTGGGCCGACAGGTGGCGGATGGAGTTTAATGCGGAATCCCCCTACCAATAAACGCTAAGACACCATATGCCTTCTTAACAACCTTATCTACTTGATTCCCAACTTTCAGGGATCTATGTACACATACACCTAGATCCCTCTGCTCCTCCACACTATTCAAAGTCCTCCCGTTAGCCCTATACTCAACACATCTGTTATTCCTACCGAAATGAATTACCTCACACTTCTCCACATTAAACTCCATCCGCCACCTCGCAGCCCAGCTCTGCAACCTTTCTAAGTCACCCTGCAAACTATGACACCCTTCCTCACAATCTACCACACCTCCGACTTTGGTGTCATCAGCAAACTTACTAATTCACCCAACTATACCCTCATCCAGATCATTAATAAAAATTACAAACAGCAGTGGCCCCAAAATAGATCCCTGAGGCACACCACTCGTAACCGAACTCCATGACGAATATTTACCATCAACCACCACCCTCTGTCTCCTATCTGCTAGCCAATTCCTGATCCAATTACCTAGATCACCCCCAATCCCATACATGCGCATTTTCTGCAGAAGCCTACCATGGTGAACCTTATCAAACGCTTTGCTAAAATCCATATACACCACATCAACTGCCTTACCCCTATCCACCTCTTTGGTCACTTTCTCAAAGAACTCGATAAGGTTAGTAAGGCACGACCTACCCGCTACAAAACCATGCTGACTGTCTCTAATCAACTCATTACTCTCCAAATAACTATAAATCCTGTCTCTAATAATCCTTTCCAAAACCTTACCCACCACAGAAGTAAGACTCACCGGTCTATAATTCCCAGGGAAGTCCCTTCTCCCCTTCTTAAACAATGGGACAACATTTGCTGTCCTCCAATCTTCCGGTACTATACCAGAGACCAATGACGACCTGAAGATCAGAGCCAGAGGCTTCGCAATCACCTCTCTTGCCTCCCAAAGAATCCTAGGGTAAATCCCATCCGGACCAGGGGACTTATCTATTTTCAAACCCTCTAACATATCCAGCACATCCCCCGTATCAACTGCAATACTATCTATTTTACACCCCTGCACCCCAGTGTCCTCCTCAGCGACATTCATGTCCCCTTGTGTGAACACCGAAGAGAAATATTGGTTCAACAAATATTGGTGCCTTACTAACCTCCAATCTCCTCCGGTTCCACACACAACTTCCCTCTACTGTCTGTAACTGGCCCTAATCTTGCCCTAACCAACCTTCTGTTCTTGACATACCTGTAAAGCGCCTTAGGGTTCTCCTTAATCCTATCAGCCAAAGTCATCTCTTTTAGCCCTTCTTAATTCCCTCTTCAACTCCCTCCTAGCCAATCTAAAACTTTCTAATGCACTACCTGAGCCCTCAAGCCTCATCCGAACATAAGCCTCCTTTTTCTTCCTAACTAACGAATCAACTTTTTTAGTGCACCACGGTTCCCTGGGCCTACCAAATCCTCCTTGCCTGACAGGGATATACTTATCACAGACCCGCAATAGCTGCTCCTTGAAAAATCTCCACATCTCGGATGTTCCCAGTCCCTGTAATCTCCCATTCCAACCAATGCTTCCTAATTGTCTCCTAATAGCCTCATAATTACCCTTCCCCCAGCTGAAACTACTGACCCGAGGTTCATGCCTATCCCTTTCCATCACTAAGGTGAACGTAATCGAATTGTGGTCACTATCCCCAAACTGTACACCAACTTTCAAGTCTAGCACCTGGTCTGGCTAGAGAGGGGGGGAGAGAGAAAAGGGCGGGGGAGGGGGGGGAGGGGGGGGGAGGGGGGGGAAGGGGGGGGGAGGGGGGGGAGAGAGAAAAGGGGGGGGGAGGGGGGGGGGAGAGAGAAAAGGGGGGGGGGAGAGAAAGGGGGGGGGGGAGAGAAAGGGGGGGGAGAGAAAGGGGGGGGGAGAGAAAGGGGGGGGAGAGAAAGGGGGGGGAGAGAAAGGGGGGGGGGAGAGAAAGGGGGGGGGAGAGAAAGGGGGGGGGAGAGAAAGGGGGGGGGAGAGAAAGGGGGGGGGAGAGAAAGGGGGGGGAGAAAAGGGGGGGAGAAAAGGGGGGGGGAGAAAAGGGGGGGGGAGAAAAGGGGGGGGGGGAAGGGGGGGAGAAAAGGGGGGGGAGAAAAGGGTGGGGGAGAAAAGGGGGGGAGAAAAGGGGGGGAGAAAAGGGGGGGGGAGAGAAAAGGGGGGGGGAGAAAAGGGGGGAGAAAAGGGGGGGAGAAAAGGGGGGGAGAAAAGGGGGGGGGAGAAAAGGGGGGGGGAGAAAAGGGGGGGGGGAGAAAAGGGGGGGGAGAAAAGGGGGGGAGAAAAGGGGGGGGGGGAGAAAAGGGGGGGGAGAAAAGGGGGGGGAGAAAAGGGGGGGGAGAAAAGGGGGGGGGAGAAAAGGGGGGGAGAAAGGGGGGGAGAAAAGGGGGGGGGAGAAAAGGGGGGGGGAGAAAAGGGGGGGGGAGAAAAGGGGGGGGAGAAAAGGGGGGGGAGAAAAGGGGGGGGAGAAAAGGGGGGGGGAGAAAAGGGGGGAGAGAAAAGGGGGGGGAGAAAAGGGGGGGGGGAGAAAAGGGGGGGGAGAAAAGGGGGGGAGAAAAGGGGGGGAGAAAAGGGGGGGAGAAAAGGGCGGGGAGAAAAGGGGGGGAGAAAAGGGGGGGAGAGAAAAGGGGGGGGGAGAAAAGGGGGGGAGAAAAGGGGGGAGAAAAGGGGGGGGAGGAAAGGGGGGGAGAAAAGGGGGGGGGAGAAAAGGGGGGGGAGAAAAGGGGGGGGAGAAAAGGGGGGGGAGAAAGGGGGGGGAGAAGGGGGGGGAGAAAAGGGGGGGGAGAAAAGGGGGGGGGGAGAAAAGGGGGGGAGAAAAGGGGGGGAGAAAAGGGGGGGGAGAAAAGGGGGGGAGAAAGGGGGGGGGAGAAAGGGGGGGGGAGAAAAGGGGGGGAGGAAAGGGGGGGGGGAAGGGGGGGGGAGAAATGGGGGGGAGAAAAGGGGGAGGGAGAAAAGGGGGGGAGAAGGGGGTGGGAGAAAAGGGGGGGGGGAGAAAGGGGGGGGAGAAAAGGGGGGGGGAGAAAGGGGGGGGGAGAAAAGGGGGGGAGAAAGGGGGGGAGAAAAGGGGGGGAGAAAAGGGGGGGGAGAAAAGGGGGGGGGAGAAAAGGGGGGGAGAAAAGGGGGGGAGAAGGGGGGGGGAGAAGGGGGGGAGAAGGGGGGGGAGAAAAGGGGGGGAGAAAAGGGGGGGGGGAGGAAAAGGGGGGGAGAAAAGGGGGGCGAGAAAGGGGGGGGAGAAAAGGGGGGGGGGAGAAAAGGGGGGGGGAGAAGGGGGGGAGAAAGGGGGAAGGGGGGAAGGGGGGGAGAAAGGGGGGTTGGGGGGGGAGAAATGGGGGGAAGGGGGGGAGAAAAGGGGGGGGGAGAATAGGGGGGGGGAAGGGGGGGGGGAGAAAAGGGGGGGGGAGAAAGGGGGGGGAGAAGGGGGGGAGAAAGGGGGGGGTGAAAGGGGGGGGGTGAAAGGGGGGGGTGAAAAGGGGGTGAGAGAAAGGGGGGGGTGGGGGGAGGGAGATTGAGGGGGGTGAGAAAGGGGGGGGAGGGGGGGGAGGGGAGGGGGTGGGGAGGGGGGGGGAGAAAGGGGAGGGGGGGGAGGGGGGGAGAAAGGGGGGGAGAAAGGGGGGGGGGGAGAAAGGGGGGGGGTGAAAAGGGGGGGAGGGGGGGAGAAAAGGGGGGGAGGGGGGGAGTAAGGGGGGGGAGGGGGGGGAGGGGGGAGGGGGGGAGGGGAGGTGGGGAGGGGGGGTAGGGGGGGAGGGGGAGGGGGGGGGGGGGGGGGGTGTGGGGAGGGGGGAGGGGTGGGGGGGAGGGGAGGGGGGGTGGGGGTGGGGGGGGAGGGAGGGGGTGGGGGGGGAGATGGGGGGAGTGGGGGTGGGGGGGGTGGGGGGGAGGTGAGGGGTGGAGGGAGGGGAGGAGGGGTGGGGAGGGGGGGTGGGGGGAGAAAGGGGGGGGGAGGGGGGGGAGGGGAGGGAGGGGGAGGGGGGGGGAGGGGAGGGGGGAGGGGAGGGGGAGTGGGGGGGAGGGGGGAGTGGGGGAGGGGAGGGGGGGAGGAGGGGGAGGGGGTGGGGGTGAGGGATGGGGGGGGTGGAGGGGGGAGGGGGGGAGGAGGGGGAGGGGGGGAGGGGGGGAGGGGAGGGGGTGGGGGTGGGGGAGGGGAGGGGAGGGGAGGGGGAGGGGGGAGGAGGTGGGGGGGAGGGGAGGGGCTGCTGCTACAGTAACTTCGGATGGGGTGAATGTCCGTGGGGACTTTGGGAGGCATTACCCGGTCTGGGATGGATCTGGCGGGGAGCCCTATTATTTTTTGCACAAGTGCAGTTGGAGGCTCCAATGGAGAATCTACAATATTGTAGATTTTTCGGGAATTTTTAAAGAGAAAGTAATGATGGAATTTTGAAGATGTGTCTAGTTGAAGGGAAACGAGAATACAAACATCCTGGGGACGGAACAAACTGTCGGTTAATTTACTTTTGTACTCATTTGATCTAACTGATGTAATTGTGTCTGTTGCAAATTGTCTCCAATTTTATCAGCTTGACATCATTTTATTCTGTCGGCAACTCCGGCAATAACGAGAGAAACAAAATTGCTGTGCTTACATTGAATCTTTTTGTCGTTAGGGGAATACAAACCGCACAAACATCCTCAGAATCTCACACCTTTGCCTCCTCTATTAGCCTGGTGTTGCGTCATTTCAGAGATCCACATCTCCATCCCAGATCTGAAAACTGTGCAAGAAATGCGCTCTCGGAGATCAGTACAACTAGAACATCAAACACACTGCTCTCAAAATAAATTCCAACATTCCATTTAACATTAAAATACTTTTGTAGCATTTACTGAGTTCGCTCCCAAATCTCTGCTGACCCGCAGTTCTCAGCTAATCACGTTTAGCAAACCCTCGGAAGTAACGGTTTATTGTGCAAAATATCATTACATTCTAAATATAAGCAATTCCACCTGCAACTACTTTGCACATTTACTGAATCTATCAATGTTCGTTTGCAATATTCACACTTCTTGCTGTGTCATCTAATGAGTGTTGCCATTCTCGATTACTGCAGTAAGTCATTCATAAAAATAGTGAAATCCTCTGGAACAGCAGATGCCAAATCCACTAATTTGAGGATACGGCTTCTGCTATTAATCCCTACCTCAGTCATATGTTGTCTCCAATTCAACGCATTCCAATGATCTCACACTCCCGCCCTAAAATATTTTTTAATAACTTGCTCACAGCTTGCAAACTCCTTGTTTAATCTCTTCAATCTTCTTAAATATTGGAGTGAGAGATCCAAATTCTACTTTGACGTAAGTTTGTGATAACACCACTCTTCGTCAACATGCTTACCGGAATTGACAATTCAAAGAACAAAGAACAAAGAACAAAACAGCACGGGAAACAGGCCCTTCGGCCCAACGAGCCCGCGCCGCCGTCCCATTGTCTCAGTGACCTATTCATGACTCTAGTCTATGCCTAATGTGTGAGGATCTGGGAGGTCCAATATAGGGACAATTTGTTACCCAATCAATCAGCCTAAAAGCACATTTTTGGGATGTGGGAGGAAACCGGAGCACCCGGAGGAAACCCACGCAACCATGGGGAGAACGCGCAAACTCCCACGGACACAGGCCCAACTCCATGTGTCCGCACAGTAACAGAGATAGCCTTTGCGCTGCCATGATGCCCTCGAGATGGTAAGTGCCTGTGGATAAAAATTTCATTATTAAAGACTCTATACCCCTGAGGCTAAAACTGACCCCAAGCCTACAATGCTTAATAAGGCCTGCTATATCCCCCTATATGTAAACTGCTCATGTGGCTGTCCAAGTGACTCTTGAACAACCCTAGCGTGCCTGCTTCCACCACCTTACTCGGCAGTGCATTCCACATCCCCACTACCCTTTGTGTGAAAAACTGCCCTCTAACATTAGTCTTATATCTAGCCCCCCTCACCCTAAGCCCGTGACCCCTCGTTCTATCCATTTCTAATAGCGGAAAAAGCTTATCACCATCTACTCTATCTGTCCCCTTCATAATCTTATAAACCTCTATCAAATCCCCCTCAGCCGACGTCTCTCAAGGGAATTCATTGTGGCCTGTATTCCTCTTTCACCATATTGTACAATTATTCTGCTTCATTGGAGGTGATCTCAATGCCAAGAACCTGTCCTATTGGCTGAACATCTTTGTCCGATTGATTGTTGCATTATTTCCTGTTCCTGTCTGTGTAGATTTTACATAAGAACATAAGAAATAGGAGCAGGAGTAGGCCATCTGGCCCTTCGAGCCTGCCCCGCCATTCAATAAGATCATGGCTGATCTGTCGTGGCTCAGTTCCACCTTCCCGCCCTCTCCCCATAACCCTTAATCCCTTCTCTTATCAAAAACCCATCAACCCGCTTCTTGAAAATATTTAGCGAGGCAGCCTCGCTAAATATTAGCGAGGCTTACGGGCGGCACGGTAGCACAGTGGTTAGCACTGCTGTTTCACAGCTCCAGGGTCCTGGGTTCGATTCCCGGCTCGGGTCACTGCCTGTGTGGAGTTTGCACATTCTCCTCGTGTCTGCGTGGGTTTTCTCCGGGTGCTCCGGTTTCCTCCCACAGTCCAAAGATGTGCGGGTTAGGTTCATTGGCTATGCTAAAATTGCCCCTTAGTGTCCTGGGATGTGTAGGTTAGAGGGATTAGCAGGTAAATGTGTAGGGATATGGGGATAGGGTCTGGGTGGGATTGTGTTCGGTGCAGACTCGATGGGCCGAAGGGCCTGTTTCTGCACTGTAGGGTTCTATGTCTATGTAAAGCCTCCACCACTTCAACGGGCAGAGAATTCCAGAGATTCACCACCCTTTGAGTGAAGAAGTTCCTCCTCAACTCTGTTCTAAACCGCCTCCCCTTTATCTTGAGGCTGTGCTCCCTAGTCCTACTGTCTTTTTTGAGCGGGAAGAGTCTCTCCACTTCTATCCTATCCATCCCATTCATCATCTTATACGTCTCAATGAGATCTCCCCTCATTCTTCTAAACTCCAACGAGTACAAGCCTAGTTCATTCTGATGGAGAGGCTTCTGAGGGACAAGATTTACGAGCATTTGGAGAGGTTTGACATGATCAGGAATGGTCAGCATGGATTTGTCAAGGGCAGGTCGTGCCTTACGAGCCTAGTTGAGTTCTTGGATAATGTGACTGAACACATTGATGAAGGAAGTGCCGTGGACGTAGTGTACATGGACTTCAGCAAGGCTTTTGATAAGGTCCCCCATGCAAGACTTCTTGAGAAGGTGAGAGGGCATGGGATCCAAGGGCCTTTGGCCTTGTGGATCCAGAACTGGCTTGCCTGCAGAAGGCAGAGAGTGGTTGTGGATGGGTCTTTTTCGGAATGGAGGTCAGTCACCAGTGGAGTGCCCCAGGGATCTGTTCTGGGACCCTTGCTGTTTGTCATTTTCATAAATGACCTGGATGAGGAAGTGGAGGGATGGGTTAGCAAGTTCGCTGATGACACGAAGGTCGGCGGTGTTGTGGATGGTCTGGAAGGATGTCAAAAGTTGCAGCAGGACATAGATAGGATGCAGGAATGGGCGGAGAAGTGGCAGATGGACTTCAACGCGGATAAATGTGTAGTCGTCCATTTCAGCAGAACCAACGGGATGAACGAGTACACTATTAAGGGCAGGAGTCTTAGTAGCGTTGAAGAGCAGAAGGATCTCGGGGTCCGGGTTCACAGGACTCTTAAATCGGCCTCGCAGGTGGAGGAGGTGGTCAAGAAGGCGTATGGTGTACTGGCCTTCATTAATCGAGGGATTGAGTTTAGGAGTCGGGAGGTAATGCTGCAACTTTACAGGACCCTCGTCAGGCCTCATTTGGAGTACTGTGCGCAGTTCTGGTCACCTCACTATAGGAAAGACGTAGAAGCTATTGAAAGGGTGCAGAGGAGATTTACAAGGATGTTGCCTGGACTGGGAGGCATGCCTTATGAAGATAGGTTGAGGGAGCTGGGACTCTTTTCCCTGGAGAGGCGAAGGTTGAGAGGCGACCTGATAAAAGTTTATAAAGTGTTGAGAGGAATAGATAGGGTGGACTCTCAGAGGCTATTTCCCCGGGTTGAAATGGTCGCTACGAGAGGACACAGATTTAAGGTGCGGGGAGGGAAGTACAGAGGTGATGTTAGGGGTAAGTTTTTCACTCAGAGGGTGGTGAGTGAATGGAATCGGCTGCCGTCGTCGGTGGTGGAGGCGAACTCGCTGGGGTCTTTTAAAAGACTTCTGGATGAGTATATGGGGTTTAATGGGATTGGGGGTTATAGATAGGTCTATAGATTGGTGGGGTTGATGTGATCGGCGCAACTCGAGGGCCGAAGGGCCTGTTTGTGCTGTAATGTTCTATGTTCTATGTTCTATGTTCATTCAGCCTCTCCTCATAGCTCAACCCCGCAACTCCGGTATCAGCCTAGTAAACCTCCTCTGCACTCCCTCCAAGGCCAAAATATCTTTGCGCAGGTGCGGCGCCCAAAACTGCACACAATACTCCAGCTGCGGGACTCCACATGCCTTATTACAAAAGCTGTCCCAGCTCCCTCCCCATTCCATGGTATTCCATTATTCACATTGTGAGTGCAGTTCTCCCTTGATCCTATTCGCTGGTGATGGCAATCTCTGTGGCAATTCTGGTTGGTGGATTTATATGTTTTGCAAAGCATAAGAACATAAGAAATAGGAGCAGGAGTAGGCCATCTAGCCCTTTGAGCCTGCCCCGCCATTCAATAAGATCATGGCTAATCTGTTGTGGCTCAGTTCCACCTTCCCGCCCTCTCCCCATAACCCTTAATCCCTTCTCTTATCAAAAACCCATCAACCCGCTTCTTAAAAATATTTAGCGAGGCAGCCTCCACCACTTCAACGGGCAGAGAATTCCAGAGATTCACCACCCTTTGAGTGAAGAAGTTCCTCCTCAACTCTGTTCTAAACCGCCCCCCCTTTATCTTGAGGCTGTGCTCCCTAGTCCTACTGTCTTTTTTGAGCAGGAACAGTCTCTCCACTTCTATCCTATCCATCCCATTCATCATCTTATACGTCTCAATGAGATCTCCCCTCATTCTTCTAAACTCTAACGAGTACAAGCCTAGTTTATTCAGCCTCTCCTCATAGCTCAATCCCCTCAACTCTGGTATCAGCCGAGTAAACCTCCTCTGCACTCCCTCCAGGGCCAAAACATCCTTGCACAGATGCGGTGCCCAAAACTGCACACAGTACTCCAGCTGCGGCCTCACCAATGCCCTATACAGCTGCAGCAAGACCTCCCTACTTTTATATTCAATCCCCCTCGCTATGAAGGCCAGCATCCCATTCACCTTCCTGACCACCTGCTGCACCTGCAAGCTGGGTTTTTGCGACTCATGCACCAGGACCCCGAGGTCCTTCTGCACCGTCGCCTGCTGCAGTTTTTCGCCACGTAAGTAATAGTCCTTCCTACCATTCTTCCTACCAAAGTGGGGGAAAGATCTCATTTATATTTCCAAATGATGTTGTTTTTAATGATTATCACTTTCATATTTTTTGTTTCAAAGGAATCCACGCTAAAGAGATAAATGTTAAGAAGGATCATCTTAAAGTTGGTGACGGAGATAGGATTCGGCACAGAGCTAAGATGTATTGTAAAAGTGAAACATATCAGCAAGAAAGCAACAATCGAATAGAAGGGTTTATATAGGGTTTGATCATCAGGGCTACATTGAAATCATGCAGGTTTTGGTGGGTAAATGGTGAAATGTTGTTACAAGGTAGGAAAGTGTGAACCAGCCAACCTCTACTCAACCTTCTCATTGGTCACTGAGCCTCTTCAGACAACAACTTCCAAACCCTTGACAATTGTTTTCTTGAAAGACAAGCACCACAGGCACATGGGAACACCACTATCTGGAGGTACCTTCCAAGTCATTCAGCATACTGACTTGGAAATATATTACCGTTCTTTCACTGTCACTGGGTTAAAATCATGGACCTCCCTCCCTAACAACACTACAAGTATACCTACGCCATAAGGCCATAACACAGTAAAAAGTCTGACAACACCAGGTTTTAGTCCAACCGATTTATTTGATAATATTCTCACAAGCTTAAGCTTTCGAGGTTACCCTCTTCGTCAGGTGAATGGAGAGTTCTGACCTCAGACAGACAGAGCATACAGAGCACAGACAGTTGCTGATCAGCAACTGTCTGTGCTCTGTATGCTCTGTCTGTCTGAGGTCAGAACTCTCCATTCACCTGACGAAGAGGGTAACCTCGAAAGCTTAAGCTTGTGAGAATATTATCAAATAAATTGGTTGGACTAAAACCTGGTGTTGTCAGACTTTTTACTGTGTTTACGCCAGTCCAACGCCGGCATTCCCAGATCATAAGGCCATAAGACATAGCAGCAGAATCAGGCCCTCAGCCTATTGAGTCTGCTCTACTATTCAATCATGGCTGATATTTTTCTCATCATGTGGTTAAGAAGGCGTGTGGTCTACTGGCCTTCATCAATGGAGGGATTGAGTTTAGGAGTTCGGAGATAATGTTGTAGCCTTATAAGACCCTGGTCAGACCTCTCTTGGAGTACTGTGCTCAGTTCTGGTTGCCTCACTACAGGAAGGATGTGGAAGATATTGAGAGGGTGCGGAGGAGATTTACAAGGATGTTGCCTGGATTGGGAGGCATGCCTTATGAAGATAGGTTGAGGGAGCTCGGATGAGAAGTGATCCAATAGAAGTGTATAAGATGTGGAGAGGTATTGATCAGGTGGATTCTCAGAGGCTTTTTCCCAGGGTTGAAATGGTCGCTATGAGAGGACACAGGTTTAAGGTGCTGGGGGGTAGGTACAGAGGAGATGTTAGGGGTAAGTTTTTCACTCAGAGGGTGGTGAGTGAGTGGAATCGACTGCTGTTGGTGGTGATGGTGGAGGCAAATTCGTTAGGGTCTTTTAAGAGATTTCTGGATGAGTACATGGGACTTAATGGGATTGACGGTTATAGGTAAGCCTAATAGGTAGGGATATCATTGGCACAACTTGTGGGTCGAAGGGCCTGTTTGTGCTGTAGTTTTTCTATATTCTATGTTCTATCCCCATTCTCCTGCCTTTTCCCTATAACTGCTGATCCTCTTATTAATCAAGAACCTATATATCTCTGAATTAAAGACACTCAATGACTCGGCCTCCACAGACATCTGCGGCAAAGAGTTCCACAGATTCACCACTCTCTGGCTGAAGAAATTCCTCCTCATCTCTGTTTTAACGGATCTTCCCTTTAGCCTGAGATTGTGCCCACTGGTTCTAGTTTTTCCCACAGGTGGAAACATTCTCTCCATGTCCACTCTATCCAGGCCTCACAGTATCCTATAAGTTTCAACAAGATCCCCCCTCATCCTTCCAAACTCCAGCGAGCACAGACCCAGAGTTGTCAACTGTTCCTCATATGACAAGCTCTTCATTCCAGTGATCATTCTTATGAATCTCCTCTGAACCCCTTTTCCAAGGCCAGCACATCCTTCCTTAGATATGGGGCCCAAAACTGCTCACAATACTCCAAATGGGGTCTGACCAGAGCCTTATACAGCCTCAGAAGTACATTCCTCTTGTATTCTCTTGTATTCTCATCCTCTCGACAGGAATGCCAACATTGCATTTGCCTTCCTAACTGCCAACAGAACCTGCAGCTAATCTTGATCAAGATTCTCTTAAGACATGCCTTCAGTTCCTTCTTCCAAATTATTAATCTATATTGTGAAAAGTTGTGGTCTCTGCACCGACCCCTGAGGCACCAGCTGCCATCCTGAAAAAGACCCACATGGACCTCAGTGGTTAAAAGAAAAGCAGCTCACACCACCTTTTCAAGGGCAATTAGTGATGGGTAATAAATGATGGCTGAGCCAATGATGCCCACATCCCAAGAATGAAAAGCAACACACACATGTACAAACATTCACACATATGTACTCATACATATGCATGCACGCACATGAGCATGCACACATACATGCACACATACTTACATATGTACAAAGAACATAGAAATATATACACACCAAAATATGTACACGCACATCATAAATAAGGGAATTTAAGCCCAATATAAAAAATATACAATTAATTCTCCTTTGATTGTTCTTGAGGCTTGGGTGGGATTTTCTGATTGCACTCGCCCTAAAATCAGAAAATCTCATCCAAGGTCAATGGAACTTTCCATGGTTCATGTTCCTCCTGCTTCCCATGCTGCGTGGGATGGGAAGATTCTGCACATAGACTAGAATTTTACCAACATGCTCACCCTGATTTTGGGGGCAGGTGAGGTATTCTCCGTTGGCCTCAGGCGTGGTCATACAAATCTCAGGCAGACGTGGCGGTAAAATTTCACCCATAGTATTTAAACACAATGATGGATGAGTTGCTTTCTTGGAGGTGGTCTGATATAGAAATGTTACAATTATTACAAGATCTCTATTTGATTTCTTGAACTGGGCAACACAGATTCCAAAAGAGAGCACAGCCTTCAGCTTGTTTCCTCTGATGAAGATTTGATTGACACTGTTGCAATTTCTCAGGTGGCTAGGCATTCTTCCCTTAAAATCCTTCACCTATTGTGTATTTCCAAGTGGTTTTGAGTAAGTCTTTCTGTGGCAACTATTGATTTCAACATTCTGTACTTTGCATTTTTAGACAAGTACATGTTTCAACTGATGTTTGGATTATAGGAAATATACACTCCCTGCTAGAGTGATTTAGATTTCTCATTTTCCACCTTGCATTTTAGGCAGTTTTCTCTGTCGCAGTTCAAATTGCAAGAGTCACAGTCCAAATGCTTTTTAAATGTTGCTAATGTGCTTGCCTCAACTACTTTCTCTGGCAGTTCATTCAATGCACGCAACACTCTCAGCATGACCAAATTGCCTCTCAGCAATTCCCTTCTCACTTTAAACCTATTTTTCATTTGTCTGTTTGTCATTTTCATAAATGACCTGGATGAGGAAGTGAAGGGATGGGTTAGTAAGTTCGCCAACAATATGAAGGTTGGTGGTGTTGTGGATAGTCTGGAGGGATGTCAGAAGTTGCAGTGTGACATAGATAGGATGCAAGACTGGGCAGAGAAGTGGCAGATGGATTTCAACGTGGATAAATGTGGAGTGACCCATTTTGGCAGGACCAGCGGGATGCAGGAGTATAATATCAAGGGTAGAAGTCTTAGCTGTGTTGAAGAGCAGAAGGATCTTGGGGTCCGGGTCCATAGGACTCTTAAATCGGCCTCGCAGGTGGAGGATGTGGTCAAGAAGGCGTATGGTGTACTGGCCTTCATTAATCGAGGGATTGAGTTTAGGAGTCGGGAGATAATGCTGAAACTTCATAAGACCCTTGTCAGACCCCACTTGGAGTACTGTGCGCAGTTCTGGTCACCTCACTACAGGAAGGATGTGGAAGCTATTGAGAGGGTGCAGAGGAGATTTACAAGGATGTTGCCTGGATTGGGAGGCATGCCTAATGAAGATAGATTGAGGGAGCTCGGTCTCTTCTCCCTGAAGAGACGAAGGTTGAGAGGCAACCTGATAGAGGTTTATAAAATGTTGAGAGGAATAGATAGGTTGGATTCTCAGAGGCTATTTTCCAAGGCTGAAATGGTCGCTACAAGAGGACACAGGTTTAAGGTCCTGGGAAGCAAGTACAGAGGGGATGTTAGGGGAAAGTTTTTCACTCAGAGGGTGGTGAGTGAGTGGAATCGGCTGCTGTCGGTGGTGGTAGAGGCGAACTCACTGGGGTCTTTTAAAAGACTTCTGGATATGGGATCTAATGGCATTGGGAGTTACAGATAGTTCTATGACTTGGTAGGTATAGATGTGATCGGTGCAACTTGTGGGCCGAAGGGCCTGTTTGTGCTGTAGTGTTCTATGTTCGACGTTCTACACTCTCAAATTTTCAATTCCCCTTCCCTGGGAAAAAGACTACGTGTGTTCATGCTAACTATGCTAACAAAGTTTAAAAATCATATTTTCAAAAACTCAAGGGGCACTAACAATGCAAAGGTTTCTCGAGAGAATTGAAGCAAGTATCACCATTATAAACCCAAACAAAGTCTTCATATGATCCACAATAGTGGCAAAGATCTTGTTCACAAGTGAAACGTCACTCTGAAAGGAAATGAAGAGACAAGAAGTGCAATGTGAACTAAAGGTTAAGGGAGTGGATTGGTGAGTATAGGCATCAATCAGCCTTCACTGTGACAAATTTGCCGAGTGGAGGAGGGGCTCGCTGCTGCTGCCAGTGAGTAGGGAGGTGGGGAATTTAGAGAATGCAGTGAGGTCAGCAGTTGTGATTGGTCATTGTCCGGGCGCTATGTATCTAAAAGGCAAGTAGAATTTGAGAATTCAACATCAAAGATTTACGAGGATGTTGCCAGGATTAATGGGCTTGAGTTATAGGGAGATGTTGGCCAGGTTAGGACTTTATTCCTTGGAAAGTAGGAGAATGCGGGGTGAACCTTATTGAGGTGTATAAGATCATGAGGGGCATAGTTAGCATGAACATACATAGTCTTATTCCCAGGAAAGAGGAATTGAAAATTAGAGAGAGGTTTAAGGTGAGAGGGGAATTGCTGAGAGGCAATTTGTTCATGCAGAGAATGGTGCGCGCATTGAACGAACTGCCAGAGAAAGTAGTTGAGGCAAACACATTAGCAACATTTAAAAAGCATTTGGATACGTACTTGGGATGGGAAAGGTTTAGAAAGAGATTGGCTAAACACAGGCAATGAGAAGTATCATGTACCGGTTAGGGAGAAGAGCCTGTTTCTGTGCTAATATTGCTCTAGGCAGACTGATCCTTCAACTTTTCAGTAAATTCTAAGTGCCGCCAAATGCTGGATTTGGGCTTCGAACAAACCTCAGTATAAAATCTGTTTAAAGTGCTATTGGTGTGAACTCAATGATGGGTGTCGTAAAGCAGACCTGCGGGGTGGGGGGGGGGGGGGAATCTGAGTGAACTCCATGGGCAAAAACATGTATTTCCTGTACCCAAAAAACATATCCGAGAAAATCAAATTCAATTCGATATACCGGTAGTGCAGTGCAATGGCCATTGGGTGAAAATATTTTCACTAACCTTGAAAAACGCCAAGCTGAGTCCCAAAAAGCACTAAAAAAAGAATAAGAAATATAAGCTGTGCTTCTGGAGCCGAAACCCAGCCGATTGGTACAAATTCAAATTCAGAATGAGTGTCAGAAAACATGTGGATTGAGTGTGACACACAAATCCCGCGCACGGCCCCACATCCCTAAACCAGAAAAATAACCCTCATGCGCTGAAGTGTCGCTCCAAAGGGACAATGGTTTTGTTTCATTGTCTCCATTATTTTCCTCTCTGTTCTGAAGGAGGGTCAGAGTCGGTTTTGAAGCCGCATCCTTCTATTAATGGGCACGATTTTAGCCAGGGGTCATTCCGATTTGTGTTTCATCCTCACATTTTCTAACCCCACCCCCACGCCCCATTACTTACCTTTCCCTCAGTTCTACGCCAGTTGCAATTTCGCATTGAAAGCAGCACAAACCTGTCACAATTCCACCATCTTCATGGAGAATCTTCCTCAAACAGCCAGAAGTTGCTTCCGATCGAGCTGAGATCGGCCAAGCCCCTGGTCTCCCGCTTACATTCGTCCGATGCTATCAATTTCAACACTTTCCAAGACTCACCAAACAGCAGTAGCACACAATTATCCATATTCTAATAGGACAAACTCTGAGACGAAAGAACTGAAAGAAAGACAGACTGGGTCTCTCAAAACAGGATTAGTTCAAACTGACACAGCAGCCAATGTAACATCTGTTCAGAGAGAAACAGTTAACGTTTCGGTTCGTCACCTTGTTACAAGCTGTAAGCAAACGGACCAGGAGAGAGGAAGGCCTCTTAAACAAGAACTATCAATTCCCCACTGCCTAAAGGAGATTGCAGCAAGTCAGCGCAACCAAAATTGAAGAAACAACATTTGGTTTTCACATATAACAACAGAAAATGTTGGATAAACTCAGCAGGTTTGGCAGCACCTCCGGAGAGAGTTAATGTTTGGGGGCCTCCTCAGAGTGCTGTCTTACAAATTCCAGACGTTAACCCTGTTTCTCCCCTGCAGAAACAGCAAACCTTGTGATATTTTCAACATTTACTGTTTTCATTTCAGATTTCCAGCACCTGCAGTACTTTGCTTTTATTTTGTTTTTCACAACCTGGGATGCCAATATGGATCAACACATTATTACGCCCAGTATCGGAACTTTTGGATATTGTACTGTGGCAAGAAGAACATGCGATATTATACAAACATAGAAGATAGGAGGAGGCCATTTGGTCCTTTGATTTGGTTTATTATTGTCACATGTATTAGCGTACAGTGAAGTGTTGTTTCTTGCGCGCTATACAGACAAAGCATACCATTCATAGACCGAGAAACGAGAGGGCAAAATGTAGTCAGAGCTAGATTATAGAGACAGATCAACTTAATGCGAAGTAGGTCCATTCAAAAGTCTGATGGCAGCAGGGAAGAAGCTGCTCTTGAGTTGGTTGGTACATGACCTCACACTTTTGTATCTTTTTCCTGGTGGAAAAAGGTGGAAGAGGGAAAGTCCAGGTGTGTGGGGCTCTCCATTATGCTGGCTGTTTTGCCAAAGCAGCAGGAAGTGTAGACAGAGACAATGGATGGGAGGCTGGTTTGCATTATGGATTGGGCTACATTCACAACCTTTTGTAACTCCTTGCGGTCTTGAGCAGAGCAGGAGCCACACCAAGCTGTGATACAACCAGAAAGAATGCTTTCGATGGGGCATCTGTAAAAGTTGGTGAGAGTCGTAGCTGACATGTCAAATTCCCTTAATCTTCTGTGGAAGTAGAAGCATTGGTGTGCTTTCTTGCCTATAATGTCAGCATGGGGGAACCAGGACAGGTTGTTGATGATCTGGACATCAAACTGAAGCTTTCGACCATTGATTTTCGACCAATGAGATCACCGTTCATTCTTCAAAACTCTAGAGACTACGGGCCCATTTTGTCCAATCTCTCTTCATAGCATAGTCCCACCATCCCCAGAACATCCCCAGATTTTTTGCCAAGTTAAACAGATTGCCGCAACGTGGTCATCACACTGTGTTAAGCATTTTCTTTATATGCACAACAGTTTCCAAAGTATCACTCCATGCCATTCAAGATTTATTTTTCTTAGCAATAGGTAATATTGCCGCTAAAAGCCCATACCGTAGCGTTAAGCATTTGGAGCAAATCCACATTACCTCCCAATGTTTCTTTCACAGTAAGTCAACATTTTTAGGAACTGAACTGATATTGCGGCAAAGTGCTTATCTCGATGAGTTGAGCAACTTGCGTCAACGTCCGTTTGTTTCCATTGTCTCTCTCAATGCCAAGGTCTGCCAAGTTTTTGATATTGTCACAACGAGGTCATCACGCTGTGTTAAGCATTTTCTTTATATCCACAACTGTTTCCAAAGTATCCACTCCATGCCATTCAAGACATATTTTTCCAAGCAAGGTAATGCTGCCGCCAAGTGCCCATCTCATTGAGTTAAGCATTTTGACGAAAATTCCACTTTCGGTCCAATATAGGACAAGATTTTTCGTCATTCAACTGATATTGCAGCAAAGTGCTTACCTCCATGAGTTGAGCAATTTGGTTCAACGTCCATCAGTATCCATTGTTTCTCTGAATGCCATTGTCTGTTTTCTGCCAAGTTATTGATGTTGCGGCAAAGTGGTCATCTCACTCTGTGAAGCATTTCCTATATATCTACAACAGTTTCCAAAGTATCAGTCCATGCCATTCAAGATTTATTTTTCCAAGCAAGGTAATTATGCCGCCAAATGCCCATACCGTTGAGTTAAGCATTTGGACTGAACCCACATGAGCTCCCAATGTTTCTGTCATAGTAAGTCAACGTTTCCCGGCACTGAAGTGATATTGCGACAGAGTGCTGATCTCGATGAAGTGAGCCACTGACGTGAATGTCCATTTGTTTCCATTGTCTCTGTCAATGCCACGATGATTTTCTGCCAAGTTATTGATATTGCCCCAGCGTGGCCAATACACTGCGTTAAGGATTTTCATTATCCGCGCAACAGTTTCCAAAGTATCACTCCATGCTATTCAAGATTTATTTTTCATAGCAACGTAATATTGCTGCCAAATGCCCATACCGTAGAGATAAGCATTTGGAGTAAATACACATTAGCTCCCCATGTTTCTTTCATAGTGAGACAACAGATTTCGCCGCTCAACTCATATTGCAGCAAAGAGCATGTCTCGATGAGTTCAGCAATTTACATGAAGCACCATTAGTTTCCATTGGCTCGCCCAATGCCACGATGAATTTTTGCCTAGTTATTGACATTGCCCAAACGTGGTCATTTTCTTTGTATTCACAAGACCTTCTAAAGTATCACTCCATGCCATTCAAGATTTATTTTTTCAAGTAAGGTATTATTGCCACCACACACCATACCGTTGAGTTAAGCATTTGGAGTAAATCCAGATTAGCTCCCAATGTTTCTTCCACGGTGAGTCAACAGATTTCGTCGCTGAAATGATATTGCTCTCGACGAGTTGAGCAATGAACCACCATTAGTTTACATTGTCTCAATACCATGAAGAGTTTTCTGGCAAATTATTGATCCTGCGGCGAACTCCCCATCTTGAAGTAAGAATTTTCACGAAATCCACTTTAGGTTCCAGAGTTCCACTTCATGCCATTCAAGATTCCTTTCACTGAGGAAGATAATATAGCTGCCAAGTACCCATCTCATTTTGAGGAAAAATCCACATTCTGTTCCAATGTTACTCTCATAGCAAGTCAACATTTTCGTGGCTGATCTGGTATTACGGCAAAGTGCTTATCTGGATGAGTTGAGCAACTTGCCTGAATTCCATTAGTTTCCATTGGCTCTCAGAGTCATACGGAGAGCTTTCTATTAAGGTATTGGGTCAAAAGCCTCGTTTCGATGTATTAAGCATTTTCTCTAAGTCCACAACTTCGCCAAGCAAGGTAACAGTGCCGTCAAGTGCCATTGAGTTAAGTATTTTGAGGAAAAGTCCAATTTCGGTTCCAATGTTTCTCTCATAGTAAGTCAACATTTTTCGTCGATCAACTGACATTGCAGCAAAGTGCTTACCTCCATGATGTCAGCAGTTTGGGTCAACGTCCATCAGTTTCCATTCTTTCTCTGAATGCCGTGGTCTGTTTTCTGCCAAGTTATTGATGTTGCGGCAAAATGTTCATCGCACAGTGCTAAGCATTTTGTATATATCCACAGCAGTTTCCAAAGTATCACTCCATGCCATTCGGGATTTATTTTTCCAAGCAAGAATATTGCCGCAAAATGCCCACACTGTAGAGTTAAGCATTTGGAGTGAATGCAGTTTAGCTCCCAATGTTTCTTTCACAGTAAGTCAACATTTTTAGGAACTGAACTGATATTGCGGCAGTGTTTTTTGCAGTTTTTTTTTTGCAAAGTTAGATTGCAGCTTCTGGAGGAGCGTGTAAAGGAGTTGGAGGTGGAAGTAAAGGAACTCCGCAAAATTCGGGATGCAGAGGTGGACATTGATAGGAGTTATAAGGAGTCACTGCCATGAGGAGAGGAAAGAAGAATGTGGTGGGACAATCCCCTGGGGCTGTTCTCCTCCAAAATAGGTTTTCGGTCCTGGAGGCTACAGTTGAGGAGGAATCAACTGAGGATAGCCAAAGGGAGCAGGTCTCTGGGGATGAGCCTATTGTAAAAGCTCAGGTGGTTAGGGGTAGTAAAAGATTAGGACTTGTGATTGGGGACTCCACCGTTAAAGGGACGGATAGGAGAGTCGGTAGTAATGATAGGGACTCAGGGCTGGTGTGTTGCCTACCAGGGGCTGGGGTCCGGGATGTCTCAGAGAGGATATTCAAGACTCTCAGGGGAGAGGGAGATCAACCCCAAGTTATAATTCATGATATAGGGAGGCTAAGGGAAGGGGATATTAAGCAGAGATTCATGGAGTTGGGGTGGAAGCTAAAGGCCAAGTCAGACAGAGTGGTTATCTCTGGACTCTTGCCTGTGCCACAGGATAGTTTAGAGAGGAATAGAGAGAGGGAAAGTTTGAACTCGTGGCTGAGGGGATGGTGCAGGAGGGAGGGGTTCAAGTACTTGAGCAATTGGGGCTCGTTCTGGGGAAGGTGGGACCTTTATAAGAGGGATGGGATACACCTGAACCAGAGGGGAACAAATATCCTGGGGGGTAAATTTGTGAAGGTTATGCGGAGTGGTTTAAACTGATTCAGAGGGGGGGTGGGATCCTGAGTAGAGGGGGTGAAAGTGAGGGCGGCATAGATGGGGACTGCAATGCACGGCATTGTGGGGGTGGGGCGGAGCAGGGTTTGAAATGCGTATACTTTAATGCGAGGAGTATTCGCAATAAGGTGGATGAACTTGCAGCGTGGACCAGTACCTGGGACTTTGATGTTGTGGCCATTTCAGAGACTTGGATAGAGCAGGGTCAGGAATGGATGTTGCAGGTCCCGGGGTACAAATGCTTTAGTCGGAGTAGAGAAGGAGGTAGAAGGGGGGGTGGGGTAGCATTATTGGTCAAGGACTGTATCACAGTGTCAGAGAGAAAGTTTGATGAGGACTTGTCTGTTGAGATAGTATGGGCGGAGATTAGAAATAGGAGAGGAGAGGTCACCCTGTTGGGAGTCTTATATAGACCTCCAAAAAGTTCTAGAGAGGTTGAGGAAAGGATTGCGGAGACGATCCTTGTTAGGAGTGAAAGTAATAGGGTAGTTGTTATGGGGGACTTTAACTTTACTCATGTTGATTGGAATTGCTATAGCTCTAGCTCGTTAGAGGGGTCAAGGTTTTGTTCAAAGTGTGCAGGAAGGTTTTTTGACTCAGTATGTAGATAGGCCGACGAGAGGTGAGGCTATATTGGATTTGGTGCTGGGTAATGAGCCAGACCAGGTGCTAGACTTGTAAGTTGGTGTGCATTTTGGGGATAGTGACCACAATTCGATTACGTTCACCTTAGTGATGGAAAGGGATAGGCATGAACCTCGGGTCAGTAGTTTCAGCTGGGGGAAGGGTAATTATGAGGCTATTAGGAGAGAATTAGGAAGCATTGGTTGGACTAGGAGATTACAGGGACTGGGAACATCCGAGATGTGGAGATTTTTCAAGGAGCAGCTATTGCGGGTCTGTGATAGGTATATCCCTGTCAGGCAAGGAGGATTTGGTAGGCCCAGGGAACCGTGGTGCACTAAAAAAGTTGATTCGTTAGTTAGGAAGAAAAAGGAGGCTTATGTTCGGATGAGGCTTAAGGGCTCAGGTAGTGCATTAGAAAGTTTTAGATTGGCTAGGAGGGAGTTGAAGAGGGAGTTAAGAAGGGCTAAAAGAGATGACTTTGGCTGATAGGATTAAGGAGAACCCTAAGGCGTTTTACAGGTATGTCAAGAACAGAAGGTTGGTTAGGGCAAGATTAGGGCCAGTTACAGACAGTAGAGGGAAGTTGTGTGTGGAACCGGAGGAGATTGGAGAGGCGTTGAACCAATATTTCTCTTCGGTGTTCACGCAATGGGACATGAATGTAGCTGAGGAGGACACTGGGGTGCAGGGATGTAAAATAGATAGTATTGCAGTTGATACGGGGGATGTGCTGGATATTTTAGAGGGTTTGAAAATAGATAAGTCCCCTGGTCCGGATGGGATTTACCCTAGGATTCTTTGGGAGGCAAGAGAGGTGATTGCGAAGCCTCTGGCTCTGATCTTCAGGTTGTCGTTAGTCTCTGGTATAGTACCAGAAGATTGGAGGACAGCAAATGTTGTCCCATTGTTTAAGAAGGGGAGAAGAGACTTCCCTGGGAATTATAGACCGGTGAGTCTTACTTCTGTGGTGGGTAAGGTTTTGGAAAGGATTATTAGAGACAGGATTTATAGTTATTTGGAGAGTAATGAGTTGATTAGAGACAGTCAGCATGGTTTTGTAGCGGGTAGGTCGTGCCTTACTAACCTTATCGAGTTCTTTGAGAAAGTGACCAAAGAGGTGGATAGGGGTAAGGCAGTTGATGTGGTCTGCAGAGTGACTTAGAAAGGTTGCAGAGCTGGGCTGCGAGGTGGCGGATGGAGTTTAATGTGGAGAAGTGTGAGGTAATTCATTTCGGTAGGAATAACAGATGTGTTGAGTATAGGGCTAACGGGAGGACTTTGAATAGTGTGGATGAGCAGAGGGATCTAGGTGTATGTGTATATAGATCCCTGAAAGTTGGGAATCAAGTAGATAAGGTTGCTAAGAAGGCATACGGTGTCTTGGCGTTTATTGGTAGGGAGATTGAATTTAGGAGTCGCAACGTCATGATGCAACTGTACACAACTCTGGTGCGGCCGCACTTGGAGTTTTGTGTGCAGTTCTGGTCCCCACATTACAGGAAGGATGTGGAGGCTTTGCAGAGGGTGCAGAGGAGGTTTACCAGGATGTTGCCTGGTATGGAGGGGAAATCCTATGAGGAGAGACTGAGATTTGGGGTTGTTTTCGCTGGAAAGAAGGCGGCTAAGAGGGGACCTCATTGAAATATATAAGATGATTAGAGGTTTAGACAGGGTAGAAAGTGATAGCCTTTTTCCTAGGATGGAGAAAGCTAGCACGAGGGGGCACGACTTTAAATTAAGGGGGGGTAGTTATAGGACTGATGTCAGGGGTAGGTTCTTTACCCAGAGGGTGGTGAAGGACTGGAATGCAGCCGCAGTTGTAAATGCACCTAGTTTGGGGGCGTTTAAGAGATCTGTGGATAGGTTTATGGACGAAAAGGGATTGGTTTAGGCTAGTGGGTCATTGTTTTGTAACTGGTCGGCGCAACATCGTGGGCCGAAGGGCCTGTTCTGCGCTGTAATGTTCTATGTTCTATAAGTGCTTATCTTGTTGAGTTAAGCATCTTGTGTCAATGTCCTTTACTTTCCATTGTCTGACTCAATGCCATGGTCAGTTTTCTGCCATGACATTGATATTGCCGCATCGTGGACATCACGCTGCGTTAGAAACATTTTCTTTCTATCCACAAGAGTTTCCAAAGTATCATTCCATACCATTGAAGATTTATTTTTCCAAGCAAAGTAATGCTGCCGCCAAATGCTCATCCCGTCGACATTTGGAGTAAATCTGTAAAAGCTCTCAAAGTTTCTGTCATAGCAGACAACCTTTTTCGTCACTGAGCTGATATTGCGACAGAGTGCTTATTGCGATGAGTTATTGTCTCTCTCAGTGCCACGATGAATTTCTGCCAAGTTACTGATATTGCCCCAGCGTGGCCACCACACTTCATTCAGCAGTTTCTTTACATGCACAACAGATTCCAAAGACTCCATACCTTTCAAGATTTAGTATTCTTAGCAAGTTGATATTGTGGCCAAAACCCATAACGTCGAGTAAAGCATTTCGACTAAATCCACATTAGTTCCAATGTTTCTTGATAGTAAGTCAACATTTCCTGTCTCTGAACTGATATTGCGGCAAAATGCTTATCTCGATGAGTTCAGCAACTTGCGTGAACGTCCATTAGTTTTCTTTGTCTCTCTCAGTGCCACGTTGAATTTCTGCCAAGTTGAGTTAAAGTATTTGGAGTCAATCCACGTTCACTCCCAATGTTTCTTACATAGCAAGTGAACATGTTTTGGCATTGAACTGATATTGCGGCAAAGTGCTTATCCAGTCAACGTCCTTTACTTTCCATTGTCTCAATGCCACGGTCAGTTTTCTACAGTGACATTGATATTGCCACAACGTGGACATCACGATGCGTTCCGCATTTTCTTTCTGTCCACAAGAGTTTCCAAAGTATCACTCCATGACATTCAAGATTTATTATTCCAAGCAAGGTAATGATGCCGCCAAATGCCCACGAAGTGGAGTGAATCGGCGCCAGCTCCCAATCTTTCTGTCATAGCAAGTCAACATTTTTCGTCACCGAGCTGATATTGAGACAGAGTGCTTATTTCGATGGGTTGAGCAACTTGCATGCGCGTCCTTTGGTTTCCATTGCTTCTGACAGTGCCAGGATGAATTTCTGCCAAGTTGCCCCATCGTGGCCACCACACTTCGTTAAGCAGATTTCTACACATACACAACAGAGTCCAACGTATCACTCCATATCTTTCAAGATTTATTTATCTTAGCAAGGAAATAATGTGGCCAAATGCCCATAACTTCGTGAATAGCATTTGGACAAAATCCACATTAGCTCCTGTCACTGAACTGATATTGCGGCAAAGTGCTTATCTCGATGAGTTGAGCAACTTGCGTCAACGTCCATTAGTTTCCATTGTCTCTCTCAATGCCACGGTCAGTTTTCTGCCGTGACATTGATATTGCCGCAAAGTGGACATCACGCTGCGTTAAACTTTTACTTTGTATCCACAAGAGCTTCCAAATTATCACTCCGTGCCATTGAAGATTTATTTTTCCAAGCAAGGTAATGCTGCAGCCAAATGCCCATACCGCCGACTTTATCATTTGGAGCAAATCCGCATTAGCTCCCAATGTTTCTGTCATAGCAAGTCAACATTTTTCGTCACTGAGCTGATATTGCGACAGAGTGCTTATTCCGATGAGTTGAAGAACGTGCATGACCGTCCTTCAGTTTCCATTGTCTGTCTCAGTGCCACGATGAATTTCTGCCAAGTTACTGCTGGTGCCCCAGCGTGGCCGCCACTCTTGTTTAAGCAGATTCTTTACATGTACAACTGACTCCAAAGTATCATTTGGAGTCAGTTGGACTCCAAAGTACCTGTCAAGATTTATTTTTCTCAGCAAGGTAATATTTTGACCAAAAGCCCATAACGTCGAATAAAGCATTTGGACTAAATCCACATTCGCTCCCAATGTTTCTTGGATAGTAAGTCAACATTTCCTCTCACTGAACTGATACTACGGCAAAGTGCTTATCTCGATGAGTTGAGCAACTTGCGTGAACGTCCATTACTTTCCATTGTCTCTCTCTCTCTCTCAATGCCACGGTGTCTGCTAAGTTACTGAGATTGTCCCAACGTGGTCATCAGGCTGTGTTCAGCATTTTCTTTATATCCAAAACAGGTTCTAAAGTGTCCCTCCATGCCATTCAAGATTTCTTCTGCCAAGCAAGGTCATGTTCCCACCAAACGCCAATCCGTTGAGTTAAGCATTTGGAGTAAATCCACATGAGCTCCCAATGTTTGTTTCATAGGAAGTCAAGAGATTTCGCCGCTGAACTGATATTGCGGCAAAGGGCACATCTCAATGAGTTGAGCAATTTACGTGAACCACCATTAGTTTACATTGTCTCTCTCAATGGCATGGAGACTTTTCTGGCAACCTTTTGATGTTGAGGCGAATTTCCCGTCTTGATGTGTTAAGAATTTTCATTTTGTCAGCTTCAGGTTCCAGGGTTCCACCTAATGCCATTTAAGATTGCTTTCACCGAGGAAGGTAATATAACCGCCAAGTGCCCATCTCATTGACTTAAGCATTTTGAAGAAAAATCCACATTCAGTTCCAATGTTTCTCTCATTGTAAATCAACATTTGTCATCAACTGATATTGCAGCAAAGTGCTTGCCTCCATGAGTTGAGCAATGTGGTTCACCGTCCAACAGTTTCAAATATCTCTCTCAGTGTCACGCTGAATTTCTTCCAAGTGACCCCAGCGTGGCCACCACATATTTGGAAACAAATAAGAAGTTTCTTTTACATTCACACCAGATTCCAAAGTATGCCATTCAAGATTTATTTTCCCAAACAAGGTAATGTTGGCGCCAAATGCCCATACCGTTGAGTGAAGTAATTGGAGTCAATCCACATATGAGCTCCCAATGTTTCTGTCATAGCAAGACAACATTTTTCGTCACTGAGCTGATATTGCGATAGAGTGCTTATCTCGATGAGTTGAGCGTCTTGCGTGACCGTCCTTCAGTTCTCAAATGTCTCTCTCAGTGCCACGATGAATTTCTGCCAAGTTACTGATATTGCCCCAGCGTGGCCACCACACTTCATTCAGCAGTTTCTTTACATGCACAACAGATTCCAAAGATTCCATACCTTTCAAGATTTAGTATTCTTAGCAAGTTGATCTTGTGGCCAAAACCCATAACGTCGAGTTTGGACTAAATCCACATTAGCTCCCAATGTTTCTTGGATGTCAGCTTTTCAGTCAACATGAGTCAGTGGATGTTATATTTACAGCCAAACCTGGATTTCGTCAAAATGCTGATCTCTTCGAGATATGCACTTTGCCGCAATATCAGAGTTTTGGCTGCAAAGTGTCAATAGCATAAGAGAATCTTTGGAAACAAATAAGGAGGGATTGAAATGATGAACGTGTTGAAAGATGTTCATGAAGAATGTGAAAATATGAAATATTTGGAGCTGAAATATTTACTGAAATATGAAATTTTTGGAGCTATCTTTGTGGAAATCTTTGTACAAACAGTTCTGTATTTGCTCAAAGTGCTTTTCTCATCTAGTTATGGAACTTGGTGCAAGATCTGACTTTGGCAACAGAGACTGAGTTGCATTCAGGAACACTTTGGAAATCTATGTTGTTCTACCCACAATTCTTCGCGCAGTTAGAGGATGAGTGCAATATCAGATTGTCAGTGGGAATAGCTCATCTGGTTTGAGGAAATAATTGGAATCAAATGTGGGATGACTAAAATGCTTATCTCACTGAAATATGCACTTTGCCGCAATGTTAGAATTTGTGGAGTTTAAGGTTACAATGGTGTAGAGGATAACATTGGAAACAATTCTGGTGTTACTCAACATGCTTACCTCATCCAGATATGCACTTTGCTGGTGTGTCAGCTTTTCAGTCAACATGAGTCAGTGTTATATGTTATATTTACAGCCAAACCTGGATTTACACAAAATGCTGATCTCTTCGAGATATGCACTTTGCCGCAATATCAGAGTTTTGGCTGTTAAGTGTGAATAGCATGAGAGAATCTTTGGAAACAAATAAGGAGGGAGTGAAATGATGAACGTGTTGAAAGATTTTCATTAAGAATGTGAAAACATTTCACTCTTTACTGAAATATGAAATTTTTGGAGCTATCTTTGTGGAAATCGTCAGAAACAGTTCTGTGTTGGCTCAAAATGCTTTTCTCATCTAGTCATGATCTTGGCGAAAGATCTGACTTTTGGCAACAGAGACTGAGTTGCATTCAGGAACTCTTTGGAAATCTACGTTGCTCTACCCACAATTCTTCGCGCAGTTAGAGGATGAGTGCAATATCAGATTGTCAGCGGGTATAGCTCATCTGGTTTGAGGAAATAATTGGAATCAAATGTGGGATTACTAAAATGCTTATCTCACTGAGATATGCACTTTGCCGCAATGTTAGAATTTGTGGAGTTTAAGGTTACAATGGTATAGAGGATAACATTCTGTTGTTACTCAACATGCTCTCCTCATCCAGATATGCACTTTGCGTGTGTCAGCTTTTCAGCTTTTCAGTCAGTGGATTTGATATTACATTAACAACCAAACCTTGATTTCCACAAAATGTTTATCTCTTCGAGATACGCACTTCGCCGCAATATTAGAGTTTTGCAAGTCAAGTGCCAATGGCGTTGAGAGAATCTTTGGAAACAGATAAGGAAAGAGTGAAATGATGAAGTTAGGGAAAGATTCATTTTCAAAAAGTGAAAAGTATTCACTTTAGCCTGAAATATGAAATTTCTGGAGATATGCTTGTAAAAATCGTCAGAAACAGTTCTGGATTCGCTCAAAGTGCTTTTCTCATCTAGTTATGGAACTTGGCGAAAGATCTGACTTTTGCCAACAGAGACTGACTGGCATTCAGCAACTCGTTGGAAATCTATGTTGTTCTACCCACAATTCTTCGCGCAGTTAGAGGATGAGTGCAATATCAGATTGTCACTAGCTCATTTGGTGTGAGGAAATAAATGGAATCAAATGTGGGATTGCTAAAATGCTTATCTCACCGAGAAATGCACTTTGCCGCAATGTTAGAATTTGCGGAGTTTGAGGTTACAATGGTATAAGGATAACATTGGAAACAATTCTGGTGTTACTCAACATGCTTACCTGATCCAGATATGCACTTTGCTGGTGTATCAGCTTGTCAGCCTACATGAGTCAGTGGATTTGATGTTATATTTACAGCCAAACCTGGATTTACACAAAATGCTGATCTCTTCAAGATATGCACTTTGCCGCAATATCAGAGTTTTGGCTGTAAAGTGCCAATAGCGTTGAGAGAATCTTTGGAAACAAATGAGGAGAGAGTGAAATGATGAACTTGGTGAAAGATTTTGTTTTAGAAAATGAAAACATTTCACTCTTCACTGAAATATCAAATTCTTGGGAGATATCTTTGTGGAAATCGTCAGAAACAGAACTGGATCCGCTCAAAATGCTTTTCTCATCTAGTTATGGAAGTTGGCGCAAGACCTGACTTTTGGTAACAGAGACTGAGTTGCATTCAGCAACTCTTTGGAAATCTATGTTGTTTTACCCACAATTCTTCGCGCAGTTAGAGGATGAGTGCAATATCAGATTGTCAGCGGGTATAGCTCATTTGGTTAGAGGAAATAATTGCAATCAAATGTGGGATTACTAAAAAGCTTATCTCACCGAGATATGCACTTTACCGCAATGTTAGAATTTGTGGAGTTTAAAGTTACAATGGTATAGAGGACAACATTGTAAACAATTCTTGTGTTACTCAACATGCTTACCTCATTCAGATAAGCACTTCGCTGCAGTGTCAGCTTTTCAGCCGACATGAGTCAGCAATTTGTTGTTATATTTGCAGCCAAACCTGGATTTACTCTCAATGCTGATCTCTTCGAGATATGAACTTTGCCGCAATATCAGAGTTTTGGCTGTAAAGTGTCAATAGCGTTGAGAGAATCTTTGGAAACAAATGAGGAGGCATCGAAATGATGAACTTGGTGAAAGATTTCATTTTAGAATGTGAAAACTTTTCATTCTGTACTGAAATATCAAATTCTTGGAGATATCTTTGGGGAAATCGTCAGAAACAGAACTGGATCCGCTCAAAATGGTTTTCTCATCTAGTTATGGAAGTTGGCGAAAGGTCTGACTTTTGGCAACTGGCATTCAGCAACTCTTTGGAAATCTATGTTGTTCTACCCATAATTCTTCGCGCAGTTAGAGGATGAGTGCAATATCAGATTGTCAGCGGTATAGCTCATCTGGTTTGAGGAAATAATTGGAATCAAATGTGGGATTACTAAAATGCTTATCTCACTGAGATATACACTTTGCCGCATTGTTAGAATTTTGGCTGTCAAGTGCCAATGGTGTTGAGATAATCTTTGGAAACAGATAAGGAAGGAGTGAAACGATGAAGTTAGGGAAAGATTTCAGATAATGGTTTCTAAGGTTTCTAGAACTGTTTCTAGAAACTGACGATTTTCACATGCATATCTCCAGAAATGTTTTGTTTAAATGCTTTTCATGATCTGAAAGCATGATTCAGAGAAACCTTAGAAACCTTAGATTTCAGATCATTGTGGATTTCCCCCAACTTGCTGAACTCACCGAGACAAACACTTTGCGACCTTCTCATTCCATTGAGATACACACATGGGCAGAATAACAGCCAAATGGCATTCACTGCTCGATGGTATTCAGAGACATTTTGGAACATTTTGTGGATTTCCTCCAACTTGCTGATCTCATCGAGATAAGCACTATACAACTTTCTCATTGCATTGAGATACACGCATTGGCAGAATATCAGCCAATTTGCAGTCACTACTCGAAGGTATTCAGAGAAACTTTGGAAACTATTGCGAATTTCTTCCAACTTGCTGAAGTGATCGAGATAAGAACTTGACCATTATCTCACTTCATTGAGATACACACACTGGCAGAATATCAAACAAATGGCATTCAGTGTTCGAAGGTTTTCAGAGAAACTTTGGAACCGATTGTGGATTTCTTGCAACTTGCTGAACTCGTGGAGACAAAGACTTTACCACTTTCTCATTTCATTGAGATACACACATTGGCAGAATATCAGACAAATGGCATTCAGTGCTCGAAGGTATTTTCAGAAATTTTGGAACCCATTGTGAATTTCTTCCAATTTGCTGAACCCACTTTCTCATTTCATTGAGATACACGCATAGACAGAATAACAGCCAATGGCATACACTGCTCGACTGTATTCAGAGAAACTTTGGAACCGATTGTGGATTTCTTGCAACTTGCTGAACTCGTGGAGACAAAGACTTTACCACTTTCTCATTTCATTGAGATACACGCATTGGCAGAGTATCAACCAAAGTTCATTCACTGCTCCAAGGCATTCAGTGAATCTTTGGAACCTATTGGGGATATCTTACAACTTGCTGAACTCATTGAGATAAGGACTTTACCATTTTCTCAATTCATTCAGATAAACACATTGGCAGAATGTCAGCCAAATTGCTCGAAGGAATTCAGAGAAACCTTAGAACCTATTGTGGATTGCCCCCAACTTGCTGAACTCACCGAGACAAACACTTTGCGACCTTCTCATTCCATTGAGATACACACATGGGCAGAATAACAGCCAAATGGCATTCACTGCTCGATGGTATTCAGAGACATTTTGGAACATTTTGTGGATTTCCTCCAACTTGCTGATCTCATCGAGATAAGCACTATACAACTTTCTCATTGCATTGAGATACACGCATTGGCAGAATATCAGCCAATTTACATTCACTACTCGAAGGTATTCAGAGAAACTTTGGAACCTATTGCGAATTTCTTCCAACTTGCTGAAGTGATCGAGATAAGAACTTTACCATTATCTCACTTCATTGAGATACACACACTGGCAGAATATCAAACAAATGGCATTCAGTGTTCGAAGGATTTTAGAGAAACTTTGGAACCGATTGTGGATTTCTTGCAACTTGCTGAACTCGTGGAGACAAAGACTTTACCACTTTCTCATTTCATTGAGATACACACATTGGCAGAATGTCAGACAAATGGCATTCAGTGCTCGAAGGTATTTTCAGAAATTTTGGAACCCATTGTGAATTTCTTCCAATTTGCTGAACTCAACGAGGTAATCACTTTCCCACTTTCTCATTTCATTGAGATACACGCATAGACAGAATAACAGCCAATGGCATTCACTGCTCGACTGTATTCAGAGAAACTTTGGAACCGATTGTGGATTTCTTGCAACTTGCTGAACTCGTGGAGACAAAGACTTTACCACTTTCTCATTTCATTGAGATACACACATTGGCAGAATATCAGCCAAATTGCATTCACTACTCGAAGGTATTCAGAGAAACTTTGGAACCTATTGCGAATTTCTTCCAACTTGCTGAAGTGATCGAGATAAGAACTTTACCATTATCTCACTTCATTGAGATACACACACTGGCAGAATATCAAACAAATGGCATTCAGTGTTCGAAGGTTTTTAGAGAAACTTTGGAACCGATTGTGGATTTCCTGCAATTTGCTGAACTCGTGGAGACAAAGACTTTACCACTTTCTCATGTCATTGAGATACACGCATTGGCAGTGTATCAACCAAAGTTCATTCACTGCTCCAAGGCATTCAGTGAATATTTGGAACCTATTGGGGATTTCTTTCAACTTGCTGAACTCATAGAGATAAGGACTTTACCACTTTCTCATTGCATTGAGATAAACACATTGGCAGAATATCAGCCCAATGGCATACGCTGCTGGAAGGAATTCAGAGAATATTTGGAACTTTACCACTATCTGATGTCATTGAGATACACACACTGGCAGAATATCAGGCAAATGACATTCACTGCTCGAAGGTATTCAGAGAAACTTTGGAACCGATTGTTGATTTCTTGCAACTTGCTGAACTCGTGGAGACAAAGACTTTACTACTTTCTCATTTCATTGAGATACGCGCATTGGCAGAGTATCAACCAAAGTTCATTCACTGCTCCAAGGCATTCAGTGAATCTTTGGAACCTATTGGGGATATCTTACAACTTGTTGAACTCATTGAGATAAGGACTTTACCACTTTCTCAATTCATTGAGATAAACACATTGGCAGAATTTCAGCCAAATTGCTCGAAGGAATTCAGAGAAACCTTAGAACCTATTGTGGATTTCCCCCAACTTGCTGAACTCACCGAGACAAACACTTTGCGACCTTCTCATTCCATTGAGATACACACATGGGCAGAATAACAGCCAAATGGCATTCACTGCTCAATGGTATTCAGAGACATTTTGGAACATTTTGCTGATCTCATCGAGATAACCACTATACAACTTTCTCATTGCATTGAGATACACGCATTGGCAGAATATCAGCCAATTTGCATTCACTACTCAAAGGTATTCAGAGAAACTTTGGAACCTATTGCGAATTTCTTCCAACTTGCTGAAGTGATCAAGATAAGAACTTTACCATTACCTCACTTCATTGAGATACACACACTGGCAGAATATCAAACAAATGGCATTCAGTGTTCGAAGGTTTTCAGAGAAACTTTGGAACCGATTGTGGATTTCTTGCAACTTGCTGAACTCGTGGAGACAAAGACTTTACCACTTTCTCATTTCATTGAGATACACACATTGGCAGAATATCAGACAAATGGCATTCAGTGCTCGAAGGTATTTTCAGAAATTTGGAACCCATTGTGAATTTCTTCCAATTTGCTGACCCACTTTCTCATTTCATTGAGATACACGCATAGACAGAATAACAGCCAATGGCATTCACTGCTCGACTGTATTCAGAGAAACTTTGGAACCGATTGTGGATTTCTTGCTACTTGCTGAACTCGTGGAGACAAAGACTTTACCACTTTCTCATTTCATTGAGATACACGCATTGGCAGAGTATCAACCAATTTGCATTCACTACTCGAAGGTATTCAGAGAAACTTTGGAACCTATTGCGAATTTCTTCCAACTTGCTGAAGTGATCGAGATAAGAACTTTACCATTATCTCACTTCATTGAGATACACACACTGGCAGAATATCAAACAAATGGCATTCAGTGTTCGAAGGTTTTTAGAGAAACTTTGGAACCGATTGTGGATTTCCTGCAACTTGCTGAACTCGTGGAGACAAAGACTTTACCACTTTCTCATGTCATTGAGATACACGCATTGGCAGTGTATCAACCAAAGTTCATTCACTGCTCCAAGGCATTCAGTGAATATTTGGAACCTATTGGGGATTTCTTTCAACTTGCTGAACTCATAGAGATAAGGACTTTACCACTTTCTCATTGCATTGAGATAAACACATTGGCAGAATTTCAGCCAAATTGCATTCACTGCTCGAAGGATTTCAGAGAAACCTTGGAACCTATTGTGGATTTCCCCCAACTTGCTGATCTCATCGAGATAAGCACTATACAACTTTCTCATTTCATTGAGATACACGCATTGGCAGAATATCAGCCAAATTGCATTCACTACTCGAAGGTATTCAGAGAAACTATGGAACCTATTGCGGATTTCTTCCAACTTGCTGAAGTCATCGTGATAAGAACATTACCATTAACTCATTTCATTGAGCTACACACACTGGCGAAATATCAGCCAAATGGCATTCACTGCTCCAAGGTATTGCGAGAAACTTTGGAAGTTATTGTGGATTTCTTCCAATTTGCTGGACTGAATGAGATATACACTTGACCACTTTCTCTTTCATTGTGATACACATACTGTGGGAGTATCAACCAAATGTAATTCACTAGTCGCAGCCATTCAGTGAATCTTTGGCACCTATTGGGGATTTCTTTCAACTTGCTGAACTCATAGAGATAAGGACTTTACCACTTTCTCATTGCATTGAGATAAACACATTGGCAGAATATCAGCCCAATGGCATACGCTGCTGGAAGGAATTCAGAGAATATTTGGAACTTTACCACTATCTGATTTCATTGAGATACAGACACTGGCAGAATATCAGACAAATGACATTCACTGCTCGAAGGTATTCAGAGAAACTTTGGAACCGATTGTGGATTTCTTGCAACTTGCTGAACTCGTGGAGACAAATACTTTCTCATTTCATTGAGATACACGCATTGGCAGAGTATCAACCAAAGTTCATTCACTGCTCCAAGGCATTCAGTGAATCTTTGGAACCTATTGGGGATATCTTACAACTTGCTGAACTCATTGAGATAAGGACTTTACCACTTTCTCAATTCATTGAGATAAACACATTGGCAGAATTTCAGCCAAATTGCTCGAAGGAATTCAGAGAAACCTTAGAACCTATTGTGGATTTCCCCCAACTTGCTGAACTCACCGAGACAAACACTTTGCGACCTTCTCATTCCATTGAGATACACACATGGGCAGAATAACAGCCAAATGGCATTCACTGCTCAATGGTATTCAGAGACATTTTGGAACATTTTGCTGATCTCATCGAGATAACCACTATACAACTTTCTCATTGCATTGAGATACACGCATTGGCAGAATATCAGCCAATTTGCATTCACTACTCAAAGGTATTCAGAGAAACTTTGGAACCTATTGCGAATTTCTTCCAACTTGCTGAAGTGATCAAGATAAGAACTTTACCATTATCTCACTTCATTGAGATACACACACTGGCAGAATATCAAACAAATGGCATTCAGTGTTCGAAGGTTTTCAGAGAAACTTTGGAACCGATTGTGGATTTCTTGCAACTTGCTGAACTCGTGGAGACAAAGACTTTACCACTTTCTCATTTCATTGAGATACACACATTGGCAGAATATCAGACAAATGGCATTCAGTGCTCGAAGGTATTTTCAGAAATTTTGGAACCCATTGTGAATTTCTTCCAATTTGCTGAACCCACTTTCTCATTTCATTGAGATACACGCATAGACAGAATAACAGCCAATGGCATTCACTGCTCGACTGTATTCAGAGAAACTTTGGAACCGATTCTGGATTTCTTGCAACTTGCTGAACTCGTGGAGACAAAGACTTTACCACTTTCTCATTTCATTGAGATACACGCATTGGCAGAGTATCAACCAAAGTTCATTCACTGCTCCAAGGCATTCAGTGAATCTTTGGAACCTATTGGGGATATCTTACAACTTGCTGAACTCATTGAGATAAGGACTTTACCATTTTCTCAATTCATTCAGATAACATTGGCGGAATGTCAGCCAAATTGCTCGAAGGAATTCAGAGAAACCTTAGAACCTATTGTGGATTTCCCCCAACTTGCTGAACTCACCGAGACAAACACTTTGCGACCTTCTCATTCCATTGAGATACACAGCCAATTTGCTTTCACTTCTCGAAGGTATTCAGAGAAACTTTGGAACCTATTGCGAACTTCTTCCAACTTGCTGAAGTGATCGAGATAAGAACTTGACCATTATCTCACTTCATTGAGATACACACACTGGCAGAATATCAAACAAATGGCATTCAGTGTTCGAAGGTTTTCAGAGAAACTTTGGAACCGATTGTGGATTTCTTGCAACTTGCTGAACTCGTGGAGACAAAGACTTTACCACTTTCTCATTTCATTGAGATACACGCATTGGCAGTGTATCAACCAAAGTTCATTCACTGCTGCAAGGCATTCAGTGAATCTTTGGAATCTATTGGGGATATCTTACAACTTGCTGAACTCATTGAGATAAGGACTTTACCACTTTCCCAATTCATTGAGATAAACACATTGGCAGAATTTCAGCCAAATGGCATTCACTGCTCCATGGTATTCAGAGACATTTTGGAACATTTTGTGGATTTCCTCCAACTTGCTGATCTCATCGAGATAAGCACTATACAACTTTCTCATTGCATTGAGATACACGCATTGGCAGAATATCAGCCAATTTGCATTCACTACTCGAAGGTATTCAGAGAAACTTTGGAACCTATTGCGAATTTCTTCCAACTTGCTGAAGTGATCGAGATAAGAACTTAACCATTATCTCACTTCATTGAGATACACACACTGGCAGAATATCAAACAAATGGCATTCAGTGTTCGAAGGATTTTAGAGAAACTTTGGAACCGATTGTGGATTTCTTGCAACTTGCTGAACTCGTGGAGACAAAGACTTTACCACTTTCTCATTTCATTGAGATACACACATTGGCAGAATATCAGACAAATGGCATTCAGTGCTCGAAGGTATTTTCAGAAATTTTGGAACCCATTGTGAATTTCTTCCAATTTGCTGAACTCAACGAGGTAAACACTTTCCCACTTTCTCATTTCATTGAGATACACGCATAGACAGAATAACAGCCAATGGCATTCACAACTCGACAGTATTCAGAGAAACTTTGGAACCGATTGTGGATTTCTTGCAACTTGCTGAACTCGTGGAGACAAAGACTTTACCACTTACTCATTTCATTGAGATACACGCATTGGCAGTGTATCAACCAAAGTTCATTCACTGCTCCAAGGCATTCAGTGAATCTTTGGAACCTATTGGGGATATCTTACAACTTGCTGAACTCATTGAGATAAGGACCTTACCACTTTCTCAATTCATTGAGATAAACACATTGGCAGAATTTCAGCCAAATTGCATTCACTGCTCGAAGGATTTCAGAGAAACCTTGGAACCTATTGTGGATTTCCCGCCAACTTGCTGATCTCATCGACATAAGCATTATACAACTTTCTCATTTCATTGAGATACACGCATTGGCAGAATATCAGCCAAATTGCATTCACTACTCGAAGGTATTCAGAGAAACTATGGAACCTATTGCGGATTTCTTCCAACTTGCTGAAGTCATCGAGATAAGAACTTTACCATTAACTCATTTCATTGAGCTACACACACTGGCGAAATATCAGCCAAATGGCATTCACTGCTCCAAGGTATTGCGAGAAACTTTGGAAGCTATTGTGGATTTCTTCCAATTTGCTGGACTGAATGAGATATACACTTGACCACTTTCTCATTTCATTGTGATACACATACTGTGGGAGTATCAACCAAATGTAATTCACTACTCGCAGGCATTCAGTGAATCTTTGGCACCTATTGGGGATTTCTTTCAACTTGCTGAACTCATAGAGATAAGGACTTTACCACTTTCTCATTGCATTGAGATAAACACAATGGCATACGCTGCTGGAAGGAATTCAGAGAATATTTGGAACTTTACCACTATCTGATTTCATTGAGATACAGACACTGGCAGAATATCAGACAAATGACATTCACTGCTCGAAGGTATTCAGAGAAACTTTGGAACCGATTGTGGATTTCTTGCAACTTGCTGAACTCGTGGAGACAAATACTTTCTCATTTCATTGAGATACACGCATTGGCAGAGTATCAACCAAAGTTCATTCACTGCTCCAAGGCATTCAGTGAATCTTTGGAACCTATTGGGGATATCTTACAACTTGCTGAACTCATTGAGATAAGGACTTTACCACTTTCTCAATTCATTGAGATAAACACATTGGCAGAATTTCAGCCAAATTGCTCGAAGGAATTCAGAGAAACTTTAGAACCTATTGTGGATTTCCCCCAACTTGCTGAACTCACCGAGACAAACACTTTGCGACCTTCTCATTCCATTGAGATACACACATGGGCAGAATAACAGCCAAATGGCATTCACTGCTCAATGGTATTCAGAGACATTTTGGAACATTTTGCTGATCTCATCGAGATAACCACTATACAACTTTCTCATTGCATTGAGATACACGCATTGGCAGAATATCAGCCAATTTGCATTCACTACTCAAAGGTATTCAGAGAAACTTTGGAACCTATTGCGAATTTCTTCCAACTTGCTGAAGTGATCAAGATAAGAACTTTACCATTATCTCACTTCATTGAGATACACACACTGGCAGAATATCAAACAAATGGCATTCAGTGTTCGAAGGTTTTCAGAGAAACTTTGGAACCGATTGTGGATTTCTTGCAACTTGCTGAACTCGTGGAGACAAAGACTTTACCACTTTCTCATTTCATTGAGATACACACATTGGCAGAATATCAGACAAATGGCATTCAGTGCTCGAAGGTATTTTCAGAAATTTTGGAACCCATTGTGAATTTCTTCCAATTTGCTGAACCCACTTTCTCATTTCATTGAGATACACGCATAGACAGAATAACAGCCAATGGCATTCACTGCTCGACTGTATTCAGAGAAACTTTGGAACCGATTCTGGATTTCTTGCAACTTGCTGAACTCGTGGAGACAAAGACTTTACCACTTTCTCATTTCATTGAGATACACGCATTGGCAGAGTATCAACCAAAGTTCATTCACTGCTCCAAGGCATTCAGTGAATCTTTGGAACCTATTGGGGATATCTTACAACTTGCTGAACTCATTGAGATAAGGACTTTACCATTTTCTCAATTCATTCAGATAAACACATTGGCAGAATGTCAGCCAAATTGCTCGAAGGAATTCAGAGAAACCTTAGAACCTATTGTGGATTTCCCCCAACTTGCTGAACTCACCGAGACAAACACTTTGCGACCTTCTCATTCCATTGAGATACACAGCCAATTTGCTTTCACTTCTCGAAGGTATTCAGAGAAACTTTGGAACCTATTGCGGATTTCTTCCAACTTGCTGAAGACATCGAGATAAGAACTTTACCATTAACTCAATTCATTGATCTACACACACTGGCAAAATATCAGACAAATGGCATTTACTGCTCCAAGGTATTGCGAGAAACTTTGGAAGCTATTGTGGATTTCTTCCAATTTGCTGGACTCATCGAGATAAGCACTATACAACTTTCTCACTGCATTGAGATACACGCATTGGCAGAATATCTGCCAATTTGCATTCACTACTCGATGGTATTCAGAGAAACTTTGGAACCTATTGCGAATTTCTTCCAACTTGCTGAAGTGATCGAGATAAGAACTTGACCATTATCTCACTTCATTGAGATACACCCACTGGCAGAATATCAGACAAATGACATTCACTGCTCGAAGGTATTCAGAGAAACTTTTGAACCGATTGTGGATTTCTTGCAACTTGCTGAACTCGTGGAGACAAAGACTTTACTACTTTCTCATTTCATTGAGATACACGCATTGGCAGAGTATCAACCAAAGTTCATTCACTGCTCCAAGGCATTCAGTGAATCTTTGGAACCTATTGGGGATATCTTACAACTTGTTGAACTCATTGAGATAAGGACTTTACCACTTTCTCAATTCATTGAGATAAACACATTGGCAGAATTTCAGCCAAATTGCTCGAAGGAATTCAGAGAAACTTTGGAACCTATTGCGAATTTCTTCCAACTTGCTGAAGTGATCGAGATAAGAACTTTACCATTATCTCACTTCATTGAGGTAGACCCACTGGCAGAATATCAAACAAATGGCATTCAGTATTCGAAGAATTTTAGAGAAACTTTGGAACCGATTGTGGATTTCTTGCAACTTGCTGAACTCAACGAGGTAAACACTTTCCCACTTTCTCATTTCATTGAGATACACGCATAGACAGAATAACAGCCAATGGCATTCACTGCTCGACTGTATTCAGAGAAACTTTGGAACCGATTGTGGATTTCTTGCAACTTGCTGAACTCGTGGAGACAAAGACTTTACCACTTTCTCATTTCATTGAGATACACACATTGGCAGAATATCAGCCAATATGCATTCACTACTCGAAGGTATTCAGAGAAACTTTGGAACTTATTGCGAATTTCTTCCAACTTGCTGAAGTGATCGAGATAAGAACTTTACCATTATCTCACTTCATTGAGATACACACACTGGCAGAATATCAAACAAATGACATTCACTGCTCGAAGGTATTCAGAGAAACTTTTGAACCGATTGTGGATTTCTTGCAACTTGCTGAACTCGTGGAGACAAAGACTTTACTACTTTCTCGTTTCATTGAGATACACGCATTGGCAGAGTATCAACCAAAGTTCATTCACTGCTCCAAGGCATTCAGTGAATCTTTGGAACCTATTGGGGATATCTTACAACTTGTTGAACTCATTGAGATAAGGACTTTACCACTTTCTCAATTCATTGAGATAAACACATTGGCAGAATTTCAGCCAAATTGCTCGAAGGAATTCAGAGAAACTTTGAACCTATTGTGGATTTCCCCCAACTTGCTGAACTCACCGAGACAAACACTTTGCGACCTTCTCATTCCATTGAGATACACACATGGACAGAATAACAGCCAAATGGCATTCACTGCTCGATGGTATTCAGAGACATTTTGGAACATTTTGTGGATTTCCTCCAACTTGCTGATCTCATCGAGATAAGCACTATACAACTTTCTCACTGCATTGAGATACACGCATTGGCAGAATATCTGCCAATTTGCATTCACTTCTCGATGGTATTCAGAGAAACTTTGGAACCTATTGCGAATTTCTTCCAACTTGCTGAAGTGATCGAGATAAGAACTTGACCATTATCTCACTTGCATTGAGATAAACACATTGGCAGAATTTCAGCCAAATTGCATTCACTGCTCGCAGGATTTCAGAGAAACCTTGGAACCTATTGTGGATTTCCCCCAACTTGCTGATCTCATCGAGATAAGCACTATACAACTTTCTCATTTCATTGAGATACACGCATTGGCAGAATATCAGCCAAATTGCATTCACTACTCGAAGGTGTTCAGAGAAACTATGGAACCTATTGCGGATTTCTTCCAACTTGCTGAAGTCATCGAGATAAGAACTTTACCATTAACTCATTTCATTGAGCTACACACACTGGCAAAATATCAGCCAAATGGCATTCACTGCTCCAAGATATTGCGAGAAACTTTGGAAGCTATTGTGGATTTCTTCCAATTTGCTGGACTGAATGAGATAAACACTTGACCACTTTCTCATTTCATTGTGATACACGTACTGTGGGAGTATCAACCAAATGTAATTCACTACTCGCAGGCATTCAGTGAATCTTTGGCACCTATTGGGGATTTCTTTCAACTTGCTGAACTCATAGAGATAAGGACTTTACCACTTTCTCATTGCATTGAGATAAACACATTGGCAGAATTTCAGCCAAATTGCATTCACTGCTCGAAGGATTTCAGAGAAACCTTGGAACCTATTGTGGATTTCCCCCAACTTGCTGATCTCATCGAGATAAGCACTATACAACTTTCTCATTTCATTGAGATACACGCATTGGCAGAATATCAGCCAAATTGCATTCACTACTCGAAGGTATTCAGAGAAACTATGGAAACTATTGCGGATTTCTTCCAACTTGCTGAAGTCATCGAGATAAGAACTTTACCATTAACTCATTTCATTGAGCTACACACACTGGCAGAATATCAGCCAATTTGCATTCACTACTCGAAGGTATTCAGAGAAACCTTGGAACCTATTGTGGATTTCTTCCAACTTGCTGAACTCGTGGAGACAAAGACTTTACCACTTTCTTATTTCATTGAGATACACGCATTGGCAGTGTATCAACCAAAGTTCATTCACTGCTCCAAGGCATTCAGTGAATCTTTGGAATCTATTGCGGATTTCTTCCAACTTGCTGAAGTCATCGAGATAAGAACTTTACCATTAACTCATTTCATTGAGCTACACACACTGGCGAAATATCAGCCAAATGGCATTCACTGCTCCAAGGTATTGCGAGAAACTTTGGAAGCTATTGTGGATTTCTTCCAATTTGCTGGACTGAATGAGATATACACTTGACCACTTTCTCATTTCATTGTGATACACATACTGTGGGAGTATCAACCAAATGTAATTCACTACTCGCAGGCATTCAGTGAATCTTTGGCACCTATTGGGGATTTCTTTCAACTTGCTGAACTCATAGAGATAAGGACTTTACCACTTTCTCATTGCATTGAGATAAACACAATGGCATACGCTGCTGGAAGGAATTCAGAGAATATTTGGAACTTTACCACTATCTGATTTCATTGAGATACAGACACTGGCAGAATATCAGACAAATGACATTCACTGCTCGAAGGTATTCAGAGAAACTTTGGAACCGATTGTGGATTTCTTGCAACTTGCTGAACTCGTGGAGACAAATACTTTCTCATTTCATTGAGATACACGCATTGGCAGAGTATCAACCAAAGTTCATTCACTGCTCCAAGGCATTCAGTGAATCTTTGGAACCTATTGGGGATATCTTACAACTTGCTGAACTCATTGAGATAAGGACTTTACCACTTTCTCAATTCATTGAGATAAACACATTGGCAGAATTTCAGCCAAATTGCTCGAAGGAATTCAGAGAAACTTTAGAACCTATTGTGGATTTCCCCCAACTTGCTGAACTCACCGAGACAAACACTTTGCGACCTTCTCATTCCATTGAGATACACACATGGGCAGAATAACAGCCAAATGGCATTCACTGCTCAATGGTATTCAGAGACATTTTGGAACATTTTGCTGATCTCATCGAGATAACCACTATACAACTTTCTCATTGCATTGAGATACACGCATTGGCAGAATATCAGCCAATTTGCATTCACTACTCAAAGGTATTCAGAGAAACTTTGGAACCTATTGCGAATTTCTTCCAACTTGCTGAAGTGATCAAGATAAGAACTTTACCATTATCTCACTTCATTGAGATACACACACTGGCAGAATATCAAACAAATGGCATTCAGTGTTCGAAGGTTTTCAGAGAAACTTTGGAACCGATTGTGGATTTCTTGCAACTTGCTGAACTCGTGGAGACAAAGACTTTACCACTTTCTCATTTCATTGAGATACACACATTGGCAGAATATCAGACAAATGGCATTCAGTGCTCGAAGGTATTTTCAGAAATTTTGGAACCCATTGTGAATTTCTTCCAATTTGCTGAACCCACTTTCTCATTTCATTGAGATACACGCATAGACAGAATAACAGCCAATGGCATTCACTGCTCGACTGTATTCAGAGAAACTTTGGAACCGATTCTGGATTTCTTGCAACTTGCTGAACTCGTGGAGACAAAGACTTTACCACTTTCTCATTTCATTGAGATACACGCATTGGCAGAGTATCAACCAAAGTTCATTCACTGCTCCAAGGCATTCAGTGAATCTTTGGAACCTATTGGGGATATCTTACAACTTGCTGAACTCATTGAGATAAGGACTTTACCATTTTCTCAATTCATTCAGATAAACACATTGGCAGAATGTCAGCCAAATTGCTCGAAGGAATTCAGAGAAACCTTAGAACCTATTGTGGATTTCCCCCAACTTGCTGAACTCACCGAGACAAACACTTTGCGACCTTCTCATTCCATTGAGATACACAGCCAATTTGCTTTCACTTCTCGAAGGTATTCAGAGAAACTTTGGAACCTATTGCGGATTTCTTCCAACTTGCTGAAGACATCGAGATAAGAACTTTACCATTAACTCAATTCATTGATCTACACACACTGGCAAAATATCAGACAAATGGCATTTACTGCTCCAAGGTATTGCGAGAAACTTTGGAAGCTATTGTGGATTTCTTCCAATTTGCTGGACTCATCGAGATAAGCACTATACAACTTTCTCACTGCATTGAGATACACGCATTGGCAGAATATCTGCCAATTTGCATTCACTACTCGATGGTATTCAGAGAAACTTTGGAACCTATTGCGAATTTCTTCCAACTTGCTGAAGTGATCGAGATAAGAACTTGACCATTATCTCACTTCATTGAGATACACCCACTGGCAGAATATCAGACAAATGACATTCACTGCTCGAAGGTATTCAGAGAAACTTTTGAACCGATTGTGGATTTCTTGCAACTTGCTGAACTCGTGGAGACAAAGACTTTACTACTTTCTCATTTCATTGAGATACACGCATTGGCAGAGTATCAACCAAAGTTCATTCACTGCTACAAGGCATTCAGTGAATCTTTGGAACCTATTGGGGATATCTTACAACTTGTTGAACTCATTGAGATAAGGACTTTACCACTTTCTCAATTCATTGAGATAAACACATTGGCAGAATTTCAGCCAAATTGCTCGAAGGAATTCAGAGAAACTTTGGAACCTATTGCGAATTTCTTCCAACTTGCTGAAGTGATCGAGATAAGAACTTTACCATTATCTCACTTCATTGAGGTAGACCCACTGGCAGAATATCAAACAAATGGCATTCAGTATTCGAAGAATTTTAGAGAAACTTTGGAACCGATTGTGGGTTTCTTGCAACTTGCTGAACTCAACGAGGTAAACACTTTCCCACTTTCTCATTTCATTGAGATACACGCATAGACAGAATAACAGCCAATGGCATTCACTGCTCGACTGTATTCAGAGAAACTTTGGAACCGATTGTGGATTTCTTGCAACTTGCTGAACTCGTGGAGACAAAGACTTTACCACTTTCTCATTTCATTGAGATACACACATTGGCAGAATATCAGCCAATATGCATTCACTACTCGAAGGTATTCAGAGAAACTTTGGAACCTATTGCGAATTTCTTCCAACTTGCTGAAGTGATCGAGATAAGAACTTTACCATTATCTCACTTCATTGAGATACACACACTGGCAGAATATCAAACAAATGACATTCACTGCTCGAAGGTATTCAGAGAAACTTTTGAACCGATTGTGGATTTCTTGCAACTTGCTGAACTCGTGGAGACAAAGACTTTACTACTTTCTCGTTTCATTGAGATACACGCATTGGCAGAGTATCAACCAAAGTTCATTCACTGCTCCAAGGCATTCAGTGAATCTTTGGAACCTATTGGGGATATCTTACAACTTGTTGAACTCATTGAGATAAGGACTTTACCACTTTCTCAATTCATTGAGATAAACACATTGGCAGAATTTCAGCCAAATTGCTCGAAGGAATTCAGAGACACTTTGAACCTATTGTGGATTTCCCCCAACTTGCTGAACTCACCGAGACAAACACTTTGCGACCTTCTCATTCCATTGAGATACACACATGGGCAGAATAACAGCCAAATGGCATTCACTGCTCGATGGTATTCAGAGACATTTTGGAACATTTTGTGGATTTCCTCCAACTTGCTGATCTCATCGAGATAAGCACTATACAACTTTCTCACTGCATTGAGATACACGCATTGGCAGAATATCTGCCAATTTGCATTCACTTCTCGATGGTATTCAGAGAAACTTTGGAACCTATTGCGAATTTCTTCCAACTTGCTGAAGTGATCGAGATAAGAACTTAACCATTATCTCACTTGCATTGAGATAAACACATTGGCAGAATTTCAGCCAAATTGCATTCACTGCTCGCAGGATTTCAGAGAAACCTTGGAACCTATTGTGGATTTCCCCCAACTTGCTGATCTCATCGAGATAAGCACTATACAACTTTCTCATTTCATTGAGATACACGCATTGGCAGAATATCAGCCAAATTGCATTCACTACTCGAAGGTGTTCAGAGAAACTATGGAACCTATTGCGGATTTCTTCCAACTTGCTGAAGTCATCGAGATAAGAACTTTACCATTAACTCATTTCATTGAGCTACACACACTGGCAAAATATCAGCCAAATGGCATTCACTGCTCCAAGATATTGCGAGAAACTTTGGAAGCTATTGTGGATTTCTTCCAATTTGCTGGACTGAATGAGATAAACACTTGACCACTTTCTCATTTCATTGTGATACACGTACTGTGGGAGTATCAACCAAATGTAATTCACTACTCGCAGGCATTCAGTGAATCTTTGGCACCTATTGGGGATTTCTTTCAACTTGCTGAACTCATAGAGATAAGGACTTTACCACTTTCTCATTGCATTGAGATAAACACATTGGCAGAATTTCAGCCAAATTGCATTCACTGCTCGCAGGATTTCAGAGAAACCTTGGAACCTATTGTGGATTTCCCCCAACATGCTGATCTCATCGAGATAAGCACTATACAACTTTCTCATTTCATTGAGATACACGCATTGGCAGAATATCAGCCAAATTGCATTCACTACTCGAAGGTATTCAGAGAAACTATGGAACCTATTGCGGATTTCTTCCAACTTGCTGAAGTCATCGAGATAAGAACTTTACCATTAACTCATTTCATTGAGCTACACACACTGGCAAAATATCAGCCAAATGGCATTCACTGCTCCAAGGTATTGCGAGAAACTTTGGAAGCTATTGTGGATTTCTTCCAATTGCCTGGACTGAATGAGATAAATACTTGGCCACTTTCTCATTTCATTGTGATACACATACTGTGGGAGTATCAAATAAATGTAATTCACTTCTCGCAGGCATTCAGTGAATCTTTGGCACCTATTGGGGATTTCTTTCAACTTGCTGAACTCATAGAGATAAGGACTTCACCACTTTCTCATTGCATTGAGATAAACACATTGGCAGAATTTCAGCCAAATTGCATTCACTGCTCGAAGGATTTCAGAGAAACCTTGGAACCTATTGTGGATTTCCCCCAACTTGCTGATCTCATCGAGATAAGCACTATACAACTTTCTCATTTCATTGAGATACACGCATTGGCAGAATATCAGCCAAATTGCATTCACTACTCGAAGGTATTCAGAGAAACTATGGAACCTATTGCGGATTTCTTCCAACTTGCTGAAGCCATCGAGATAAGAACTTTACCATTAACTCATTTCATTGAGCTACACACACTGGCAGAATATCAGCCAATTTGCATTCACTACTCGAAGGTATTCAGAGAAACTTTGGAAGCTATTGTGGATTTCTTCCAACTTGCTGAACTCGTGGAGACAAAGACTTTACCACTTTCTTATTTCATTGAGATACACGCATTGGCAGTGTATCAACCAAAGTTCATTCACTGCTCCAAGGCATTCAGTGAATCTTTGGAATCTATTGGGGATATCTTACAACTTGCTGAAGTCATCGAGATAAGAACTTTACCATTAACTCATTTCATTGAGCTACACACACTGGCAAATTATCAGCCAAATGGCATTCACTGCTCCAGGGTATTGCGAGAAACTTTGGAAGCTATTGTGGATTTCTTCCAATTTGCTAGACTGAATGAGATAAACACTTGACCACTTTCTCATTTCATTGCGATACACATACTGTGGGAGTATCAACCAAATGTAATTCACTACTCGCAGGCATTCAGTGAATCTTTGGCACCTATTGGGGATTTCTTTCAACTTGCTGAACTCATAGAGATAAGGACTTTACCACTTTCTCATTGCATTGAGATAAACACATTGGCAGAATATCAGCCCAATGGCATACGCTGCTGGAAGGAATTCAGAGAATATTTGGAACTTTACCACTATCTGATTTCATTGAGATACAGACACTGGCAGAATATCAGACAAATGACAGTGAATCTTTGGAACCTATTGGGGATATCTTACAACTTGTTGAACTCATTGAGATAAGGACTTTACCACTTTCTCAATTCATTGAGATAAACACATTGGCAGAATTGCAGCCAAATTGCTCGAAGGAATTCAGAGAAACTTTGGAACCTATTGCGAATTTCTTCCAACTTGCTGAAGTGATCGAGATAAGAACTTTACCATTATCTCACTTCATTGAGGTACACACACTGGCAGAATATCAAACAAATGGCATTCAGTATTCGAAGGATTTTAGAGAAACTTTGGAACCGATTGTGGATTTCTTGCAACTTGCTGAACTCAACGAGGTAAACACTTTCCCACTTTCTCATTTCATTGAGATACACGCATAGACAGAATAACAGCCAATGGCATTCACTGCTCGACTGTATTCAGAGAAACTTTGGAACCGATTGTGGATTTCTTGCAACTTGCTGAACTCGTGGAGACAAAGACTTTACCACTTTCTCATTTCATTGAGATACACGCATTGGCAGGGTATCAACCAAAGTTCATTCACTGCTCCAAGGCATTCAGTGAATTTTGGAACCTATTGGGGATATCTTACAACTTGTTGAACTCATTGAGATAAGGACTTTACCACTTTCTCAATTCATTGAGATAAACACATTGGCAGAATTTCAGCCAAATTGCTCGAAGGAATTCAGAGAAACTTTGAACCTATTGTGGATTTCCCCCAACTTGCTGAACTCACCGAGACAAACACTTTGCGACCTTCTCATTCCATTGAGATACCCACATGGGCAGAATAACAGCCAAATGGCATTCACTGCTCGATGGTATTCAGAGACATTTTGGAACATTTTGTGGATTTCCTCCAACTTGCTGATCTCATCGAGATAAGCACTTTACAACTTTCTCACTGCATTGAGATACACGCATTGGCAGAATATCAGCCAATTTGCATTCACTACTCGAAGGTATTCAGAGAAACTTTGGAACCGATTGTGGATTTCTTACAACTTGCTGAACTCGTGGAGACAAAGACTTTACCACTTTCTCATTTCATTGAGATACACGCATTGGCAGTGTATCAACCAAAGTTCATTCACTGCTCCAAGGCATTCAGTGAATCTTTGGAATCTATTGGGGATATCTTACAACTTGCTGAAGTCATCGAGATAAGAAATTTACCATTAACTCATTTCATTGAGCTACACACACTGGCAAAATATCAGCCAAATGGCATTCACTGCTCCAAGGTATTGCGAGAAACTTTGGAAGCTATTGTGGATTTCTTCCAATTTGCTGGACTGAATGAGATAAATACTTGGCCACTTTCTCATTTCATTGTGATACACATACTGTGGGAGTATCAAATAAATGTAATTCACTACTCGCAGGCATTCAGTGAATCTTTGGCACCTATTGGGGATTTCTTTCAACTTGCTGAACTCATAGAGATAAGGACTTTACCACTTTCTCATTGCATTGAGATAAACACATTGGCAGAATTTCAGCCAAATTGCATTCACTGCTCGAAGGATTTCAGAGAAACCTTGGAACCTATTGTGGATTTCCCCCAACTTGCTGATCTCATCGAGATAAGCACTATACAACTTTCTCATTTCATTGAGATACACGCATTGGCAGAATATCAGCCAAATTGCATTCACTACTCGAAGGTATTCAGAGAAACTATGGAACCTATTGCGGATTTCTTCCAACTTGCTGAAGTCATCGAGATAAGAACTTTACCATTAACTCATTTCATTGAGCTACACACACTGGCAAAATATCAGCCAAATGGCATTCACTGCTCCAAGGTATTGCGAGAAACTTTGGAAGCTATTGTGGATTTCTTCCAATTTGCTGGACTGAATGAGATAAACACTTGACCACTTTCTCATTTCATTGTGATACACATACTGTGGGAGTATCAACCAAATGTAATTCACTACTCGCAGGCATTCAGTGAATCTTTGGCACCTATTGGGGATTTCTTTCAACTTGCTGAACTCATAGAGATAAGGACTTTACCACTTTCTCATTGCATTGAGATAAACACATTGGCAGAATTTCAGCCAAATTGCATTCACTGCTCGCAGGATTTCAGAGAAACTTTGGAACCTATTGGGGATTTCTTTCAACTTGCTGAACTCATAGAGATAAGGACTTTACCACTTTCTCACTGCATTGAGATAAACACATTGGCAGAATATCAGCCCAATGGCATACGCTGCTGGAAGGAATTCAGAGACATTTTGGAACATTTTGTGGATTTCCTCCAACTTGCTGATCTCATCGAGATAAGCACTATACAACTTTCTCACTGCATTGAGATACACGCATTGGCAGAAAATCTGCCAATTTGCATTCACTACTCGATGGTATTCTGAGAAACTTTGGAACCTATTGCGAATTTCTTCCAACTTGCTGAAGTGATCGAGATAAGAACTTGACAATTATCTCACTTCATTGAGATACACACACTGGCAGAATATCAAACAAATGGCATTCAGTGTTCAAAGGTTTTCAGAGAAACTTTGGAACCGATTGTGGATTTCTTGCAACTTGCTGAACTCGTGGAGACAAAGACTTTACCACTTTCTCATTTCATTGAGATACACGCATTGGCAGTGTATCAACCAAAGTTCATTCACTGCTGCAAGGCATTCAGTGAATCTTTGGAATCTATTGGGGATATCTTACAACTTGCTGAACTCATTGAGATAAGGACTTTACCATTAACTCATTTCATTGAGCTACACACACTGGCAGCCAAATGGCATTCACTGCTCCAAGGTATTGCGAGAAACTTTGGAAGCTATTGTGGATTTCTTCCAATTTGCTGGACTGAATGAGATAAATACTTGGCCACTTTCTCATTTCATTGTGATACACATACTGTGGGAGTATCAAATAAATGTAATTCACTACTCGCAGGCATTCAGTGAATCTTTGGCACCAATTGGGATTTCTTTCAACTTGCTGAACTCATAGAGATAAGGACTTTACCACTTTCTCATTGCATTGAGATAAACACATTGGCAGAATTTCAGCCAAATTGCATTCACTGCTCGAAGGATTTCAGAGAAACCTTGGAACCTATTGTGGATTTCCCCCAACTTGCTGGTCTCATCAAGATAAGCACTATACAACTTTCTCATTTCATTGAGATACACGCATTGGCAGAATATCAGCCAAATTGCATTCACTACTCGAAGGTACTCGGAGAAACTATGGAACCTATTGCGGATTTCTTCCAACTTGCTGAAGTCATCGAGATAAGAACTTTACCATTAACTCATTTCATTGAGCTACACACACTGGCAAAATATCAGCCAAATGGCATTCACTGCTCCAAGGTATTGCGAGAAACTTTGGAAGCTATTGTGGATTTCTTCCAATTTGCTGGACTGAAAGAGATAAACACTTGACCACTTTCTCATTTCATTGTGATACACATACTGTGGGAGTATCAACCAAATGTAATTCACTACTCGCAGGCATTCAGTGAATCTTTGGCACCTATTGGGGATTTCTTTCAACTTGCTGAACTCATAGAGATAAGGACTTTACCACTTTCTCACTGCATTGAGATAAACACATTGGCAGAATATCAGCCCAATGGCATACGCTGCTGGAAGGAATTCAGAGAATATTTGGAACTTTACCACTATCTGACATCATTGAGATACACACACTGGCAGAATATCAGACAAATGACATTCACTGCTCGAAGGTATTCAGAGAAACTTTGGAAACGATTGTGGATTTCTTGCAACTTGCTGAACTCGTGGAGACAAAGACTTTACCACTTTCTCATTTCATTGAGATACACGCATTGGCAGAATATCAACCAAAGTTCATTCACTGCTCCAAGGCATTCAGTGAATCTTTGGAACCTATTGGGGATATCTTAGAACTTGTTGAACTCATTGAGATAAGGACTTTACCACTTTCTCAATTCATTGAGATAAACACATTGGCAGAATTTCAGCCAAATTGCTCGAAGGAATTCAGAGAAACTTTGAACCTATTGTGGATTTCCCCCAACTTGCTGAACTCACCGAGACAAACACTTTGCGACCTTCTCATTCCATTGAGATACACACATGGGCAGAATAACAGCCAAATGGCATTCACTGCTCGATGGTATTCAGAGACATTTTGGAACATTTTGTGGATTTCCTCCAACTTGCTGATCTCATCGAGATAAGCACTATACAACTTTCTCACTGTATTGAGATACACGCATTGGCAGAATATCTGCCAATTTGCATTCACTACTCGATGGTATTCAGAGAAACTTTGGAACCTATTGCGAATTTCTTCCAACTTGCTGAAGTGATCGAGATAAGAACTTGACCATTATCTCACTTCATTGAGATACACACACTGGCAGAATATCAAACAAATGGCATTCAGTGTTCAAAGGTTTTCAGAGAAACTTTGGAACCGATTGTGGATTTCCCCCAACTTGCTGATCTCATCGAGATAAGCACTATACGACTTTCTCATTTCATTGAGATACACGCATTGGCAGAATATCAGCCAAATTGCATTCACTACTCGAAGGTATTCAGAGAAACTATGGAACCTATTGCGGATTTCTTCCAACTTGCTGAAGTCATCGAGATAAGAAGTTTACCATTAACTCATTTCATTGAGCTACACACATAAGAACATAAGAACATAAGAACATAAGAACATAAGAAATAGGAGCAGGAGTAGGCCATCTGGCCCTTCGAGCCTGCCCCGCCATTCAATAAGATCATGGCTGATCTGTCATGACTCAGCTCCACCTTCCCGCCCTCTCCCCATAACCCTTAATCCCCTCTCTTATCAAAAACCCATCAACCCGTTTCTTAAAAATATTTAGCGAGGCAGCCTCCACCACTTCAACGGGCAGAGAATTCCAGAGATTCACCACCCTTTGAGTGAAGAAGTTCCTCCTCAACTCTGTTCTAAACCGCCCCCCCTTTATCTTGAGGCTGTGCCCCCTAGTCCTACTGTCTTTTTTGAGCGGGAACAGTCTCTCCACCTCTATCCTATCCATCCCATTCATCATCTTATACGTCTCAATGAGATCTCCCCTCATTCTTCTAAACTCTAACGAGTACAAGCCTAGTTTATTCAGCCTCTCCTCATAGCTCAATCCCCTCAACTCCGGTATCAGCCGAGTAAACCTCCTCTGCACTCCCTCCAGGGCCAAAACATCCTTGCGCAGGTGCGGCGCCCAAAACTGCACACAGTACTCCAGCTGCGGCCTCACCAATGCCCTATACAGCTGCAGCAAGACCTCCCTACTTTTATATTCAATCCCCTTCGCTATGAAGGCCAGCATCCCATTCGCCTTCCTGACCACCTGCTGCACACTGGCAAAATATCAGCCAAATGGCATTCACTGCTCCAAGGTATTCCGAGAAACTTTGGAAGCTATTGTGGATTTCTTCCAATTTGCTGGACTGAATGAGATAAACACTTGACCACTTTCTCATTTCATTGTGATACACATACTGTGGGAGTATCAACCAAATGTAATTCACTACTCGCACGCATTCAGTGAATCTTTGGCACCTATTGGGGATTTCTTTCAACTTGCTGAACTCATAGAGATAAGGACTTTACCACTTTCTCACTGCATTGAGATAAACACATTGGCAGAATATCAGCCCAATGGCATACGCTGCTGGAAGGAATTCAGAGAATATTTGGAACTTTACCACTATCTGATTTCATTGAGATACACACACTGGCAGAATATCAGACAAATGACATTCACTGCTCGAAGGTATTCAGAGAAACTTTGGAACCGATTGTGGATTTCTTGCAACTTGCTGAACTCGTGGAGACAAAGACTTTACCACTTTCTCATTTCATTGAGATACACGCATTGGCAGAGTATCAACCAAAGTTCATTCACTGCTCCAAGGCATTCAGTGAATCTTTGGAACCTATTGGGGATATCTTACAACTTGTTGAACTCATTGAGATAAGGACTTTACCACTTTCTCAATTCATTGAGATAAACACATTGGCAGAATTTCAGCCAAATTGCTCGAAGGAATTCAGAGACACTTTGAACCTATTGTTGATTTCCCCCAACTTGCTGAACTCACCGAGACAAACACTTTGCGACCTTCTCATTCCATTGAGATACACACATGGGCAGAATAACAGCCAAATGGCATTCACTGCTCGATGGTATTCAGAGACATTTTGGAACATTTTGTGGATTTCCTCCAAGTTGCTGATCTCATCGAGACAAGCACTATACAACTTTCTCACTGCATTGAGATACACGCATTGGCAGAATATCTGCCAATTTGCATTCACTACTCGATGGTATTCAGAGAAACTTTGGAACCTATTGCGAATTTCTTCCAACTTGCTGAAGTGATCGAGATAAGAACTTGTCCATTATCTCACTTCATTGAGATACACACACTGGCAGAATATCAAACAAATGGCATTCAGTGTTCAAAGGTTTTCAGAGAAACTTTGGAACCGATTGTGGATTTCTTGCAACTTGCTGAACTCGTGGAGACAAAGACTTTACCACTTTCTCATTTCATTGAGATACACGCATTGGCAGTGTATCAACCAAAGTTCATTCACTGCTGCAAGGCATTCAGTGAATCTTTGGAATCTATTGGGGATATCTTACAACTTGCTGAACTCATTGAGATAAGGACTTTACCACTTTCTCAATTCATTGCGATAAACACATTGGCAGAATTTCAGCCAAATTGCATTCACTGCTCGAAGGATTTCAGAGAAACCTTGGAACCTATTGTGGATTTCCCCCAACTTGCTGATCTCATCGAGATAAGCACTATACAACTTTCTCATTTCATTGAGATACACGCATTGGCAGAATATCAGCCAAATTGCATTCACTACTCGAAGGTATTCAGAGAAACTATGGAACCTATAGCGGATTTCTTCCAACTTGCTGAAGTCATCGAGATAAGAACTTTACCATTAACTCATTTCATTGAGCTACACACACTGGCAAAATATCAGCCAAATGGCATTCACTGCTCCAAGGTATTGCGAGAAACTTTGGAAGCTTTTGTGGATTTCTTCCAATTTGCTGGACTGGATGAGATAAACACTTGACCACTTTCTCATTTCATTGTGATACACGTACTGTGGGAGTATCAACCAAATGTAATTCACTACTCGCAGGCATTCAGTGAATCTTTGGCACCTACTGGGGATTTCTTTCAACTTGCTGAACTCATAGAGATAAGGACTTTACCACTTTCTCATTGCATTGAGATAAACACATTGGCAGAATTTCATCGAAATTGCATTCACTGCTCGCAGGATTTCAGAGAAACCTTGGAACCTATTGTGGATTTCCCTCAACTTGCTGATCTCATCGAGATAAGCACTATACAACTTTCTCATTTCATTGAGATACACGCATTGGCAGAATATCAGCCAAATTGCATTCACTACTCGTAGGTATTCAGAGAAACTATGGAACTTATTGCGGATTTCTCCCAACTTGCTGATCTCATCGAGATAAGCACTATACAACTTTCTCATTTCATTGAGATACACGCATTGGCAGAGTATCAACCAAAGTTCATTCACTGCTCCAAGGCATTCAGTGAATCTTTGGAATCTATTGGGGATATCTTACAACTTGCTGAAGTCATCGAGATAAGAACTTTACCATTAACTCATTTCATTGAGCTACACACACTGGCAAAATATCAGCCAAATGGCATTCTCTGCTCCAAGGTATTCCGAGAAACTTTGGAAGCTATTGTGGATTTCTTCCAATTTGCTGGACTGAATGAGATAAACACTTGACCACTTTCTCATTTCATTGTGATACACGTACTGTGGGAGTATCAACCAAATGTAATTCACTAGTCGCAGCCATTCAGTGAATCTTTGGCACCTATTGGGGATTTCTTTCAACTTGCTGAACTCATAGAGATAAGGACTTTACCACTTTCTCATTGCATTGAGATAAACACATTGGCAGAATATCAGCCCAATGGCATACGCTGCTGGAAGGAGTTCAGAAAATATTTGGAACTTTACCACTATCTGATTTCATTGAGATACAGACACTGGCAGAATATCAGACAAATGACATTCACTGCTCGAAGGTATTCAGCGAAACTTTGGAACCGATTGTGGATTTCTTGCAACTTGCTGAACTCGTGGAGACAAAGACTTTCTCATTTCATTGAGATACACGCATTGGCAGAGTATCAACCAAAGTTCATTCACTGCTCCAAGGCATTCAGTGAATCTTTGGAACCTATTGGGGATATCTTAGAACTTGTTGAACTCATTGAGATAAGGACTTTACCACTTTCTCAATTCATTGAGATAAACACATTGGCAGAATGTCAGCCAAATTGCTCGAAGGAATTCAGAGAAACTTTGAACCTATTGTGGATTTCCCCCAACTTGCTGAACTCACCGAGACAAACACTTTGCGACCTTCTCATTCCATTGAGATACACACATGGGCAGAATAACAGCCAAATGGCATTCACTGCTCGATGGTATTCAGAGACATTTTGGAACATTTTGTGGATTTCCTCCAACTTGCTGATCTCATCGAGATAAGCACTATACAACTTTCTCACTGCATTGAGATACACGCATTGGCAGAATATCTGCCAATTTGCATTCACTACTCGATGGTATTCAGAGAAACTTTGGAACCTATTGCGAATTTCTTCCAACTTGCTGAAGTGATCGAGATAAGAACTTGACCATTATCTCACTTCATTGAGATACACACACTGGCAGAATATCAAACAAATGGCATTCAGTGTTCAAAGGTTTTCAGAGAAATTTTGGAACCGATTGTGGATTTCCCCCAACTTGCTGAAGACATCGAGATAAGAACTTTACCATTAACTCATTTCATTGAGCTACACACACTGGCAAAATATCAGCCAAATGGCATTCACTGCTCCAAGGTATTGCGAGAAACTTTGGAAGCTATTGTGGATTTCTTCCAATTTGCTGGACTGAATGAGATAAACACTTGATCACTTTCTCATTTCATTGTGATACACGTACTGTGGGAGTATCAACCAAATGTAATTCACTACTCGCAGGCATTCAGTGAATCTTTGGCACCTATTGGGGATTTCTTTCAACTTGCTGAACTCATAGAGATAAGGACTTTACCACTTTCTCATTGCATTGAGATAAACACATTGGCAGAATTTCAGCCAAATTGCGTTCACTGCTCGCAGGATTTCAGAGAAACCTTGGAACCTATTGTGGATTTCCCCCAACTTGCTGATCTCATCGAGATAAGCACTATACAACTTTCTCATTTCATTGAGATACACGCATTGGCAGAATTTCAGCCAAATTGCATTCACTACTCGAAGGTATTCAGAGAAACTATGGAACTTATTGCGGATTTCTTCCAACTTGCTGAAGTCATCGAGATAAGAACTTTACCATTAACTCATTTCATTGAGCTACACACACTGGCAGAATATCAGCCAATTTGCATTCACTACTCGAAGGTATTCAGAGAAACTTTGGAAGCTATTGTGGTTTTCTTCCAACTTGCTGAACTCGTGGAGTCAAAGACTTTACCACTTTCTTATTTCATTGAGATACACGCATTGGCAGTGTATCAACCAAAGTTCATTCACTGCTCCAAGGCATTCAGTGAATCTTTGGAATCTATTGGGGATATCTTACAACTTGCTGAAGTCATCGAGATAAGAACTTTACCATTAACTCATTTCATTGAGCTACACACACTGGCAAAATATCAGCCAAATGGCATTCACTGCTCCAAGGTATTGCGAGAAACTTTGGAAGCTATTGTGGATTTCTTCCAATTTGCTGGACTGGATGAGATAAACACTTGACCACTTTCTCATTTCATTGTGATACACGTACTGTGGGAGTATCAACCAAATGTAATTCACTACTCGCACGCATTCAGTGAATCTTTGGCACCTATTGGGGATTTCTTTCAACTTGCTGAACTCATAGAGATAAGGACTTTACCACTTTCTCATTGCATTGAGATAAACACATTGGCAGAATATCAGCCCAATGGCATACGCTGCTGGAAGGAATCCAGAAAATATTTGGAACTTTACCACTATCTGATTTCATTGAGATACAGACACTGGCAGAATATCAGACAAATGACATTCACTGCTCGAAGGTATTCAGAGAAACTTTGGAAACGATTGTGGATTTCTTGCAACTTGCTGAACTCGTGGAGACAAAGACTTTACCACTTTCTCATTTCATTGAGATACACGCATTGGCGAGTATCAACCAAAGTTCATTCACTGCTCCAAGGCATTCAGTGAATCTTTGGAACCTATTGGGGATATCTTAGAACTTGTTGAACTCATTGAGATAAGGACTTTAACTTTGAACCTATTGTGGATTTCCCCCAACTTGCTGAACTCACCGAGACAAACACTTTGCGACCTTCTCATTCCATTGAGATACACACATGGGCAGAATAACAGCCAAATGGCATTCACTGCTCGATGGTATTCAGAGACATTTTGGAACATTTTGTGGATTTCCTCCAACTTGCTGATCTCATCGAGATAAGCACTATACAACTTTCTCACTGCATTGAGATACACGCATTGGCAGAATATCTGCCAATTTGCATTCACTACTCGATGGTATTCAGAGAAACTTTGGAACCTATTGCGAATTTCTTCCAACTTGCTGAAGTGATCGAGATAAGAACTTGTCCATTATCTCACTTCATTGAGATACACACACTGGCAGAATATCAAACAAATGGCATTCAGTGTTCAAAGGTTTTCAGAGAAACTTTGGAACCGATTGTGGATTTCTTGCAACTTGCTGAACTCGTGGAGACAAAGACTTTACCACTTTCTCATTTCATTGAGATACACGCATTGGCAGTGTATCAACCAAAGTTCATTCACTGCTGCAAGGCATTCAGTGAATCTTTGGAATCTATTGGGGATATCTTACAACTTGCTGAACTCATTGAGATAAGGACTTTACCACTTTCTCAATTCATTGCGATAAACACATTGGCAGAATTTCAGCCAAATTGCATTCACTGCTCGAAGGATTTCAGAGAAACCTTGGAACCTATTGTGGATTTCCCCCAACTTGCTGATCTCATCGAGATAAGCACTATGCAACTTTCTCATTTCATTGAGATACACGCATTGGCAGAATATCAGCCAAATTGCATTCACTACTCGAAGGTATTCAGAGAAACTATGGAACCTATTGCGGATTTCTTCCAACTTGCTGAAGTCATCGAGATAAGAACTTTACCATTAACTCATTTCATTGAGCTACACACACTGGCAGAATATCAGCCAATTTGCATTCACTACTCGAAGGTATTCAGAGAAACTTTGGAAGCTATTGTGGATTTCTTCCAACTTGCTGAACTCGTGGAGACAAAGACTTTACCACTTTCTTATTTCATTGAGATACACGCATTGGCAGTGTATCAACCAAAGTTCATTCACTGCTCCAAGGCATTCAGTGAATCTTTGGAATCTATTGGGGATATCTTACAACTTGCTGAAGTCATCGAGATAAGAACTTTACCATTAACTCATTTCATTGCGCTACACACACTGGCAAATTATCAGCCAAATGGCATTCACTGCTCCAGGGTATTGCGAGAAACTTTGGAAGCTATTGTGGATTTCTTCCAATTTGCTAGACTGAATGAGATAAACACTTGACCACTTTCTCATTTCATTGCGATACACATACTGTGGGAGTATCAACCAAATGTAATTCACTACTCGCAGGCATTCAGTGAATCTTTGGCACCTATTGGGGATTTCTTTCAACTTGCTGAACTCATAGAGATAAGGACTTTACCACTTTCTCATTGCATTGAGATAAACACATTGGCAGAATATCAGCCCAATGGCATACGCTGCTGGAAGGAATTCAGAGAATATTTGGAACTTTACCACTATCTGATTTCATTGAGATACAGACACTGGCAGAATATCAGACAAATGACAGTGAATCTTTGGAACCTATTGGGGATATCTTACAACTTGTTGAACTCATTGAGATAAGGACTTTACCACTTTCTCAATTCATTGAGATAAACACATTGGCAGAATTTCAGCCAAATTGCTCGAAGGAATTCAGAGAAACTTTGGAACCTATTGCGAATTTCTTCCAACTTGCTGAAGTGATCGAGATAAGAACTTTACCATTATCTCACTTCATTGAGGTACACACACTGGCAGAATATCAAACAAATGGCATTCAGTATTCGAAGGATTTTAGAGAAACTTTGGAACCGATTGTGGATTTCTTGCAACTTGCTGAACTCAACGAGGTAAACACTTTCCCACTTTCTCATTTCATTGAGATACACGCATAGACAGAATAACAGCCAATGGCATTCACTGCTCGACTGTATTCAGAGAAACTTTGGAACCGATTGTGGATTTCTTGCAACTTGCTGAACTCGTGGAGACAAAGACTTTACCACTTTCTCATTTCATTGAGATACACGCATTGGCAGGGTATCAACCAAAGTTCATTCACTGCTCCAAGGCATTCAGTGAATTTTGGAACCTATTGGGGATATCTTACAACTTGTTGAACTCATTGAGATAAGGACTTTACCACTTTCTCAATTCATTGAGATAAACACATTGGCAGAATTTCAGCCAAATTGCTCGAAGGAATTCAGAGAAACTTTGAACCTATTGTGGATTTCCCCCAACTTGCTGAACTCACCGAGACAAACACTTTGCGACCTTCTCATTCCATTGAGATACACACATGGGCAGAATAACAGCCAAATGGCATTCACTGCTCGATGGTATTCAGAGACATTTTGGAACATTTTGTGGATTTCCTCCAACTTGCTGATCTCATCGAGATAAGCACTTTACAACTTTCTCACTGCATTGAGATACACGCATTGGCAGAATATCAGCCAATTTGCATTCACTACTCGAAGGTATTCAGAGAAACTTTGGAACAGATTGTGGATTTCTTACAACTTGCTGAACTCGTGGAGACAAAGACTTTACCACTTTCTCATTTCATTGAGATACACGCATTGGCAGTGTATCAACCAAAGTTCATTCACTGCTCCAAGGCATTCAGTGAATCTTTGGAATCTATTGGGGATATCTTACAACTTGCTGAAGTCATCGAGATAAGAAATTTACCATTAACTCATTTCATTGAGCTACACACACTGGCAAAATATCAGCCAAATGGCATTCACTGCTCCAAGGTATTGCGAGAAACTTTGGAAGCTATTGTGGATTTCTTCCAATTTGCTGGACTGAATGAGATAAATACTTGGCCACTTTCTCATTTCATTGTGATACACATACTGTGGGAGTATCAAATAAATGTAATTCACTACTCGCAGGCATTCAGTGAATCTTTGGCACCTATTGGGGATTTCTTTCAACTTGCTGAACTCATAGAGATAAGGACTTTACCACTTTCTCATTGCATTGAGATAAACACATTGGCAGAATTTCAGCCAAATTGCATTCACTGCTCGAAGGATTTCAGAGAAACCTTGGAACCTATTGTGGATTTCCCCCAACTTGCTGATCTCATCGAGATAAGCACTATACAACTTTCTCATTTCATTGAGATACACGCATTGGCAGAATATCAGCCAAATTGCATTCACTACTCGAAGGTATTCAGAGAAACTATGGAACCTATTGCGGATTTCTTCCAACTTGCTGAAGTCATCGAGATAAGAACTTTACCATTAACTCTTTTCATTGAGCTACGCACACTGGCAAAAATATCAGCCAAATGGCATTCACTGCTCCAAGGTATTGCGAGAAACTTTGGAAGCTATTGTGGATTTCTTCCAATTTGCTGGACTGAATGAGATAAACACTTGGCCACTTTCTCATTTCATTGTGATACACACACTGTGGGAGTATCAACTAAATGTAATTCACTACTCGCAGGCATTCAGTGAATCTTTGGCACCTATTGGGGATTTCTTTCAACTTGCTGAACTCATAGAGATAAGGACTTTACCACTTTCTCACTGCATTGAGATAAACACATTGGCAGAATATTAGCCCAATGGCATACGCTGCTGGAAGGAATTCAGAGAATATTTGGAACTTTACCACTATCTGACATCATTGAGATACACACACTGGCAGAATATCAGACAAATGACATTCACTGCTCGAAGGTATTCAGAGAAACTTTGGAAACGATTGTGGATTTCTTGCAACTTGCTGAACTCGTGGAGACAAAGACTTTACCACTTTCTCATTTCATTGAGATACACGCATTGGCAGAATATCAACCAAAGTTCATTCACTGCTCCAAGGCATTCAGTGAATCTTTGGAACCTATTGGGGATATCTTAGAACTTGTTGAACTCATTGAGATAAGGACTTTACCACTTTCTCAATTCATTGAGATAAACACATTGGCAGAATTTCAGCCAAATTGCTCGAAGGAATTCAGAGAAACTTTGAACCTATTGTGGATTTCCCCCAACTTGCTGAACTCACCGAGACAAACACTTTGCGACCTTCTCATTCCATTGAGATACACACATGGGCAGAATAACAGCCAAATGGCATTCACTGCTCGATGGTATTCAGAGACATTTTGGAACATTTTGTGGATTTCCTCCAACTTGCTGATCTCATCGAGATAAGCACTATACAACTTTCTCACTGTATTGAGATACACGCATTGGCAGAATATCTGCCAATTTGCATTCACTACTCGATGGTATTCAGAGAAACTTTGGAACCTATTGCGAATTTCTTCCAACTTGCTGAAGTGATCGAGATAAGAACTTGACCATTATCTCACTTCATTGAGATACACACACTGGCAGAATATCAAACAAATGGCATTCAGTGTTCAAAGGTTTTCAGAGAAACTTTGGAACCGATTGTGGATTTCCCCCAACTTGCTGATCTCATCGAGATAAGCACTATACGACTTTCTCATTTCATTGAGATACACGCATTGGCAGAATATCAGCCAAATTGCATTCACTACTCGAAGGTATTCAGAGAAACTATGGAACCTATTGCGGATTTCTTCCAACTTGCTGAAGTCATCGAGATAAGAAGTTTACCATTAACTCATTTCATTGAGCTACACACATAAGAACATAAGAACATAAGAACATAAGAACATAAGAAATAGGAGCAGGAGTAGGCCATCTGGCCCTTCGAGCCTGCCCCGCCATTCAATAAGATCATGGCTGATCTGTCGTGACTCAGCTCCACCTTCCCGCCCTCTCCCCATAACCCTTAATCCCCTCTCTTATCAAAAACCCATCAACCCGTTTCTTAAAAATATTTAGCGAGGCAGCCTCCACTACTTCAACGGGCAGAGAATTCCAGAGATTCACCACCCTTTGAGTGAAGAAGTTCCTCTTCAACTCTGTTCTAAACCGCCCCCCCTTTATCTTGAGGCTGTGCCCCCTAGTCCTACTGTCTTTTTTGAGCGGGAACAGTCTCTCCACCTCTATCCTATCCATCCCATTCATCATCTTATACGTCTCAATGAGATCTCCCCTCATTCTTCTAAACTCTAACGAGTACAAGCCTAGTTTATTCAGCCTCTCCTCATAGCTCAATCCCCTCAACTCCGGTATCAGCCGAGTAAACCTCCTCTGCACTCCCTCCAGGGCCAAAACATCCTTGCGCAGGTGCGGCGCCCAAAACTGCACACAGTACTCCAGCTGCGGCCTCACCAATGCCCTATACAGCTGCAGCAAGACCTCCCTACTTTTATATTCAATCCCCTTCGCTATGAAGGCCAGCATCCCATTCGCCTTCCTGACCACCTGCTGCACACTGGCAAAATATCAGCCAAATGGCATTCACTGCTCCAAGGTATTCCGAGAAACTTTGGAAGCTATTGTGGATTTCTTCCAATTTGCTGGACTGAATGAGATAAACACTTGACCACTTTCTCATTTCATTGTGATACACATACTGTGGGAGTATCAACCAAATGTAATTCACTACTCGCAGGCATTCAGTGAATCTTTGGCACCTATTGGGGATTTCTTTCAACTTGCTGAACTCATAGAGATAAGGACTTTACCACTTTCTCACTGCATTGAGATAAACACATTGGCAGAATATCAGCCCAATGGCATACGCTGCTGGAAGGAATTCAGAGAATATTTGGAACTTTACCACTATCTGATTTCATTGAGATACACACACTGGCAGAATATCAGACAAATGACATTCACTGCTCGAAGGTATTCAGAGAAACTTTGGAACCGATTGTGGATTTCTTGCAACTTGCTGAACTCGTGGAGACAAAGACTTTACCACTTTCTCATTTCATTGAGATACACGCATTGGCAGAGTATCAACCAAAGTTCATTCACTGCTCCAAGGCATTCAGTGAATCTTTGGAACCTATTGGGGATATCTTACAACTTGTTGAACTCATTGAGATAAGGACTTTACCACTTTCTCAATTCATTGAGATAAACACATTGGCAGAATTTCAGCCAAATTGCTCGAAGGAATTCAGAGAAACTTTGAACCTATTGTGGATTTCCCCCAACTTGCTGAACTCACCGAGACAAACACTTTGCGACCTTCTCATTCCATTGAGATACACACATGGGCAGAATAACAGCCAAATGGCATTCACTGCTCGATGGTATTCAGAGACATTTTGGAACATTTTGTGGATTTCCTCCAACTTGCTGATCTCATCGAGATAAGCACTTTACAACTTTCTCACTGCATTGAGATACACGCATTGGCAGAATATCAGCCAATTTGCTTTCACTACTCGAAGGTATTCAGAGAAACTTTGGAACCGATTGCGAATTTCTTCCAACTTGCTGAAGTGATCGAGATAAGAACTTGACCATTATCTCACTTCATTGAGATACACACACTGGCAGAATATCAAACAAATGGCATTCAGTGTTCAAAGGTTTTCAGAGAAACTTTGGAACCGATTGTGGATTTCTTGCAACTTGCTGAACTCGTGGAGACAAAGACTTTACCACTTTCTCATTCATTGAGATACACGCATTGGCAGTGTATCAACCAAAGTTCATTCACTGCTGCAAGGCATTCAGTGAATCTTTGGAATCTATTGGGGATATCTTACAACTTGCTGAACTCATTGAGATAAGGACTTTACCACTTTCTCAATTCATTGAGATAAACACATTGGCAGAATTTCAGCCAAATTGCATTCACTGCTCGAAGGATTTCAGAGAAACTTTGGAACCTATTGTGGATTTCCCCCAACTTGCTGATCTCATCGAGATAAGCACTATACAACTTTCTCATTTCATTGAGATACACGCATTGGCAGAATATCAGCCAAATTGCATTCACTACTCGAAGGTATTCAGAGAAACTATGGAACCTATAGCGGATTTCTTCCAACTTGCTGAAGTCATCGAGATAAGAACTTTACCATTAACTCATTTCATTGAGCTACACACACTGGCAAAATATCAGCCAAATGGCATTCACTGCTCCAAGGTATTGCGAGAAACTTTGGAAACTTTGGAGGCACTACTCGAAGGTATTCAGAGAAACTTTGGAAGCTATTGTGGTTTTCTTCCAACTTGCTGAACTCGTGGAGTCAAAGACTTTACCACTTTCTTATTTCATTGAGATACACGCATTGGCAGTGTATCAACCAAAGTTCATTCACTGCTCCAAGGCATTCAGTGAATCTTTGGAATCTATTGGGGATATCTTACAACTTGCTGAAGTCATCGAGATAAGAACTTTACCATTAACTCATTTCATTGAGCTACACACACTGGCAAAATATCAGCCAAATGGCATTCACTGCTCCAAGGTATTGCGAGAAACTTTGGAAGCTATTGTGGATTTCTTCCAATTTGCTGGACTGGATGAGATAAACACTTGACCACTTTCTCATTTCATTGTGATACACGTACTGTGGGAGTATCAACCAAATGTAATTCACTACTCGCACGCATTCAGTGAATCTTTGGCACCTATTGGGGATTTCTTTCAACTTGCTGAACTCATAGAGATAAGGACTTTACCACTTTCTCATTGCATTGAGATAAACACATTGGCAGAATATCAGCCCAATGGCATACGCTGCTGGAAGGAATCCAGAAAATATTTGGAACTTTACCACTATCTGATTTCATTGAGATACAGACACTGGCAGAATATCAGACAAATGACATTCACTGCTCGAAGGTATTCAGAGAAACTTTGGAAACGATTGTGGATTTCTTGCAACTTGCTGAACTCGTGGAGACAAAGACTTTACCACTTTCTCATTTCATTGAGATACACGCATTGGCGAGTATCAACCAAAGTTCATTCACTGCTCCAAGGCATTCAGTGAATCTTTGGAACCTATTGGGGATATCTTAGAACTTGTTGAACTCATTGAGATAAGGACTTTAACTTTGAACCTATTGTGGATTTCCCCCAACTTGCTGAACTCACCGAGACAAACACTTTGCGACCTTCTCATTCCATTGAGATACACACATGGGCAGAATAACAGCCAAATGGCATTCACTGCTCGATGGTATTCAGAGACATTTTGGAACATTTTGTGGATTTCCTCCAACTTGCTGATCTCATCGAGATAAGCACTATACAACTTTCTCACTGCATTGAGATACACGCATTGGCAGAATATCTGCCAATTTGCATTCACTACTCGATGGTATTCAGAGAAACTTTGGAACCTATTGCGAATTTCTTCCAACTTGCTGAAGTGATCGAGATAAGAACTTGTCCATTATCTCACTTCATTGAGATACACACAGTGGCAGAATATCAAACAAATGGCATTCAGTGTTCAAAGGTTTTCAGAGAAACTTTGGAACCGATTGTGGATTTCTTGCAACTTGCTGAACTCGTGGAGACAAAGACTTTACCACTTTCTCATTTCATTGAGATACACGCATTGGCAGTGTATCAACCAAAGTTCATTCACTGCTGCAAGGCATTCAGTGAATCTTTGGAATCTATTGGGGATATCTTACAACTTGCTGAACTCATTGAGATAAGGACTTTACCACTTTCTCAATTCATTGCGATAAACACATTGGCAGAATTTCAGCCAAATTGCATTCACTGCTCGAAGGATTTCAGAGAAACCTTGGAACCTATTGTGGATTTCCCCCAACTTGCTGATCTCATCGAGATAAGCACTATGCAACTTTCTCATTTCATTGAGATACACGCATTGGCAGAATATCAGCCAAATTGCATTCACTACTCGTAGGTATTCAGAGAAACTATGGAACTTATTGCGGATTTCTCCCAACTTGCTGATCTCATCGAGATAAGCACTATACAACTTTCTCATTTCATTGAGATACACGCATTGGCAGAGTATCAACCAAAGTTCATTCACTGCTCCAAGGCATTCAGTGAATCTTTGGAATCTATTGGGGATATCTTACAACTTGCTGAAGTCATCGAGATAAGAACTTTACCATTAACTCATTTCATTGAGCTACACACACTGGCAAAATATTAGCCAAATGGCATTCTCTGCTCCAAGGTATTCCGAGAAACTTTGGAAGCTATTGTGGATTTCTTCCAATTTGCTGGACTGAATGAGATAAACACTTGACCACTTTCTCATTTCATTGTGATACACGTACTGTGGGAGTATCAACCAAATGTAATTCACTACTCGCAGGCATTCAGTGAATCTTTGGCACCTATTGGGGATTTCTTTCAACTTGCTGAACTCATAGAGATAAGGACTTTACCACTTTCTCATTGCATTGAGATAAACACATTGGCAGAATATCAGCCCAATGGCATACGCTGCTGGAAGGAGTTCAGAAAATATTTGGAACTTTACCACTATCTGATTTCATTGAGATACAGACACTGGCAGAATATCAGACAAATGACATTCACTGCTCGAAGGTATTCAGCGAAACTTTGGAACCGATTGTGGATTTCTTGCAACTTGCTGAACTCGTGGAGACAAAGACTTTACCACTTTCTCATTTCATTGAGATACACGCATTGGCAGAGTATCAACCAAAGTTCATTCACTGCTCCAAGGCATTCAGTGAATCTTTGGAACCTATTGGGGATATCTTAGAACTTGTTGAACTCATTGAGATAAGGACTTTACCACTTTCTCAATTCATTGAGATAAACACATTGGCAGAATGTCAGCCAAATTGCTCGAAGGAATTCAGAGAAACTTTGAACCTATTGTGGATTTCCCCCAACTTGCTGAACTCACCGAGACAAACACTTTGCGACCTTCTCATTCCATTGAGATACACACATGGGCAGAATAACAGCCAAATGGCATTCACTGCTCGATGGTATTCAGAGACATTTTGGAACATTTTGTGGATTTCCTCCAACTTGCTGATCTCATCGAGATAAGCACTATACAACTTTCTCACTGCATTGAGATACACGCATTGGCAGAATATCTGCCAATTTGCATTCACTACTCGATGGTATTCAGAGAAACTTTGGAACCTATTGCGAATTTCTTCCAACTTGCTGAAGTGATCGAGATAAGAACTTGACCATTATCTCACTTCATTGAGATACACACACTGGCAGAATATCAAACAAATGGCATTCAGTGTTCAAAGGTTTTCAGAGAAATTTTGGAACCGATTGTGGATTTCCCCCAACTTGCTGAAGACATCGAGATAAGAACTTTACCATTAACTCATTTCATTGAGCTACACACACTGGCAAAATATCAGCCAAATGGCATTCACTGCTCCAAGGTATTGCGAGAAACTTTGGAAGCTATTGTGGATTTCTTCCAATTTGCTGGACTGAAAGAGATAAACACTTGACCACTTTCTCATTTCATTGTGATACACATACTGTGGGAGTATCAACCAAATGTAATTCACTACTCGCAGGCATTCAGTGAATCTTTGGCACCTATTGGGGATTTCTTTCAACTTGCTGAACTCATAGAGATAAGGACTTTACCACTTTCTCACTGCATTGAGATAAACACATTGGCAGAATATCAGCCCAATGGCATACGCTGCTGGAAGGAATTCAGAGAATATTTGGAACTTTACCACTATCTGACATCATTGAGATACACACACTGGCAGAATATCAGACAAATGACATTCACTGCTCGAAGGTATTCAGAGAAACTTTGGAAACGATTGTGGATTTCTTGCAACTTGCTGAACTCGTGGAGACAAAGACTTTACCACTTTCTCATTTCATTGAGATACACGCATTGGCAGAATATCAACCAAAGTTCATTCACTGCTCCAAGGCATTCAGTGAATCTTTGGAACCTATTGGGGATATCTTAGAACTTGTTGAACTCATTGAGATAAGGACTTTACCACTTTCTCAATTCATTGAGATAAACACATTGGCAGAATTTCAGCCAAATTGCTCGAAGGAATTCAGAGAAACTTTGAACCTATTGTGGATTTCCCCCAACTTGCTGAACTCACCGAGACAAACACTTTGCGACCTTCTCATTCCATTGAGATACACACATGGGCAGAATAACAGCCAAATGGCATTCACTGCTCGATGGTATTCAGAGACATTTTGGAACATTTTGTGGATTTCCTCCAACTTGCTGATCTCATCGAGATAAGCACTATACAACTTTCTCACTGTATTGAGATACACGCATTGGCAGAATATCTGCCAATTTGCATTCACTACTCGATGGTATTCAGAGAAACTTTGGAACCTATTGCGAATTTCTTCCAACTTGCTGAAGTGATCGAGATAAGAACTTGACCATTATCTCACTTCATTGAGATACACACACTGGCAGAATATCAAACAAATGGCATTCAGTGTTCAAAGGTTTTCAGAGAAACTTTGGAACCGATTGTGGATTTCCCCCAACTTGCTGATCTCATCGAGATAAGCACTATACAACTTTCTCATTTCATTGAGATACACGCATTGGCAGAATATCAGCCAAATTGCATTCACTACTCGAAGGTATTCAGAGAAACTATGGAACCTATTGCGGATTTCTTCCAACTTGCTGAAGTCATCGAGATAAGAAGTTTACCATTAACTCATTTCATTGAGCTACACACACTGGCAAAATATCAGCCAAATGGCATTCACTGCTCCAAGGTATTCCGAGAAACTTTGGAAGCTATTGTGGATTTCTTCCAATTTGCTGGACTGAATGAGATAAACACTTGACCACTTTCTCATTTCATTGTGATACACATACTGTGGGAGTATCAACCAAATGTAATTCACTACTCGCAGGCATTCAGTGAATCTTTGGCACCTATTGGGGATTTCTTTCAACTTGCTGAACTCATAGAGATAAGGACTTTACCACTTTCTCACTGCATTGAGATAAACACATTGGCAGAATATCAGCCCAATGGCATACGCTGCTGGAAGGAATTCAGAGAATATTTGGAACTTTACCACTATCTGATTTCATTGAGATACACACACTGGCAGAATATCAGACAAATGACATTCACTGCTCGAAGGTATTCAGAGAAACTTTGGAACCGATTGTGGATTTCTTGCAACTTGCTGAACTCGTGGAGACAAAGACTTTACCACTTTCTCATTTCATTGAGATACACGCATTGGCAGAGTATCAACCAAAGTTCATTCACTGCTCCAAGGCATTCAGTGAATCTTTGGAACCTATTGGGGATATCTTACAACTTGTTGAACTCATTGAGATAAGGACTTTACCACTTTCTCAATTCATTGAGATAAACACATTGGCAGAATTTCAGCCAAATTGCTCGAAGGAATTCAGAGAAACTTTGAACCTATTGTGGATTTCCCCCAACTTGCTGAACTCACCGAGACAAACACTTTGCGACCTTCTCATTCCATTGAGATACACACATGGGCAGAATAACAGCCAAATGGCATTCACTGCTCGATGGTATTCAGAGACATTTTGGAAGATTTTGTGGATTTCCTCCAACTTGCTGATCTCATCGAGATAAGCACTATACAACTTTCTCACTGCATTGAGATACACGCATTGGCAGAATATCAGCCAATTTGCATTCACTACTCGAAGGTATTCAGAGAAACTTTGGAACCGATTGCGAATTTCTTCCAACTTGCTGAAGTGATCGAGATAAGAACTTGACCATTATCTCACTTCATTGAGATACACACACTGGCAGAATATCAAACAAATGGCATTCAGTGTTCAAAGGTTTTCAGAGAAACTTTGGAACCGATTGTGGATTTCTTGCAACTTGCTGAACTCGTGGAGACAAAGACTTTACCACTTTCTCATTTCATTGAGATACACGCATTGGCAGTGTATCAACCAAAGTTCATTCACTGCTGCAAGGCATTCAGTGAATCTTTGGAATCTATTGGGGATATCTTACAACTTGCTGAACTCATTGAGATAAGGACTTTACCACTTTCTCAATTCATTGAGATAAACACATTGGCAGAATTTCAGCCAAATTGCATTCACTGCTCGAAGGATTTCAGAGAAACTTTGGAACCTATTGTGGATTTCCCCCAACTTGCTGATCTCATCGAGATAAGCACTATACAACTTTCTCATTTCATTGAGATACACGCATTGGCAGAATATCAGCCAAATTGCATTCACTACTCGAAGGTATTCAGAGAAACTATGGAACCTATTGCGGATTTCTTCCAACTTGCTCAAGTCATCGAGATAAGAACTTTACCATTAACTCATTTCATTGAGCTACACACACTGGCAAAATATCAGCCAAATGGCATTCACTGCTCCAAGGTATTGCGAGAAACTTTGGAAGCTTTTGTGGATTTCTTCCAATTTGCTGGACTGGATGAGATAAACACTTGACCACTTTCTCATTTCATTGTGATACACGTACTGTGGGAGTATCAACCAAATGTAATTCACTACTCGCAGGCATTCAGTGAATCTTTGGCACCTACTGGGGATTTCTTTCAACTTGCTGAACTCATAGAGATAAGGACTTTACCACTTTCTCATTGCATTGAGATAAACACATTGGCAGAATTTCATCGAAATTGCATTCACTGCTCGCAGGATTTCAGAGAAACCTTGGAACCTATTGTGGATTTCCCCCAACTTGCTGATCTCATCGAGATAAGCACTATACAACTTTCTCACTGCATTGAGATACACGCATTGGCAGAATATCTGCCAATTTGCTCGAAGGAATTCAGAGAAACTTTGAACCTATTGTGGATTTCCCCCAACTTGCTGAACTCACCGAGACAAACACTTTGCGACCTTCTCATTCCATTGAGATACACACATGGGCAGAATAACAGCCAAATGGCATTCACTGCTCGATGGTATTCAGAGACATTTTGGAACATTTTGTGGATTTCCTCCAACTTGCTGATCTCATCGAGATAAGCACTATACAACTTTCTCACTGCATTGAGATACACGCATTGGCAGAATATCTGCCAATTTGCATTCACTACTCGATGGTATTCAGAGAAACTTTGGAACCTATTGCGAATTTCTTCCAACTTGCTGAAGTGATCGAGATAAGAACTTGACCATTATCTCACTTCATTGAGATACACACACTGGCAGAATATCAAACAAATGGCATTCAGTGTTCAAAGGTTTTCAGAGAAATTTTGGAACCGATTGTGGATTTCCCCCAACTTGCTGAAGACATCGAGATACGAACTTTACCATTAACTCATTTCATTGAGCTACACACACTGGCAAAATATCAGCCAAATGGCATTCACTGCTCCAAGGTATTGCGAGAAACTTTGGAAGCTATTGTGGATTTCTTCCAATTTGCTGGACTGAATGAGATAAATACTTGATCACTTTCTCATTTCATTGTGATACACGTACTGTGGGAGTATCAACCAAATGTAATTCACTACTCGCAGGCATTCAGTGAATCTTTGGCACCTATTGGGGATTTCTTTCAACTTGCTGAACTCATAGAGATAAGGACTTTACCACTTTCTCATTGCATTGAGATAAACACATTGGCAGAATTTCAGCCAAATTGCATTCACTGCTCTCAGGATTTCAGAGAAACCTTGGAACCTATTGTGGATTTCCCCCAACTTGCTGATCTCATCGAGATAAGCACTATACAACTTTCTCATTTCATTGAGATACACGCATTGGCAGAATTTCAGCCAAATTGCATTCACTACTCGAAGGTATTCAGAGAAACTATGGAACTTATTGCGGATTTCTTCCAACTTGCTGAAGTCATCGAGATAAGAACTTTACCATTAACTCATTTCATTGAGCTACACACACTGGCAGAATATCAGCCAATTTGCATTCACTACTCGAAGGTATTCAGAGAAACTTTGGAAGCTATTGTGGTTTTCTTACAACTTGCTGAACTCATTGAGATAAGGACTTTACCACTTTCTCAATTCATTGCGATAAACACATTGGCAGAATTTCAGCCAAATTGCATTCACTGCTCGAAGGATTTCAGAGAAACCTTGGAACCTATTGTGGATTTCCCCCAACTTGCTGATCTCATCGAGATAAGCACTATGCAACTTTCTCATTTCATTGAGATACACGCATTGGCAGAATATCAGCCAAATTGCATTCACTACTCGAAGGTATTCAGAGAAACTATGGAACCTATTGCGGATTTCTTCCAACTTGCTGAAGACATCGAGATAAGAACTTTACCATTAACTCATTTCATTGAGCTACACACACTGGCAAAATATCAGCCAAATGGCATTCACTGCTCCAAGGTATTGCGAGAAACTTTGGAAGCTATTGTTGGTTTCTTCCAATTTGCTGGACTGAATGAGATAAACACGACCACTTTCTCATTTCATTGTGATACACGTACTGTGGGAGTATCAACCAAATGTAATTCACTACTCGCAGGCATTCAGTGAATCTTTGGCACCTACTGGGGATTTCTTTCAACTTGCTGAACTCATAGAGATAAGGACTTTACCACTTTCTCATTGCATTGAGATAAACACATTGGCAGAATTTCAGCCAAATTGCATTCACTGCTCGCAGGATTTCAGAGAAACCTTGGAACCTATTGTGGATTTCCCCCAACTTGCTGATCTCATCGAGATAAGCACTATACAACTTTCTCATTTCATTGAGATACACGCATTGGCAGAATATCAGCCAAATTGCATTCACTACTCGAAGGTATTCAGAGAAACTATGGAACTTATTGTGGATTTCTTCCAACTTGCTGAAGTCATCGAGATAAGAACTTTACCATTAACTCATTTCATTGAGCTACACACACTGGCAGAATATCAGCCAATTTGCATTCACTACTCGAAGGTATTCAGAGAAACTTTGGAAGCTATTGTGGATTTCTTCCAACTTGCTGAACTCGTGGAGACAAAGACTTTACCACTTTCTTATTTCATTGAGATACACGCATTGGCAGTGTATCAACCAAAGTTCATTCACTGCTCCAAGGCATTCAGTGAATCTTTGGAATCTATTGGGGATATCTTACAACTTGCTGAAGTCATCGAGATAAGAACTTTACCATTAACTCTTTTCATTGAGCTACACACACTGGCAAAATATCAGCCAAATGGCATTCACTGCTCCCAGGTATTGCGAGAAACTTTGGAAGCTATTGTGGATTTCTTCCAATTTGCTGGACTGAATGAGATAAACACTTGGCCACTTTCTCATTTCATTGTGATACACATACTGTGGGAGTATCAACTAAATGTAATTCACTACTCGCAGGCATTCAGTGAATCTTTGGCACCTATTGGGGATTTCTTTCAACTTGCTGAACTCATAGAGATAAGGACTTTACCACTTTCTCATTGCATTGAGATAAACACATTGGCAGAATATCAGCCCAATAACATACGCTGCTGGAAGGAATTCAGAAAATATTTGGAAATTTACCACTATCTGATTTCATTGAGATACAGACACTGGCAGAATATCAGACAAATGACATTCACTGCTCGAAGGTATTCAGAGAAACTTTGGAACCGATTGTGGATTTCTTGCAACTTGCTGAACTCGTGGAGACAAAGACTTTACCACTTTCTCATTTCATTGAGATACACGCATTGGCAGAGTATCAACCAAAGTTCATTCACTGCTCCAAGGCATTCAGTGAATCTTTGGAACCTATTGGGGATATCTTAGAACTTGTTGAACTCATTGAGATAAGGACTTTACCACTTTCTCAATTCATTGAGATAAACACATTGGCAGAATTTCAGCCAAATTGCTCGAAGGAATTCAGAGAAACTTTGAACCTATTGTGGATTTCCCCCAACTTGCTGAACTCACCGAGACAAACACTTTGCGACCTTCTCATTCCATTGAGATACAAACATGGGCAGAATAACAGCCAAATGGCATTCACTGCTCGATGGTATTCAGAGACATTTTGGAACATTTTGTGGATTTCCTCCAACTTGCTGATCTCATCGAGATAAGCACTATACAACTTTCTCACTGCATTGAGATACACGCATTGGCCGAATATCTGCCAATTTGCATTCACTACTCGATGGTATTCAGAGAAACTTTGGAACCTATTGCGAATTTCTTCCAACTTGCTGAAGTGATCGAGATAAGAACTTGTCCATTATCTCACTTCATTGAGATACACACACTGGCAGAATATCAAACAAATGGCATTCAGTGTTCGAAGGTTTTCAGAGAAACTTTGGAACCGATTGTGGATTTCTTGCAACTTGCTGAACTCGTGGAGACAAAGACTTTACCACTTTCTCATTTCATTGAGATACACGCATTGGCAGTGTATCAACCAAAGTTCATTCACTGCTGCAAGGCATTCAGTGAATCTTTGGAATCTATTGGGGATATCTTACAACTTGCTGAACTCATTGAGATAAGGACTTTACCACTTTCTCAATTCATTGCGATAAACACATTGGCAGAATTTCAGCCAAATTGCATTCACTGCTCGAAGGATTTCAGAGAAACCTTGGAACCTATTGTGGATTTCCCCCAACTTGCTGATCTCATCGAGATAAGCACTATGCAACTTTCTCATTTCATTGAGATACACGCATTGGCAGAATATCAGCCAAATTGCATTCACTACTCGAAGGTATTCAGAGAAACTATGGAACCTATTGCGGATTTCTTCCAACTTGCTGAAGACATCGAGATAAGAACTTTACCATTAACTCATTTCATTGAGCTACACACACTGGCAAAATATCAGCCAAATGGCATTCACTGCTCCAAGGTATTGCGAGAAACTTTGGAAGCTATTGTGGATTTCTTCCAATTTGCTGGACTGAATGAGATAAACACTTGATCACTTTCTCATTTCATTGTGATACACGTACTGTGGGAGTATCAACCAAATGTAATTCACTACTCGCAGGCATTCAGTGAATCTTTGGCACCTACTGGGGATTTCTTTCAACTTGCTGAACTCATAGAGATAAGGACTTTACCACTTTCTCATTGCATTGAGATAAACACAATGGCATACGCTGCTGGAAGGAATTCAGAGAATATTTGGAACTTTACCACTATCTGATTTCATTGAGATACAGACACTGGCAGAATATCAGACAAATGACATTCACTGCTCGAAGGTATTCAGAGAAACTTTGGAACCGATTGTGGATTTCTTGCAACTTGCTGAACTCGTGGAGACAAATACTTTCTCATTTCATTGAGATACACGCATTGGCAGAGTATCAACCAAAGTTTATTCACTGCTCCAAGGCATTCAGTGAATCTTTGGAACCTATTGGGGATATCTTACAACTTGCTGAACTCATTGAGATAAGGACTTTACCACTTTCTCAATTCATTGAGATAAACACATTGGCAGAATTTCAGCCAAATTGCTCGAAGGAATTCAGAGAAACTTTAGAACCTATTGTGGATTTCCCCCAACTTGCTGAACTCACCGAGACAAACACTTTGCGACCTTCTCATTCCATTGAGATACACACATGGGCAGAATAACAGCCAAATGGCATTCACTGCTCAATGGTATTCAGAGACATTTTGGAACATTTTGCTGATCTCATCGAGATAACCACTATACAACTTTCTCATTGCATTGAGATACACGCATTGGCAGAATATCAGCCAATTTGCATTCACTACTCAAAGGTATTCAGAGAAACTTTGGAACCTATTGCGAATTTCTTCCAACTTGCTGAAGTGATCAAGATAAGAACTTTACCATTATCTCACTTCATTGAGATACACACACTGGCAGAATATCAAACAAATGGCATTCAGTGTTCGAAGGTTTTCAGAGAAACTTTGGAACCGATTGTGGATTTCTTGCAACTTGCTGAACTCGTGGAGACAAAGACTTTACCACTTTCTCATTTCATTGAGATACACACATTGGCAGAATATCAGACAAATGGCATTCAGTGCTCGAAGGTATTTTCAGAAATTTTGGAACCCATTGTGAATTTCTTCCAATTTGCTGAACCCACTTTCTCATTTCATTGAGATACACGCATAGACAGAATAACAGCCAATGGCATTCACTGCTCGACTGTATTCAGAGAAACTTTGGAACCGATTCTGGATTTCTTGCAACTTGCTGAACTCGTGGAGACAAAGACTTTACCACTTTCTCATTTCATTGAGATACACGCATTGGCAGAGTATCAACCAAAGTTCATTCACTGCTCCAAGGCATTCAGTGAATCTTTGGAACCTATTGGGGATATCTTACAACTTGCTGAACTCATTGAGATAAGGACTTTACCATTTTCTCAATTCATTCAGATAAACACATTGGCAGAATGTCAGCCAAATTGCTCGAAGGAATTCAGAGAAACCTTAGAACCTATTGTGGATTTCCCCCAACTTGCTGAACTCACCGAGACAAACACTTTGCGACCTTCTCATTCCATTGAGATACACAGCCAATTTGCTTTCACTTCTCGAAGGTATTCAGAGAAACTTTGGAACCTATTGCGGATTTCTTCCAACTTGCTGAAGACATCGAGATAAGAACTTTACCATTAACTCAATTCATTGATCTACACACACTGGCAAAATATCAGACAAATGGCATTTACTGCTCCAAGGTATTGCGAGAAACTTTGGAAGCTATTGTGGATTTCTTCCAATTTGCTGGACTCATCGAGATAAGCACTATACAACTTTCTCACTGCATTGAGATACACGCATTGGCAGAATATCTGCCAATTTGCATTCACTACTCGATGGTATTCAGAGAAACTTTGGAACCTATTGCGAATTTCTTCCAACTTGCTGAAGTGATCGAGATAAGAACTTGACCATTATCTCACTTCATTGAGATACACCCACTGGCAGAATATCAGACAAATGACATTCACTGCTCGAAGGTATTCAGAGAAACTTTTGAACCGATTGTGGATTTCTTGCAACTTGCTGAACTCGTGGAGACAAAGACTTTACTACTTTCTCATTTCATTGAGATACACTCATTGGCAGAGTATCAACCAAAGTTCATTCACTGCTCCAAGGCATTCAGTGAATCTTTGGAACCTATTGGGGATATCTTACAACTTGTTGAACTCATTGAGATAAGGACTTTACCACTTTCTCAATTCATTGAGATAAACACATTGGCAGAATTTCAGCCAAATTGCTCGAAGGAATTCAGAGAAACTTTGGAACCTATTGCGAATTTCTTCCAACTTGCTGAAGTGATCGAGATAAGAACTTTACCATTATCTCACTTCATTGAGGTAGACCCACTGGCAGAATATCAAACAAATGGCATTCAGTATTCGAAGAATTTTAGAGAAACTTTGGAACCGATTGTGGGTTTCTTGCAACTTGCTGAACTCAACGAGGTAAACACTTTCCCACTTTCTCATTTCATTGAGATACACGCATAGACAGAATAACAGCCAATGGCATTCACTGCTCGACTGTATTCAGAGAAACTTTGGAACCGATTGTGGATTTCTTGCAACTTGCTGAACTCGTGGAGACAAAGACTTTACCACTTTCTCATTTCATTGAGATACACACATTGGCAGAATATCAGCCAATATGCATTCACTACTCGAAGGTATTCAGAGAAACTTTGGAACCTATTGCGAATTTCTTCCAACTTGCTGAAGTGATCGAGATAAGAACTTTACCATTATCTCACTTCATTGAGATACACACACTGGCAGAATATCAAACAAATGACATTCACTGCTCGAAGGTATTCAGAGAAACTTTTGAACCGATTGTGGATTTCTTGCAACTTGCTGAATTCGTGGAGACAAAGACTTTACTACTTTCTCGTTTCATTGAGATACACGCATTGGCAGAGTATCAACCAAAGTTCATTCACTGCTCCAAGGCATTCAGTGAATCTTTGGAACCTATTGGGGATATCTTACAACTTGTTGAACTCATTGAGATAAGGACTTTACCACTTTCTCAATTCATTGAGATAAACACATTGGCAGAATTTCAGCCAAATTGCTCGAAGGAATTCAGAGAAACTTTGAACCTATTGTGGATTTCCCCCAACTTGCTGAACTCACCGAGACAAACACTTTGCGACCTTCTCATTCCATTGAGATACACACATGGGCAGAATAACAGCCAAATGGCATTCACTGCTCGATGGTATTCAGAGACATTTTGGAACATTTTGTGGATTTCCTCCAACTTGCTGATCTCATCGAGATAAGCACTATACAACTTTCTCACTGCATTGAGATACACGCATTGGCAGAATATCTGCCAATTTGCATTCACTTCTCGATGGTATTCAGAGAAACTTTGGAACCTATTGCGAATTTCTTCCAACTTGCTGAAGTGATCGAGATAAGAACTTGACCATTATCTCACTTGCATTGAGATAAACACATTGGCAGAATTTCAGCCAAATTGCATTCACTGCTCGCAGGATTTCAGAGAAACCTTGTTACCTATTGTGGATTTCCCCCAACTTGCTGATCTCATCGAGATAAGCACTATACAACTTTCTCATTTCATTGAGATACACGCATTGGCAGAATATCAGCCAAATTGCATTCACTACTCGAAGGTGTTCAGAGAAACTATGGAACCTATTGCGGATTTCTTCCAACTTGCTGAAGTCATCGAGATAAGAACTTTACCATTAACTCATTTCATTGAGCTACACACACTGGCAAAATATCAGCCAAATGGCATTCACTGCTCCAAGATATTGCGAGAAACTTTGGAAGCTATTGTGGATTTCTTCCAATTTGCTGGACTGAATGAGATAAACACTTGACCACTTTCTCATTTCATTGTGATACACGTACTGTGGGAGTATCAACCAAATGTAATTCACTACTCGCAGGCATTCAGTGAATCTTTGGCACCTATTGGGGATTTCTTTCAACTTGCTGAACTCATAGAGATAAGGACTTTACCACTTTCTCATTGCATTGAGATAAACACATTGGCAGAATTTCAGCCAAATTGCATTCACTGCTCGCAGGATTTCAGAGAAACCTTGGAACCTATTGTGGATTTCCCCCAACATGCTGATCTCATCGAGATAAGCACTATACAACTTTCTCATTTCATTGAGATACACGCATTGGCAGAATATCAGCCAAATTGCATTCACTACTCGAAGGTATTCAGAGAAACTATGGAACCTATTGCGGATTTCTTCCAACTTGCTGAAGTCATCGAGATAAGAACTTTACCATTAACTCATTTCATTGAGCTACACACACTGGCAAAATATCAGCCAAATGGCATTCACTGCTCCAAGGTATTGCGAGAAACTTTGGAAGCTATTGTGGATTTCTTCCAATTGCCTGGACTGAGTGAGATAAATACTTGGCCACTTTCTCATTTCATTGTGATACACATACTGTGGGAGTATCAAATAAATGTAATTCACTTCTCGCAGGCATTCAGTGAATCTTTGGCACCTATTGGGGATTTCTTTCAACTTGCTGAACTCATAGAGATAAGGACTTCACCACTTTCTCATTGCATTGAGATAAACACATTGGCAGAATTTCAGCCAAATTGCATTCACTGCTCGAAGGATTTCAGAGAAACCTTGGAACCTATTGTGGATTTCCCCCAACTTGCTGATCTCATCGAGATAAGCACTATACAACTTTCTCATTTCATTGAGATACACGCATTGGCAGAATATCAGCCAAATTGCATTCACTACTCGAAGGTATTCAGAGAAACTATGGAACCTATTGCGGATTTCTTCCAACTTGCTGAAGCCATCGAGATAAGAACTTTACCATTAACTCATTTCATTGAGCTACACACACTGGCAGAATATCAGCCAATTTGCATTCACTACTCGAAGGTATTCAGAGAAACTTTGGAAGCTATTGTGGATTTCTTCCAACTTGCTGAACTCGTGGAGACAAAGACTTTACCACTTTCTTATTTCATTGAGATACACGCATTGGCAGTGTATCAACCAAAGTTCATTCACTGCTCCAAGGCATTCAGTGAATCTTTGGAATCTATTGGGGATATCTTACAACTTGCTGAAGTCATCGAGATAAGAACTTTACCATTAACTCATTTCATTGAGCTACACACACTGGCAAATTATCAGCCAAATGGCATTCACTGCTCCAGGGTATTGCGAGAAACTTTGGAAGCTATTGTGGATTTCTTCCAATTTGCTAGACTGAATGAGATAAACACTTGACCACTTTCTCATTTCATTGCGATACACATACTGTGGGAGTATCAACCAAATGTAATTCACTACTCGCAGGCATTCAGTGAATCTTTGGCACCTATTGGGGATTTCTTTCAACTTGCTGAACTCATAGAGATAAGGACTTTACCACTTTCTCATTGCATTGAGATAAACACATTGGCAGAATATCAGCCCAATGGCATACGCTGCTGGGAGGAATTCAGAGAATATTTGGAACTTTACCACTATCTGATTTCATTGAGATACAGACACTGGCAGAATATCAGACAAATGACAGTGAATCTTTGGAACCTATTGGGGATATCTTACAACTTGTTGAACTCATTGAGATAAGGACTTTACCACTTTCTCAATTCATTGAGATAAACACATTGGCAGAATTTCAGCCAAATTGCTCGAAGGAATTCAGAGAAACTTTGGAACCTATTGCGAATTTCTTCCAACTTGCTGAAGTGATCGAGATAAGAACTTTACCATTATCTCACTTCATTGAGGTACACACACTGGCAGAATATCAAACAAATGGCATTCAGTATTCGAAGGATTTTAGAGAAACTTTGGAACCGATTGTGGATTTCTTGCAACTTGCTGAACTCAACGAGGTAAACACTTTCCCACTTTCTCATTTCATTGAGATACACGCATAGACAGAATAACAGCCAATGGCATTCACTGCTCGACTGTATTCAGAGAAACTTTGGAACCGATTGTGGATTTCTTGCAACTTGCTGAACTCGTGGAGACAAAGACTTTACCACTTTCTCATTTCATTGAGATACACGCATTGGCAGGGTATCAACCAAAGTTCATTCACTGCTCCAAGGCATTCAGTGAATTTTGGAACCTATTGGGGATATCTTACAACTTGTTGAACTCATTGAGATAAGGACTTTACCACTTTCTCAATTCATTGAGATAAACACATTGGCAGAATTTCAGCCAAATTGCTCGAAGGAATTCAGAGAAACTTTGAACCTATTGTGGATTTCCCCCAACTTGCTGAACTCACCGAGACAAACACTTTGCGACCTTCTCATTCCATTGAGATACACACATGGGCAGAATAACAGCCAAATGGCATTCACTGCTCGATGGTATTCAGAGACATTTTGGAACATTTTGTGGATTTCCTCCAACTTGCTGATCTCATCGAGATAAGCACTTTACAACTTTCTCACTGCATTGAGATACACGCATTGGCAGAATATCAGCCAATTTGCATTCACTACTCGAAGGTATTCAGAGAAACTTTGGAACCGATTGTGGATTTCTTACAACTTGCTGAACTCGTGGAGACAAAGACTTTACCACTTTCTCATTTCATTGAGATACACGCATTGGCAGTGTATCAACCAAAGTTCATTCACTGCTCCAAGGCATTCAGTGAATCTTTGGAATCTATTGGGGATATCTTACAACTTGCTGAAGTCATCGAGATAAGAAATTTACCATTAACTCATTTCATTGAGCTACACACACTGGCAAAATATCAGCCAAATGGCATTCACTGCTCCAAGGTATTGCGAGAAACTTTGGAAGCTATTGTGGATTTCTTCCAATTTGCTGGACTGAATGAGATAAACACTTGGCCACTTTCTCATTTCATTGTGATACACATACTGTGGGAGTATCAAATAAATGTAATTCACTTCTCGCAGGCATTCAGTGAATCTTTGGCACCTATTGGGGATTTCTTTCAACTTGCTGAACTCATAGAGATAAGGACTTTACCACTTTCTCATTGCATTGAGATAAACACATTGGCAGAATTTCAGCCAAATTGCATTCACTGCTCGAAGGATTTCAGAGAAACCTTGGAACCTATTGTGGATTTCCCCCAACTTGCTGATCTCATCGAGATAAGCACTATACAACTTTCTCATTTCATTGAGATACACGCATTGGCAGAATATCAGCCAAATTGCATTCACTACTCGAAGGTATTCAGAGAAACTATGGAACCTATTGCGGATTTCTTCCAACTTGCTGAAGTCATCGAGATAAGAACTTTACCATTAACTCATTTCATTGAGCTACACACACTGGCAAAATATCAGCCAAATGGCATTCACTGCTCCAAGGTATTGCGAGAAACTTTGGAAGCTATTGTGGATTTCTTCCAATTTGCTGGACTGAATGAGATAAACACTTGACCACTTTCTCATTTCATTGTGATACACATACTGTGGGAGTATCAACCAAATGTAATTCACTACTCGCAGGCATTCAGTGAATCTTTGGCACCTATTGGGGATTTCTTTCAACTTGCTGAACTCATAGAGATAAGGACTTTACCACTTTCTCATTGCATTGAGATAAACACATTGGCAGAATTTCAGCCAAATTGCATTCACTGCTCGCAGGATTTCAGAGAAACCTTGGAACCTATTGGGGATTTCTTTCAACTTGCTGAACTCATAGAGATAAGGACTTTACCACTTTCTCACTGCATTGAGATAAACACATTGGCAGAATATCAGCCCAATGGCATACGCTGCTGGAAGGAATTCAGAGACATTTTGGAACATTTTGTGGATTTCCTCCAACTTGCTGATCTCATCGAGATAAGCACTATACAACTTTCTCACTGCATTGAGATACACGCATTGGCAGAAAATCTGCCAATTTGCATTCACTACTCGATGGTATTCTGAGAAACTTTGGAACCTATTGCGAATTTCTTCCAACTTGCTGAAGTGATCGAGATAAGAACTTGACAATTATCTCACTTCATTGAGATACACACACTGGCAGAATATCAAACAAATGGCATTCAGTGTTCAAAGGTTTTCAGAGAAACTTTGGAACCGATTGTGGATTTCTTGCAACTTGCTGAACTCGTGGAGACAAAGACTTTACCACTTTCTCATTTCATTGAGATACACGCATTGGCAGTGTATCAACCAAAGTTCATTCACTGCTGCAAGGCATTCAGTGAATCTTTGGAATCTATTGGGGATATCTTACAACTTGCTGAACTCATTGAGATAAGGACTTTACCATTAACTCATTTCATTGAGCTACACACACTGGCAGCCAAATGGCATTCACTGCTCCAAGGTATTGCGAGAAACTTTGGAAGCTATTGTGGATTTCTTCCAATTTGCTGGACTGAATGAGATAAATACTTGGCCACTTTCTCATTTCATTGTGATACACATACTGTGGGAGTATCAAATAAATGTAATTCACTACTCGCAGGCATTCAGTGAATCTTTGGCACCAATTGGGATTTCTTTCAACTTGCTGAACTCATAGAGATAAGGACTTTACCACTTTCTCATTGCATTGAGATAAACACATTGGCAGAATTTCAGCCAAATTGCATTCACTGCTCGAAGGATTTCAGAGAAACCTTGGAACCTATTGTGGATTTCCCCCAACTTGCTGGTCTCATCAAGATAAGCACTATACAACTTTCTCATTTCATTGAGATACACGCATTGGCAGAATATCAGCCAAATTGCATTCACTACTCGAAGGTACTCGGAGAAACTATGGAACTTATTGCGGATTTCTCCCAACTTGCTGATCTCATCGAGATAAGAACTTTACCATTAACTCATTTCATTGAGCTACACACACTGGCAAAATATCAGCCAAATGGCATTCACTGCTCCAAGGCATTCAGTGAATCTTTGGAATCTATTGGGGATATCTTACAACTTGCTGAAGTCATCGAGATGAGAACTTTACCATTAACTCATTTCATTGAGCTACACACACTGGCAAAATATCAGCCAAATGGCATTCTCTGCTCCAAGGTATTCCGAGAAACTTTGGAAGCTATTGTGGATTTCTTCCAATTTGCTGGACTGAATGAGATAAACACTTGACCACTTTCTCATTTCATTGTGATACACGTACTGTGGGAGTATCAACCAAATGTAATTCACTACTCGCAGGCATTCAGTGAATCTTTGGCACCTATTGGGGATTTCTTTCAACTTGCTGAACTCATAGAGATAAGGACTTTACCACTTTCTCATTGCATTGAGATAAACACATTGGCAGAATATCAGCCCAATGGCATACGCTGCTGGAAGGAGTTCAGAGAATATTTGGAACTTTACCACTATCTGACATCATTGAGATACAGACACTGGCAGAATATCAGACAAATGACATTCACTGCTCGAAGGTATTCAGCGAAACTTTGGAACCGATTGTGGATTTCTTGCAACTTGCTGAACTCGTGGAGACAAAGACTTTACCACTTTCTCATTTCATTGAGATACACGCATTGGCAGAGTATCAACCAAAGTTCATTCACTGCTCCAAGGCATTCAGTGAATCTTTGGAACCTATTGGGGATATCTTAGAACTTGTTGAACTCATTGAACTTGTTGAACTCATTGAGTTCACTTTCTCAATTCATTGAGATAAACACATTGGCAGAATGTCAGCCAAATTGCTCGAAGGAATTCAGAGAAACTTTGAACCTATTGTGGATTTCCCCCAACTTGCTGAACTCACCGAGACAAACACTTTGCGACCTTCTCATTCCATTGAGATACACACATGGGCAGAATAACAGCCAAATGGCATTCACTGCTCGATGGTATTCAGAGACATTTTGGAACATTTTGTGGATTTCCTCCAACTTGCTGATCTCATCGAGATAAGCACTATACAACTTTCTCACTGCATTGAGATACACGCATTGGCAGAATATCTGCCAATTTGCATTCACTACTCGATGGTATTCAGAGAAACTTTGGAACCTATTGGAATTTCTTCCAACTTGCTGAAGTGATCGAGATAAGAACTTGACCATTATCTCACTTCATTGAGATACACACACTGGCAGAATATCAAACAAATGGCATTCAGTGTTCAAAGGTTTTCAGAGAAATTTTGGAACCGATTGTGGATTTCCCCCAACTTGCTGAAGACATCGAGATAAGAACTTTACCATTAACTCATTTCATTGAGCTACACACACTGGCAAAATATCAGCCAAATGGCATTCACTGCTCCAAGGTATTGCGAGAAACTTTGGAAGCTATTGTGGATTTCTTCCAATTTGCTGGACTGAATGAGATAAACACTTGATCACTTTCTCATTTCATTGTGATACACGTACTGTGGGAGTATCAACCAAATGTAATTCACTACTCGCAGGCATTCAGTGAATCTTTGGCACCTATTGGGGATTTCTTTCAACTTGCTGAACTCATAGAGATAAGGACTTTACCACTTTCTCATTGCATTGAGATAAACACATTGGCAGAATTTCAGCCAAATTGCATTCACTGCTCGCAGGATTTCAGAGAAACCTTGGAACCTATTGTGGATTTCCCCCAACTTGCTGATCTCATCGAGATAAGCACTATACAACTTTCTCATTTCATTGAGATACACGCATTGGCAGAATTTCAGCCAAATTGCATTCACTACTCGAAGGTATTCAGAGAAACTATGGAACTTATTGCGGATTTCTTCCAACTTGCTGAAGTCATCGAGATAAGAACTTTACCATTAACTCATTTCATTGAGCTACACACACTGGCAGAATATCAGCCAATTTGCATTCACTACTCGAAGGTATTCAGAGAAACTTTGGAAGCTATTGTGGTTTTCTTCCAACTTGCTGAACTCGTGGAGTCAAAGACTTTACCACTTTCTTATTTCATTGAGATACACGCATTGGCAGTGTATCAACCAAAGTTCATTCACTGCTCCAAGGCATTCAGTGAATCTTTGGAATCTATTGGGGATATCTTACAACTTGCTGAAGTCATCGAGATAAGAACTTTACCATTAACTCATTTCATTGAGCTACACACACTGGCAAAATATCAGCCAAATGGCATTCACTGCTCCAAGGTATTGCGAGAAACTTTGGAAGCTATTGTGGATTTCTTCCAATTTGCTGGACTGGATGAGATAAACACTTGACCACTTTCTCATTTCATTGTGATACACGTACTGTGGGAGTATCAACCAAATGTAATTCACTACTCGCACGCATTCAGTGAATCTTTGGCACCTATTGGGGATTTCTTTCAACTTGCTGAACTCATAGAGATAAGGACTTTACCACTTTCTCATTGCATTGAGATAAACACATTGGCAGAATATCAGCCCAATGGCATACGCTGCTGGAAGGAATCCAGAAAATATTTGGAACTTTACCACTATCTGATTTCATTGAGATACAGACACTGGCAGAATATCAGACAAATGACATTCACTGCTCGAAGGTATTCAGAGAAACTTTGGAAACGATTGTGGATTTCTTGCAACTTGCTGAACTCGTGGAGACAAAGACTTTACCACTTTCTCATTTCATTGAGATACACGCATTGGCGAGTATCAACCAAAGTTCATTCACTGCTCCAAGGCATTCAGTGAATCTTTGGAACCTATTGGGGATATCTTAGAACTTGTTGAACTCATTGAGATAAGGACTTTAACTTTGAACCTATTGTGGATTTCCCCCAACTTGCTGAACTCACCGAGACAAACACTTTGCGACCTTCTCATTCCATTGAGATACACACATGGGCAGAATAACAGCCAAATGGCATTCACTGCTCGATGGTATTCAGAGACATTTTGGAACATTTTGTGGATTTCCTCCAACTTGCTGATCTCATCGAGATAAGCACTATACAACTTTCTCACTGCATTGAGATACACGCATTGGCAGAAAATCTGCCAATTTGCATTCACTACTCGATGGTATTCAGAGAAACTTTGGAACCTATTGCGAATTTCTTCCAACTTGCTGAAGTGATCGAGATAAGAACTTGACCATTATCTCACTTCATTGAGATACACACAGTGGCAGAATATCAAACAAATGGCATTCAGTGTTCAAAGGTTTTCAGAGAAACTTTGGAACCGATTGTGGATTTCTTGCAACTTGCTGAACTCGTGGAGACAAACACTTTACCACTTTCTCATTTCATTGAGATACACGCATTGGCAGTGTATCAACCAAAGTTCATTCACTGCTGCAAGGCATTCAGTGAATCTTTGGAATCTATTGGGGATATCTTACAACTTGCTGAACTCATAGAGATAAGGACTTTACCACTTTCTCACTGCATTGAGATAAACACATTGGCAGAATATCAGCCCAATGGCATACGCTGCTGGAAGGAATTCAGAGAATATTTGGAACTTTACCACTATCTGATTTCATTGAGATACACACACTGGCAGAATATCAGACAAATGACATTCACTGCTCGAAGGTATTCAGAGAAACTTTGGAACCGATTGTGGATTTCTTGCAACTTGCTGAACTCGTGGAGACAAAGACTTTACCACTTTCTCATTTCATTGAGATACACGCAATGGCAGAGTATCAACCAAAGTTCATTCACTGCTCCAAGGCATTCAGTGAATCTTTGGAACCTATTGGGGATATCTTACAACTTGTTGAACTCATTGAGATAAGGACTTTACCACTTTCTCAATTCATTGAGATAAACACATTGGCAGAATTTCAGCCAAATTGCTCGAAGGAATTCAGAGAAACTTTGAACCTATTGTGGATTTCCCCCAACTTGCTGAACTCACCGAGACAAACACTTTGCGACCTTCTCATTCCATTGAGATACACACATGGGCAGAATAACAGCCAAATGGCATTCACTGCTCGAAGGTATTCAGAGAAACTTTGGAACCGATTGTGGATTTCTTGCAACTTGCTGAACTCGTGGAGACAAAGACTTTACCACTTTCTCATTTCATTGAGATACACGCATTGGCAGAGTATCAACCAAAGTTCATTCACTGCTCCAAGGCATTCAGTGAATCTTTGGAACCTATTGGGGATATCTTACAACTTGTTGAACTCATTGAGATAAGGACTTTACCACTTTCTCAATTCATTGAGATAAACACATTGGCAGAATTTCAGCCAAATTGCTCGAAGGAATTCAGAGACACTTTGAACCTATTGTTGATTTCCCCCAACTTGCTGAACTCACCGAGACAAACACTTTGCGACCTTCTCATTCCATTGAGATACACACATGGGCAGAATAACAGCCAAATGGCATTCACTGCTCGATGGTATTCAGAGACATTTTGGAACATTTTGTGGATTTCCTCCAACTTGCTGATCTCATCGAGACAAGCACTATACAACTTTCTCACTGCATTGAGATACACGCATTGGCAGAATATCTGCCAATTTGCATTCACTACTCGATGGTATTCAGAGAAACTTTGGAACCTATTGCGAATTTCTTCCAACTTGCTGAAGTGATCGAGATAAGAACTTGTCCATTATATCACTTCATTGAGATACACACACTGGCAGAATATCAAACAAATGGCATTCAGTGTTCAAAGGTTTTCAGAGAAACTTTGGAACCGATTGTGGATTTCTTGCAACTTCCTGAACTCGTGGAGACAAAGACTTTACCACTTTCTCATTTCATTGAGATACACGCATTGGCAGTGTATCAACGAAAGTTCATTCACTGCTGCAAGGCATTCAGTGAATCTTTGGAATCTATTGGGGATATCTTACAACTTGCTGAACTCATTGAGATAAGGACTTTACCACTTTCTCAATTCATTGCGATAAACACATTGGCAGAATTTCAGCCAAATTGCATTCACTGCTCGAAGGATTTCAGAGAAACTTTGGAACCTATTGTGGATTTCCCCCAACTTGCTGATCTCATCGAGATAAGCACTATACAACTTTCTCATTTCATTGAGATACACGCATTGGCAGAATATCAGCCAAATTGCATTCACTACTCGAAGGTATTCAGAGAAACTATGGAACCTATTGCGGATTTCTTCCAACTTGCTGAAGTCATCGAGATAAGAACTTTACCATTAACTCTTTTCATTGAGCTACACACACTGGCAAAATATCAGCCAAATGGCATTCACTGCTCCAAGGTATTGCGAGAAACTTTGGAAGCTATTGTGGATTTCTTCCAATTTGCTGGACTGAATGAGATAAACACTTGGCCACTTTCTCATTTCATTGTGTTACACATACTGTGGGACTATCAACTAAATGTAATTCACTACTCGCAGGCATTCAGTGAATCTTTGGCACCTATTGGGGATTTCTTTCAACTTGCTGAACTCATAGAGATAAGGACTTTACCACTTTCTCATTGCATTGAGATAAACACATTGGCAGAATATCAGCCCAATAACATACGCTGCTGGAAGGAATTCAGAAAATATTTGGAAATTTACCACTATCTGATTTCATTGAGATACAGACACTGGCAGAATATCAGACAAATGACATTCACTGCTCGAAGGTATTCAGAGAAACTTTGGAACCGATTGTGGATTTCTTGCAACTTGCTGAACTCGTGGAGACAAAGACTTTACCACTTTCTCATTTCATTGAGATACACGCATTGGCAGAGTATCAACCAAAGTTCATTCACTGCTCCAAGGCATTCAGTGAATCTTTGGAACCTATTGGGGATATCTTAGAACTTGTTGAACTCATTGAGATAAGGACTTTACCACTTTCTCAATTCATTGAGATAAACACATTGGCAGAATTTCAGCCAAATTGCTCGAAGGAATTCAGAGAAACTTTGAACCTATTGTGGATTTCCCCCAACTTGCTGAACTCACCGAGACAAACACTTTGCGACCTTCTCATTCCATTGAGATACACACATGGGCAGAATAACAGCCAAATGGCATTCACTGCTCGATGGTATTCAGAGACATTTTGGAACATTTTGTGGATTTCCTCCAACTTGCTGATCTCATCGAGATAAGCACTATACAACTTTCTCATTTCATTGAGATACACGCATTGGCAGAGTATCAACCAAAGTTCATTCACTGCTCCAAGGCATTCAGTGAATCTTTGGAACCTATTGGGGATATCTTAGAACTTGTTGAACTCATTGAGATAAGGACTTTACCACTTTCTCAATTCATTGAGATAAACACATTGGCAGAATTTCAGCCAAATTGCTCGAAGGAATTCAGAGAAACTTTGAACCTATTGTGGATTTCCCCCAACTTGCTGAACTCACCGAGACAAACACTTTGCGACCTTCTCATTCCATTGAGATACACACATGGGCAGAATAACAGCCAAATGGCATTCACTGCTCGATGGTATTCAGAGAAATTTTGGAACATTTTGTGGATTTCCTCCAACTTGCTGATCTCATCGAGATAAGCACTATACAACTTTCTCATTTCATTGAGATACACGCATTGGCAGAGTATCAACCAAAGTTCATTCACTGCTCCAAGGCATTCAGTGAATCTTTGGAACCTATTGGGGATATCTTAGAACTTGTTGAACTCATTGAGATAAGGACTTTACCACTTTCTCAATTCATTGAGATAAACACATTGGCAGAATTTCAGCCAAATTGCTCGAAGGAATTCAGAGAAACTTTGAACCTATTGTGGATTTCCCCCAACTTGCTGAACTCACCGAGACAAACACTTTGCGACCTTCTCATTCCATTGAGATACACACATGGGCAGAATAACAGCCAAATGGCATTCACTGCTCGATGGTATTCAGAGACATTTTGGAACATTTTGTGGATTTCCTCCAACTTGCTGATCTCATCGAGATAAGCACTATACAACTTTCTCACTGCATTGAGATACACGCATTGGCAGAAAATCTGCCAATTTGCATTCACTACTCGATGGTATTCAGAGAAACTTTGGAACCTATTGCGAATTTCTTCCAACTTGCTGAAGTGATCGAGATAAGAACTTGACCATTATCTCACTTCATTGAGATACACACAGTGGCAGAATATCAAACAAATGGCATTCAGTGTTCAAAGGTTTTCAGAGAAACTTTGGAACCGATTGTGGATTTCTTGCAACTTGCTGAACTCGTGGAGACAAAGACTTTACCACTTTCTCATTTCATTGAGATACACGCATTGGCAGTGTATCAACCAAAGTTCATTCACTGCTGCAAGGCATTCAGTGAATCTTTGGAATCTATTGGGGATATCTTACAACTTGCTGAACTCATAGAGATAAGGACTTTACCACTTTCTCACTGCATTGAGATAAACACATTGGCAGAATATCAGCCCAATGGCATACGCTGCTGGAAGGAATTCAGAGAATATTTGGAACTTTACCACTATCTGATTTCATTGAGATACACACACTGGCAGAATATCAGACAAATGACATTCACTGCTCGAAGGTATTCAGAGAAACTTTGGAACCGATTGTGGATTTCCCCCAACTTGCTGAATTCACCGAGACAAACACTTTGCGACCTTCTCATTCCATTGAGATACACACATGGGCAGAATAACAGCCAAATGGCATTCACTGCTCGAAGGTATTCAGAGAAACTTTGGAACCGATTGTGGATTTCTTGCAACTTGCTGAACTCTTGGAGACAAAGACTTTACCACTTTCTCATTTCATTGAGATACACGCATTGGCAGAGTATCAACCAAAGTTCATTCACTGCTCCAAGGCATTCAGTGAATCTTTGGAACCTATTGGGGATATCTTACAACTTGTTGAACTCATTGAGATAAGGACTTTACCACTTTCTCAATTCATTGAGATAAACACATTGGCAGAATTTCAGCCAAATTGCTCGAAGGAATTCAGAGAAACTTTGAACCTATTGTGGATTTCCCCCAACTTGCTGAACTCACCGAGACAAACACTTTGCGACCTTCTCATTCCATTGAGATACACACATGGGCAGAATAACAGCCAAATGGCATTCACTGCTCGATGGTATTCAGAGACATTTTGGAACATTTTGTGGATTTCCTCCAACTTGCTGATCTCATCGAGATAAGCACTTTACAACTTTCTCACTGCATTGAGATACACGCATTGGCAGAATATCAGCCAATTTGCATTCACTACTCGAAGGTATTCAGAGAAACTTTGGAACCGATTGCGAATTTCTTCCAACTTGCTGAAGTGATCGAGATAAGAACTTGACCATTATCTCACTTCATTGAGATACACACACTGGCAGAATATCAAACAAATGGCATTCAGTGTTCAAAGGTTTTCAGAGAAACTTTGGAACCGATTGTGGATTTCTTGCAACTTGCTGAACTCGTGGAGACAAAGACTTTACCACTTTCTCATTTCATTGAGATACACGCATTGGCAGTGTATCAACCAAAGTTCATTCACTGCTGCAAGGCATTCAGTGAATCTTTGGAATCTATTGGGGATATCTTACAACTTGCTGAACTCATTGAGATAAGGACTTTACCACTTTCTCAATTCATTGAGATAAACACATTGGCAGAATTTCAGCCAAATTGCATTCACTGCTCGAAGGATTTCAGAGAAACTTTGGAACCTATTGTGGATTTCCCCCAACTTGCTGATCTCATCGAGATAAGCACTATACAACTTTCTCATTTCATTGAGATACACGCATTGGCAGAATATCAGCCAAATTGCATTCACTACTCGAAGGTATTCAGAGAAACTATGGAACCTATTGCGGATTTCTTCCAACTTGCTGAAGTCATCGAGATAAGAACTTTACCATTAACTCATTTCATTGAGCTACACACACTGGCAAAATATCAGCCAAATGGCATTCACTGCTCCAAGGTATTGCGAGAAACTTTGGAAGCTATTGTGGATTTCTTCCAATTTGCTGGACTGGATGAGATAAACACTTGACCACTTTCTCATTTCATTGTGATACACGTACTGTGGGAGTATCAACCAAATGTAATTCACTACTCGCAGGCATTCAGTGAATCTTTGGCACCTACTGGGGATTTCTTTCAACTTGCTGAACTCATAGAGATAAGGACTTTACCACTTTCTCATTGCATTGAGATAAACACATTGGCAGAATTTCATCGAAATTGCATTCACTGCTCGCAGGATTTCAGAGAAACCTTGGAACCTATTGTGGATTTCCCCCAACTTGCTGATCTCATCGAGATAAGCACTATACAACTTTCTCATTTCATTGAGATACACGCATTGGCAGAATATCAGCCAAATTGCATTCACTACTCGTAGGTATTCAGAGAAACTATGGAACTTATTGCGGATTTCTTCCAACTTGCTGAAGTCATCGAGATAAGAACTTTACCATTAACTCATTTCATTGAGCTACACACACTGGCAGAATATCAGCCAATTTGCATTCACTACTCGAAGGTATTCAGAGAAACTTTGGAAGCTATTGTGGATTTCTTCCAACTTGCTGAACTCGTGGAGACAAAGACTTTACCACTTTCTTATTTCATTGACATACACGCATTGGCAGTGTATCAACCAAAGTTCATTCACTGCTCCAAGGCATTCAGTGAATCTTTGGAATCTATTGGGGATATCTTACAACTTGCTGAAGTCATCGAGATAAGAACTTTACCATTAACTCATTTCATTGAGCTACACACACTGGCAAAATATCAGCCAAATGGCATTCTCTGCTCCAAGGTATTCCGAGAAACTTTGGAAGCTATTGTGGATTTCTTCCAATTTGCTGGACTGAATGAGATAAACACTTGACCACTTTCTCATTTCATTGTGATACACGTACTGTGGGAGTATCAACCAAATGTAATTCACTACTCGCAGGCATTCAGTGAATCTTTGGCACCTATTGGGGATTTCTTTCAACTTGCTGAACTCATAGAGATAAGGACTTTACCACTTTCTCATTGCATTGAGATAAACACATTGGCAGAATATCAGCCCAATGGCATACGCTGCTGGAAGGAATTCAGAAAATATTTGGAACTTTACCACTATCTGATTTCATTGAGATACAGACACTGGCAGAATATCAGACAAATGACATTCACTGCTCGAAGGTATTCAGCGAAACTTTGGAACCGATTGTGGATTTCTTGCAACTTGCTGAACTCGTGGAGACAAAGACTTTACCACTTTCTCATTTCATTGAGATACACGCATTGGCAGAGTATCAACCAAAGTTCATTCACTGCTCCAAGGCATTCAGTGAATCTTTGGAACCTATTGGGGATATCTTAGAACTTGTTGAACTCATTGAGATAAGGACTTTACCACTTTCTCAATTCATTGAGATAAACACATTGGCAGAATGTCAGCCAAATTGCTCGAAGGAATTCAGAGAAACTTTGAACCTATTGTGGATTTCCCCCAACTTGCTGAACTCACCGAGACAAACACTTTGCGACCTTCTCATTCCATTGAGATACACACATGGGCAGAATAACAGCCAAATGGCATTCACTGCTCGATGGTATTCAGAGACATTTTGGAACATTTTGTGGATTTCCTCCAACTTGCTGATCTCATCGAGATAAGCACTATACAACTTTCTCACTGCATTGAGATACACGCATTGGCAGAATATCTGCCAATTTGCATTCACTACTCGATGGTATTCAGAGAAACTTTGGAACCTATTGCGAATTTCTTCCAACTTGCTGAAGTGATCGAGATAAGAACTTGACCATTATCTCACTTCATTGAGATACACACACTGGCAGAATATCAAACAAATGGCATTCAGTGTTCAAAGGTTTTCAGAGAAATTTTGGAACCGATTGTGGATTTCCCCCAACTTGCTGAAGACATCGAGATAAGAACTTTACCATTAACTCATTTCATTGAGCTACACACACTGGCAAAATATCAGCCAAATGGCATTCACTGCTCCAAGGTATTGCGAGAAACTTTGGAAGCTATTGTGGATTTCTTCCAATTTGCTGGACTGAATGAGATAAACACTTGATCACTTTCTCATTTCATTGTGATACACGTACTGTGGGAGTATCAACCAAATGTAATTCACTACTCGCAGGCATTCAGTGAATCTTTGGCACCTATTGGGGATTTCTTTCAACTTGCTGAACTCATAGAGATAAGGACTTTACCACTTTCTCATTGCATTGAGATAAACACATTGGCAGAATTTCAGCCAAATTGCATTCACTGCTCGCAGGATTTCAGAGAAACCTTGGAACCTATTGTGGATTTCCCCCAACTTGCTGATCTCATCGAGATAAGCACTATACAACTTTCTCATTTCATTGAGATACACGCATTGGCAGAATATCAGCCAAATTGCATTCACTACTCGAAGGTATTCAGAGAAACTTTGGAAGCTATTGTGGTTTTCTTCCAACTTGCTGAACTCGTGGAGTCAAAGACTTTACCACTTTCTTATTTCATTGAGATACACGCATTGGCAGTGTATCAACCAAAGTTCATTCACTGCTCCAAGGCATTCAGTGAATCTTTGGAATCTATTGGGGATATCTTACAACTTGCTGAAGTCATCGAGATAAGAACTTTACCATTAACTCATTTCATTGAGCTACACACACTGGCAAAATATCAGCCAAATGGCATTCACTGCTCCAAGGTATTGCGAGAAACTTTGGAAGCTATTGTGGATTTCTTCCAATTTGCTGGACTGAATGAGATAAACACTTGACCACTTTCTCATTTCATTGTGATACACGTACTGTGGGAGTATCAACCAAATGTAATTCACTACTCGCACGCATTCAGTGAATCTTTGGCACCTATTGGGGATTTCTTTCAACTTGCTGAACTCATAGAGATAAGGACTTTACCACTTTCTCATTGCATTGAGATAAACACATTGGCAGAATATCAGCCCAATGGCATACGCTGCTGGAAGGAATCCAGAAAATATTTGGAACTTTACCACTATCTGATTTCATTGAGATACAGACACTGGCAGAATATCAGACAAATGACATTCACTGCTCAAAGGTATTCAGAGAAACTTTGGAAACGATTGTGGATTTCTTGCAACTTGCTGAACTCGTGGAGACAAAGACTTTACCACTTTCTCATTTCATTGAGATACACGCATTGGCGAGTATCAACCAAAGTTCATTCACTGCTCCAAGGCATTCAGTGAATCTTTGGAACCTATTGGGGATATCTTAGAACTTGTTGTACTCATTGAGATAAGGACTTTAACTTTGAACCTATTGTGGATTTCCCCCAACTTGCTGAACTCACCGAGACAAACACTTTGCGACCTTCTCATTCCATTGAGATACACACATGGGCAGAATAACAGCCAAATGGCATTCACTGCTCGATGGTATTCAGAGACATTTTGGAACATTTTGTGGATTTCCTCCAACTTGCTGATCTCATCGAGATAAGCACTATACAACTTTCTCACTGCATTGAGATACACGCATTGGCAGAAAATCTGCCAATTTGCATTCACTACTCGATGGTATTCAGAGAAACTTTGGAACCTATTGCGAATTTCTTCCAACTTGCTGAAGTGATCGAGATAAGAACTTGACCATTATCTCACTTCATTGAGATACACACAGTGGCAGAATATCAAACAAATGGCATTCAGTGTTCAAAGGTTTTCAGAGAAACTTTGGAACCGATTGTGGATTTCTTGCAACTTGCTGAACTCGTGGAGACAAAGACTTTACCACTTTCTCATTTCATTGAGATACACGCATTGGCAGTGTATCAACCAAAGTTCATTCACTGCTGCAAGGCATTCAGTGAATCTTTGGAATCTATTGGGGATATCTTACAACTTGCTGAACTCATAGAGATAAGGACTTTACCACTTTCTCACTGCATTGAGATAAACACATTGGCAGAATATCAGCCCAATGGCATACGCTGCTGGAAGGAATTCAGAGAATATTTGGAACTTTACCACTATCTGATTTCATTGAGATACACACACTGGCAGAATATCAGACAAATGACATTCACTGCTCGAAGGTATTCAGAGAAACTTTGGAACCGATTGTGGATTTCTTGCAACTTGCTGAACTCGTGGAGACAAAGACTTTACCACTTTCTCATTTCATTGAGATACACGCAATGGCAGAGTATCAACCAAAGTTCATTCACTGCTCCAAGGCATTCAGTGAATCTTTGGAACCTATTGGGGATATCTTACAACTTGTTGAACTCATTGAGATAAGGACTTTACCACTTTCTCAATTCATTGAGATAAACACATTGGCAGAATTTCAGCCAAATTGCTCGAAGGAATTCAGAGAAACTTTGAACCTATTGTGGATTTCCCCCAACTTGCTGAACTCACCGAGACAAACACTTTGCGACCTTCTCATTCCATTGAGATACACACATGGGCAGAATAACAGCCAAATGGCATTCACTGCTCGATGGTATTCAGAGACATTTTGGAACATTTTGTGGATTTCCTCCAACTTGCTGATCTCATCGAGATAAGCACTATACAACTTTCTCACTGCATTGAGATACACGCATTGGCAGAATATCAGCCAATTTGCATTCACTACTCGAAGGTATTCAGAGAAACTTTGGAACCGATTGCGAATTTCTTCCAACTTGCTGAAGTGATCGAGATAAGAACTTGACCATTATCTCACTTCATTGAGATACACACACTGGCAGAATATCAAACAAATGGCATTCAGTGTACAAAGGTTTTCAGAGAAACTTTGGAACCGATTGTGGATTTCTTGCAACTTGCTGAACTCGTGGAGACAAAGACTTTACCACTTTCTCATTTCATTGAGATACACGCATTGGCAGTGTATCAACCAAAGTTCATTCACTGCTGCAAGGCATTCAGTGAATCTTTGGAATCTATTGGGGATATCTTACAACTTGCTGAACTCATTGAGATAAGGACTTTACCACTTTCTCAATTCATTGAGATAAACACATTGGCAGAATTTCAGCCAAATTGCATTCACTGCTCGAAGGATTTCAGAGAAACTTTGGAACCTATTGTGGATTTCCCCCAACTTGCTGATCTCATCGAGATAAGCACTATACAACTTTCTCATTTCATTGAGATACACGCATTGGCAGAATATCAGCCAAATTGCATTCACTACTCGAAGGTATTCAGAGAAACTATGGAACCTATTGCGGATTTCTTCCAACTTGCTGAAGTCATCGAGATAAGAACTTTACCATTAACTCATTTCATTGAGCTACACACACTGGCAAAATATCAGCCAAATGGCATTCACTGCTCCAAGGTATTGCGAGAAACTTTGGAAGCTATTGTGGATTTCTTCCAATTTGCTGGACTGGATGAGATAAACACTTGACCACTTTCTCATTTCATTGTGATACACGTACTGTGGGAGTATCAACCAAATGTAATTCACTACTCGCAGGCATTCAGTGAATCTTTGGCACCTACTGGGGATTTCTTTCAACTTGCTGAACTCATAGAGATAAGGACTTTACCACTTTCTCATTGCATTGAGATAAACACATTGGCAGAATTTCATCGAAATTGCATTCACTGCTCGCAGGATTTCAGAGAAACCTTGGAACCTATTGTGGATTTCCCCCAACTTGCTGATCTCATCGAGATAAGCACTATACAACTTTCTCATTTCATTGAGATACACGCATTGGCAGAATATCAGCCAAATTGCATTCACTACTCGTAGGTATTCAGAGAAACTATGGAACTTATTGCGGATTTCTTCCAACTTGCTGAAGTCATCGAGATAAGAACTTTACCATTAACTCATTTCATTGAGCTACACACACTGGCAGAATATCAGCCAGTTTGCATTCACTACTCGAAGGTATTCAGAGAAACTTTGGAAGCTATTGTGGATTTCTTCCAACTTGCTGAACTCGTGGAGACAAAGACTTTACCACTTTCTTATTTCATTGACATACACGCATTGGCAGTGTATCAACCAAAGTTCATTCACTGCTCCAAGGCATTCAGTGAATCTTTGGAATCTATTGGGGATATCTTACAACTTGCTGAAGTCATCGAGATAAGAACTTTACCATTAACTCATTTCATTGAGCTACACACACTGGCAAAATATCAGCCAAATGGCATTCTCTGCTCCAAGGTATTCCGAGAAACTTTGGAAGCTATTGTGGATTTCTTCCAATTTGCTGGACTGAATGAGATAAACACTTGACCACTTTCTCATTTCATTGTGATACACGTACTGTGGGAGTATCAACCAAATGTAATTCACTACTCGCAGGCATTCAGTGAATCTTTGGCACCTATTGGGGATTTCTTTCAACTTGCTGAACTCATAGAGATAAGGACTTTACCACTTTCTCATTGCATTGAGATAAACACATTGGCAGAATATCAGCCCAATGGCATACGCTGCTGGAAGGAATTCAGAAAATATTTGGAACTTTACCACTATCTGATTTCATTGAGATACAGACACTGGCAGAATATCAGACAAATGACATTCACTGCTCGAAGGTATTCAGCGAAACTTTGGAACCGATTGTGGATTTCTTGCAACTTGCTGAACTCGTGGAGACAAAGACTTTACCACTTTCTCATTTCATTGAGATACACGCATTGGCAGAGTATCAACCAAAGTTCATTCACTGCTCCAAGGCATTCAGTGAATCTTTGGAACCTATTGGGGATATCTTAGAACTTGTTGAACTCATTGAGATAAGGACTTTACCACTTTCTCAATTCATTGAGATAAACACATTGGCAGAATTTCAGCCAAATTGCTCGAAGGAATTCAGAGAAACTTTGAACCTATTGTGGATTTCCCCCAACTTGCTGAACTCACCGAGACAAACACTTTGCGACCTTCTCATTCCATTGAGATACACACATGGGCAGAATAACAGCCAAATGGCATTCACTGCTCGATGGTATTCAGAGACATTTTGGAACATTTTGTGGATTTCCTCCAACTTGCTGATCTCATCGAGATAAGCACTATACAACTTTCTCACTGCATTGAGATACACGCATTGGCAGAATATCAGCCAATTTGCATTCACTACTCGAAGGTATTCAGAGAAACTTTGGAACCGATTGCGAATTTCTTCCAACTTGCTGAAGTGATCGAGATAAGAACTTGACCATTATCTCACTTCATTGAGATACACACACTGGCAGAATATCAAACAAATGGCATTCAGTGTACAAAGGTTTTCAGAGAAACTTTGGAACCGATTGTGGATTTCTTGCAACTTGCTGAACTCGTGGAGACAAAGACTTTACCACTTTCTCATTTCATTGAGATACACGCATTGGCAGTGTATCAACCAAAGTTCATTCACTGCTGCAAGGCATTCAGTGAATCTTTGGAATCTATTGGGGATATCTTACAACTTGCTGAACTCATTGAGATAAGGACTTTACCACTTTCTCAATTCATTGAGATAAACACATTGGCAGAATTTCAGCCAAATTGCATTCACTGCTCGAAGGATTTCAGAGAAACTTTGGAACCTATTGTGGATTTCCCCCAACTTGCTGATCTCATCGAGATAAGCACTATACAACTTTCTCATTTCATTGAGATACACGCATTGGCAGAATATCAGCCAAATTGCATTCACTACTCGAAGGTATTCAGAGAAACTATGGAACCTATTGCGGATTTCTTCCAACTTGCTGAAGTCATCGAGATAAGAACTTTACCATTAACTCATTTCATTGAGCTACACACACTGGCAAAATATCAGCCAAATGGCATTCACTGCTCCAAGGTATTGCGAGAAACTTTGGAAGCTATTGTGGATTTCTTCCAATTTGCTGGACTGGATGAGATAAACACTTGACCACTTTCTCATTTCATTGTGATACACGTACTGTGGGAGTATCAACCAAATGTAATTCACTACTCGCAGGCATTCAGTGAATCTTTGGCACCTACTGGGGATTTCTTTCAACTTGCTGAACTCATAGAGATAAGGACTTTACCACTTTCTCATTGCATTGAGATAAACACATTGGCAGAATTTCATCGAAATTGCATTCACTGCTCGCAGGATTTCAGAGAAACCTTGGAACCTATTGTGGATTTCCCCCAACTTGCTGATCTCATCGAGATAAGCACTATACAACTTTCTCATTTCATTGAGATACACGCATTGGCAGAATATCAGCCAAATTGCATTCACTACTCGTAGGTATTCAGAGAAACTATGGAACTTATTGCGGATTTCTTCCAACTTGCTGAAGTCATCGAGATAAGAACTTTACCATTAACTCATTTCATTGAGCTACACACACTGGCAGAATATCAGCCAATTTGCATTCACTACTCGAAGGTATTCAGAGAAACTTTGGAAGCTATTGTGGATTTCTTCCAACTTGCTGAACTCGTGGAGACAAAGACTTTACCACTTTCTTATTTCATTGACATACACGCATTGGCAGTGTATCAACCAAAGTTCATTCACTGCTCCAAGGCATTCAGTGAATCTTTGGAATCTATTGGGGATATCTTACAACTTGCTGAAGTCATCGAGATAAGAACTTTACCATTAACTCATTTCATTGAGCTACACACACTGGCAAAATATCAGCCAAATGGCATTCTCTGCTCCAAGGTATTCCGAGAAACTTTGGAAGCTATTGTGGATTTCTTCCAATTTGCTGGACTGAATGAGATAAACACTTGACCACTTTCTCATTTCATTGTGATACACGTACTGTGGGAGTATCAACCAAATGTAATTCACTACTCGCAGGCATTCAGTGAATCTTTGGCACCTATTGGGGATTTCTTTCAACTTGCTGAACTCATAGAGATAAGGACTTTACCACTTTCTCATTGCATTGAGATAAACACATTGGCAGAATATCAGCCCAATGGCATACGCTGCTGGAAGGAATTCAGAAAATATTTGGAACTTTACCACTATCTGATTTCATTGAGATACAGACACTGGCAGAATATCAGACAAATGACATTCACTGCTCGAAGGTATTCAGCGAAACTTTGGAACCGATTGTGGATTTCTTGCAACTTGCTGAACTCGTGGAGACAAAGACTTTACCACTTTCTCATTTCATTGAGATACACGCATTGGCAGAGTATCAACCAAAGTTCATTCACTGCTCCAAGGCATTCAGTGAATCTTTGGAACCTATTGGGGATATCTTAGAACTTGTTGAACTCATTGAGATAAGGACTTTACCACTTTCTCAATTCATTGAGATAAACACATTGGCAGAATGTCAGCCAAATTGCTCGAAGGAATTCAGAGAAACTTTGAACCTATTGTGGATTTCCCCCAACTTGCTGAACTCACCGAGACAAACACTTTGCGACCTTCTCATTCCATTGAGATACACACATGGGCAGAATAACAGCCAAATGGCATTCACTGCTCGATGGTATTCAGAGACATTTTGGAACATTTTGTGGATTTCCTCCAACTTGCTGATCTCATCGAGATAAGCACTATACAACTTTCTCACTGCATTGAGATACACGCATTGGCAGAATATCTGCCAATTTGCATTCACTACTCGATGGTATTCAGAGAAACTTTGGAACCTATTGCGAATTTCTTCCAACTTGCTGAAGTGATCGAGATAAGAACTTGACCATTATCTCACTTCATTGAGATACACACACTGGCAGAATATCAAACAAATGGCATTCAGTGTTCAAAGGTTTTCAGAGAAATTTTGGAACCGATTGTGGATTTCCCCCAACTTGCTGAAGACATCGAGATAAGAACTTTACCATTAACTCATTTCATTGAGCTACACACACTGGCAAAATATCAGCCAAATGGCATTCACTGCTCCAAGGTATTGCGAGAAACTTTGGAAGCTATTGTGGATTTCTTCCAATTTGCTGGACTGAATGAGATAAACACTTGATCACTTTCTCATTTCATTGTGATACACGTACTGTGGGAGTATCAACCAAATGTAATTCACTACTCGCAGGCATTCAGTGAATCTTTGGCACCTATTGGGGATTTCTTTCAACTTGCTGAACTCATAGAGATAAGGACTTTACCACTTTCTCATTGCATTGAGATAAACACATTGGCAGAATTTCAGCCAAATTGCATTCACTGCTCGCAGGATTTCAGAGAAACCTTGGAACCTATTGTGGATTTCCCCCAACTTGCTGATCTCATCGAGATAAGCACTATACAACTTTCTCATTTCATTGAGATACACGCATTGGCAGAATATCAGCCAAATTGCATTCACTACTCGAAGGTATTCAGAGAAACTTTGGAAGCTATTGTGGTTTTCTTCCAACTTGCTGAACTCGTGGAGTCAAAGACTTTACCACTTTCTTATTTCATTGAGATACACGCATTGGCAGTGTATCAACCAAAGTTCATTCACTGCTCCAAGGCATTCAGTGAATCTTTGGAATCTATTGGGGATATCTTACAACTTGCTGAAGTCATCGAGATAAGAACTTTACCATTAACTCATTTCATTGAGCTACACACACTGGCAAAATATCAGCCAAATGGCATTCACTGCTCCAAGGTATTGCGAGAAACTTTGGAAGCTATTGTGGATTTCTTCCAATTTGCTGGACTGAATGAGATAAACACTTGACCACTTTCTCATTTCATTGTGATACACGTACTGTGGGAGTATCAACCAAATGTAATTCACTACTCGCACGCATTCAGTGAATCTTTGGCACCTATTGGGGATTTCTTTCAACTTGCTGAACTCATAGAGATAAGGACTTTACCACTTTCTCATTGCATTGAGATAAACACATTGGCAGAATATCAGCCCAATGGCATACGCTGCTGGAAGGAATCCAGAAAATATTTGGAACTTTACCACTATCTGATTTCATTGAGATACAGACACTGGCAGAATATCAGACAAATGACATTCACTGCTCAAAGGTATTCAGAGAAACTTTGGAAACGATTGTGGATTTCTTGCAACTTGCTGAACTCGTGGAGACAAAGACTTTACCACTTTCTCATTTCATTGAGATACACGCATTGGCGAGTATCAACCAAAGTTCATTCACTGCTCCAAGGCATTCAGTGAATCTTTGGAACCTATTGGGGATATCTTAGAACTTGTTGAACTCATTGAGATAAGGACTTTAACTTTGAACCTATTGTGGATTTCCCCCAACTTGCTGAACTCACCGAGACAAACACTTTGCGACCTTCTCATTCCATTGAGATACACACATGGGCAGAATAACAGCCAAATGGCATTCACTGCTCGATGGTATTCAGAGACATTTTGGAACATTTTGTGGATTTCCTCCAACTTGCTGATCTCATCGAGATAAGCACTATACAACTTTCTCACTGCATTGAGATACACGCATTGGCAGAATATCTGCCAATTTGCATTCACTACTCGATGGTATTCAGAGAAACTTTGGAACCTACTGCGAATTTCTTCCAACTTGCTGAAGTGATCGAGATAAGAACTTGTCCATTATCTCACTTCATTGAGATACACACACTGGCAGAATATCAAACAAATGGCATTCAGTGTTCAAAGGTTTTCAGAGAAACTTTGGAACCGATTGTGGATTTCTTGCAACTTGCTGAACTCGTGGAGACAAAGACTTTACCACTTTCTCATTTCATTGAGATACACGCATTGGCAGTGTATCAACCAAAGTTCATTCACTGCTGCAAGGCATTCAGTGAATCTTTGGAATCTATTGGGGATATCTTACAACTTGCTGAACTCATTGAGATAAGGACTTTACCACTTTCTCAATTCATTGCGATAAACACATTGGCAGAATTTCAGCCAAATTGCATTCACTGCTCGAAGGATTTCAGAGAAACCTTGGAACCTATTGTGGATTTCCCCCAACTTGCTGATCTCATCGAGATAAGCACTATGCAACTTTCTCATTTCATTGAGATACACGCATTGGCAGAATATCAGCCAAATTGCATTCACTACTCGAAGGTATTCAGAGAAACTATGGAACCTATTGCGGATTTCTTCCAACTTGCTGAAGACATCGAGATAAGAACTTTACCATTAACTCATTTCATTGAGCTACACACACTGGCAAAATATCAGCCAAATGGCATTCACTGCTCCAAGGTATTGCGAGAAACTTTGGAAGCTATTGTTGGTTTCTTCCAATTTGCTGGACTGAATGAGATAAACACTTGGCCACTTTCTCATTTCATTGTGATACACATACTGTGGGAGTATCAACTAAATGTAATTCACTACTCGCAGGCATTCAGTGAATCTTTGGCACCTATTGGGGATTTCTTTCAACTTGCTGAACTCATAGAGATAAGGACTTTACCACTTTCTCATTGCATTGAGATAAACACATTGGCAGAATATCAGCCCAATAACATACGCTGCTGGAAGGAATTCAGAAAATATTTGGAAATTTACCACTATCTGATTTCATTGAGATACAGACACTGGCAGAATATCAGACAAATGACATTCACTGCTCTTAGGTATTCAGAGAAACTTTGGAACCGATTGTGGATTTCTTGCAACTTGCTGAACTCGTGGAGACAAAGACTTTACCACTTTCTCATTTCATTGAGATACACGCATTGGCAGAGTATCAACCAAAGTTCATTCACTGCTGCAAGGCATTCAGTGAATCTTTGGAATCTATTGGGGATATCTTACAACTTGCTGAACTCATTGAGATAAGGACTTTACCACTTTCTCAATTCATTGCGATAAACACATTGGCAGAATTTCAGCCAAATTGCATTCACTGCTCGAAGGATTTCAGAGAAACCTTGGAACCTATTGTGGATTTCCCCCAACTTGCTGATCTCATCGAGATAAGCACTATGCAACTTTCTCATTTCATTGAGATACACGCATTGGCAGAATATCAGCCAAATTGCATTCACTACTCGAAGGTATTCAGAGAAACTATGGAACCTATTGCGGATTTCTTCCAACTTGCTGAAGACATCGAGATAAGAACTTTACCATTAACTCATTTCATTGAGCTACACACACTGGCAAAATATCAGCCAAATGGCATTCACTGCTCCAAGGTATTGCGAGAAACTTTGGAAGCTATTGTGGATTTCTTCCAATTTGCTGGACTTAATGAGATAAACACTTGATCACTTTCTCATTTCATTGTGATACACGTACTGTGGGAGTATCAACCAAATGTAATTCACTACTCGCAGGCATTCAGTGAATCTTTGGCACCTACTGGGGATTTCTTTCAACTTGCTGAACTCATAGAGATAAGGACTTTACCACTTTCTCATTGCATTGAGATAAACACATTGGCAGAATTTCAGCCAAATTGCATTCACTGCTCGCAGGATTTCAGAGAAACCTTGGAACCTATTGTGGATTTCCCCCAACTTGCTGATCTCATCGAGATAAGCACTCTACAACTTTCTCATTTCATTGAGATACACGCATTGGCAGAATATCAGCCAAATTGCATTCACCACTCGAAGGTATTCAGAGAAAATATGGAACTTACTGCGGATTTCTTCCAACTTGCTGAAGTCATCGAGATAAGAACTTTACCATTAACTCATTTCATTGAGCTACACACACTGGCAGAATATCAGCCAATTTGCATTCACTACTCGAAGGTATTCAGAGAAACTTTGGAAGCTATTGTGGATTTCTTCCAACTTGCTGAACTCGTGGAGATAAAAGACTTTACCACTTTCTTATTTCATTGAGATACACGCATTGGCAGTGTATCAACCAAAGTTCATTCACTGCTCCAAGGCATTCAGTGAATCTTTGGAATCTATTGGGGATATCTTACAACTTGCTGAAGTCATCGAGATAAGAACTTTACCATTAACTCATTTCATTGAGCTACACACACTGGCAAAATATCAGCCAAATGGCATTCACTGCTCCAAGGTATTGCGAGAAACTTTGGAAGCTATTGTGGATTTCTTCCAATTTGCTGGACTGAATGAGATAAACACTTGACCACTTTCTCATTTCATTGTGATACACGTACTGTGGGAGTATCAACCAAATGTAATTCACTACTCGCAGGCATTCAGTGAATCTTTGGCACCTATTGGGGATTTCTTTCAACTTGCTGAAGTGATCGAGATAAGAACTTGAACATTATCTCACTTCATTGAGATACACACACTGGCAGAATATCAAACAAATGGCATTCAGTGTTCAAAGGTTTTCAGAGAAACTTTGGAACCGATTGTGGATTTCTTGCAACTTGCTGAACTCGTGGAGACAAAGACTTTACCACTTTCTCATTTCATTGCGATACACGCATTGGCAGTGTATCAACCAAAGTTCATTCACTGCTGCAAGGCATTCAGTGAATCTTTGGAATCTATTGGGGATATCTTACAACTTGCTGAACTCATAGAGATAAGGACTTTACCACTTTCTCACTGCATTGAGATAAACACATTGGCAGAATATCAGCCCAATGGCATACGCTGCTGGAAGGAATTCAGAGAATATTTGGAACTTTACCACTATCTGATTTCATTGAGATACACACACTGGCAGAATATCAGACAAATGACATTCACTGCTCGAAGGTATTCAGAGAAACTTTGGAACCGATTGTGGATTTCTTGCAACTTGCTGAACTCGTGGAGACAAAGACTTTACCACTTTCTCATTTCATTGAGATACACGCATTGGCAGAGTATCAACCAAAGTTCATTCACTGCTCCAAGGCATTCAGTGAATCTTTGGAACCTATTGGGGATATCTTACAACTTGTTGAACTCATTGAGATAAGGACTTTACCACTTTCTCAATTCATTGAGATACACGCATTGGCAGAATATCAGCCAAATTGCATTCACTACTCGTAGGTATTCAGAGAAACTATGGAACTTATTGCGGATTTCTTCCAACTTGCTGAAGTCATCGAGATAAGAACTTTACCATTAACTCATTTCATTGAGCTACACACACTGGCAGAATATCAGCCAATTTGCATTCACTACTCGAAGGTATTCAGAGAAACTTTGGAAGCTATTGTGGATTTCTTCCAACTTGCTGAACTCGTGGAGACAAAGACTTTACCACTTTCTTATTTCATTGACATACACGCATTGGCAGTGTATCAACCAAAGTTCATTCACTGCTCCAAGGCATTCAGTGAATCTTTGGAATCTATTGGGGATATCTTACAACTTGCTGAAGTCATCGAGATAAGAACTTTACCATTAACTCATTTCATTGAGCTACACACACTGGCAAAATATCAGCCAAATGGCATTCTCTGCTCCAAGGTATTCCGAGAAACTTTGGAAGCTATTGTGGATTTCTTCCAATTTGCTGGACTGAATGAGATAAACACTTGACCACTTTCTCATTTCATTGTGATACACGTACTGTGGGAGTATCAACCAAATGTAATTCACTACTCGCAGGCATTCAGTGAATCTTTGGCACCTATTGGGGATTTCTTTCAACTTGCTGAACTCATAGAGATAAGGACTTTACCACTTTCTCATTGCATTGAGATAAACACATTGGCAGAATATCAGCCCAATGGCATACGCTGCTGGAAGGAATTCAGAAAATATTTGGAACTTTACCACTATCTGATTTCATTGAGATACAGACACTGGCAGAATATCAGACAAATGACATTCACTGCTCGAAGGTATTCAGCGAAACTTTGGAACCGATTGTGGATTTCTTGCAACTTGCTGAACTCGTGGAGACAAAGACTTTACCACTTTCTCATTTCATTGAGATACACGCATTGGCAGAGTATCAACCAAAGTTCATTCACTGCTCCAAGGAATTCAGTGAATCTTTGGAACCTATTGGGGATATCTTAGAACTTGTTGAACTCATTGAGATAAGGACTTTACCACTTTCTCAATTCATTGAGATAAACACATTGGCAGAATGTCAGCCAAATTGCTCGAAGGAATTCAGAGAAACTTTGAACCTATTGTGGATTTCCCCCAACTTGCTGAACTCACCGAGACAAACACTTTGCGACCTTCTCATTCCATTGAGATACACACATGGGCAGAATAACAGCCAAATGGCATTCACTGCTCGATGGTATTCAGAGACATTTTGGAACATTTTGTGGATTTCCTCCAACTTGCTGATCTCATCGAGATAAGCACTATACAACTTTCTCACTGCATTGAGATACACGCATTGGCAGAATATCTGCCAATTTGCATTCACTACTCGATGGTATTCAGAGAAACTTTGGAACCTATTGCGAATTTCTTCCAACTTGCTGAAGTGATCGAGATAAGAACTTGACCATTATCTCACTTCATTGAGATACACACACTGGCAGAATATCAAACAAATGGCATTCAGTGTTCAAAGGTTTTCAGAGAAATTTTGGAACCGATTGTGGATTTCCCCCAACTTGCTGAAGACATCGAGATAAGAACTTTACCATTAACTCATTTCATTGAGCTACACACACTGGCAAAATATCAGCCAAATGGCATTCACTGCTCCAAGGTATTGCGAGAAACTTTGGAAGCTATTGTGGATTTCTTCCAATTTGCTGGACTGAATGAGATAAACACTTGATCACTTTCTCATTTCATTGTGATACACGTACTGTGGGAGTATCAACCAAATGTAATTCACTACTCGCAGGCATTCAGTGAATCTTTGGCACCTATTGGGGATTTCTTTCAACTTGCTGAACTCATAGAGATAAGGACTTTACCACTTTCTCATTGCATTGAGATAAACACATTGGCAGAATTTCAGCCAAATTGCATTCACTGCTCGCAGGATTTCAGAGAAACCTTGGAACCTATTGTGGATTTCCCCCAACTTGCTGATCTCATCGAGATAAGCACTATACAACTTTCTCATTTCATTGAGATACACGCATTGGCAGAATATCAGCCAAATTGCATTCACTACTCGAAGGTATTCAGAGAAACCTTGGAACCTATTGCGGATTTCTTCCAACTTGCTGAAGTCATCGAGATAAGAACTTTACCATTAACTCATTTCATTGAGCTACACACACTGGCAAAATATCAGCCAAATGGCATTCACTGCTCCAAGGTATTGCGAGAAACTTTGGAAGCTATTGTGGATTTCATCCAATTGCCTGGACTGAATGAGATAAACACTTGGCCACTTTCTCATTTCATTGTGATACACATACTGTGGGAGTATCAAATAAATGTAATTCACTTCTCGCAGGCATTCAGTGAATCTTTGGCACCTATTGGGGATTTCTTTCAACTTGCTGAACTCATAGAGATAAGGACTTCACCACTTTCTCATTGCATTGAGATAAACACATTGGCAGAATTTCAGCCAAATTGCATTCACTGCTCGAAGGATTTCAGAGAAACCTTGGAACCTATTGTGGATTTCCCCCAACTTGCTGATCTCATCGAGATAAGCACTATACAACTTTCTCATTTCATTGAGATACACGCATTGGCAGAATATCAGCCAAATTGCATTCACTACTCGAAGGTATTCAGAGAAACTATGGAACCTATTGCGGATTTCTTCCAACTTGCTGAAGTCATCGAGATAAGAACTTTACCATTAACTCATTTCATTGAGCTACACACACTGGCAGAATATCAGCCAATTTGCATTCACTACTCGAAGGTATTCAGAGAAACTTTGGAAGCTATTGTGGATTTCTTCCAACTTGCTGAACTCGTGGAGACAAAGACTTTACCACTTTCTTATTTCATTGAGATACACGCATTGGCAGTGTATCAACCAAAGTTCATTCACTGCTCCAAGGCATTCAGTGAATCTTTGGAATCTATTGCGGATTTCTTCCAACTTGCTGAAGTCATCGAGATAAGAACTTTACCATTAACTCATTTCATTGAGCTACACACACTGGCGAAATATCAGCCAAATGGCATTCACTGCTCCAAGGTATTGCGAGAAACTTTGGAAGCTATTGTGGATTTCTTCCAATTTGCTGGACTGAATGAGATATACACTTGACCACTTTCTCATTTCATTGTGATACACATACTGTGGGAGTATCAACCAAATGTAATTCACTACTCGCAGGCATTCAGTGAATCTTTGGCACCTATTGGGGATTTCTTTCAACTTGCTGAACTCATAGAGATAAGGACTTTACCACTTTCTCATTGCATTGAGATAAACACAATGGCATACGCTGCTGGAAGGAATTCGGAGAATATTTGGAACTTTACCACTATCTGATTTCATTGAGATACAGACACTGGCAGAATATCAGACAAATGACATTCACTGCTCGAAGGTATTCAGAGAAACTTTGGAACCGATTGTGGATTTCTTGCAACTTGCTGAACTCGTGGAGACAAAGACTTTACCACTTTCTCATTTCATTGAGATACACGCATTGGCAGTGTATCAACCAAAGTTCATTCACTGCTGCAAGGCATTCAGTGAATCTTTGGAATCTATTGGGGATATCTTACAACTTGCTGAACTCATAGAGATAAGGACTTTACCACTTTCTCACTGCATTGAGATAAACACATTGGCAGAATATCAGCCCAATGGCATACGCTGCTGGAAGGAATTCAGAGAATATTTGGAACTTTACCACTATCTGATTTCATTGAGATACACACACTGGCAGAATATCAGACAAATGACATTCACTGCTCGAAGGTATTCAGAGAAACTTTGGAACCGATTGTGGATTTCTTGCAACTTGCTGAACTCGTGGAGACAAAGACTTTACCACTTTCTCATTTCATTGAGATACACGCAATGGCAGAGTATCAACCAAAGTTCATTCACTGCTCCAAGGCATTCAGTGAATCTTTGGAACCTATTGGGGATATCTTACAACTTGTTGAACTCATTGAGATAAGGACTTTACCACTTTCTCAATTCATTGAGATAAACACATTGGCAGAATTTCAGCCAAATTGCTCGAAGGAATTCAGAGAAACTTTGAACCTATTGTGGATTTCCCCCAACTTGCTGAACTCACCGAGACAAACACTTTGCGACCTTCTCATTCCATTGAGATACACACATGGGCAGAATAACAGCCAAATGGCATTCACTGCTCGAAGGTATTCAGAGAAACTTTGGAACCGATTGTGGATTTCTTGCAACTTGCTGAACTCGTGGAGACAAAGACTTTACCACTTTCTCATTTCATTGAGATACACGCATTGGCAGAGTATCAACCAAAGTTCATTCACTGCTCCAAGGCATTCAGTGAATCTTTGGAACCTATTGGGGATATCTTACAACTTGTTGAACTCATTGAGATAAGGACTTTACCACTTTCTCAATTCATTGAGATAAACACATTGGCAGAATTTCAGCCAAATTGCTCGAAGGAATTCAGAGAAACTTTGAACCTATTGTGGATTTCCCCCAACTTGCTGAACTCACCGAGACAAACACTTTGCGACCTTCTCATTCCATTGAGATACACACATGGGCAGAATAACAGCCAAATGGCGTTCACTGCTCGATGGTATTCAGAGACATTTTGGAACATTTTGTGGATTTCCTCCAACTTGCTGATCTCATCGAGATAAGCACTTTACAACTTTCTCACTGCATTGAGATACACGCATTGGCAGAATATCAGCCAATTTGCATTCACTACTCGAAGGTATTCAGAGAAACTTTGGAACCGATTGCGAATTTCTTCCAACTTGCTGAAGTGATCGAGATAAGAACTTGACCATTATCTCACTTCATTGAGATACACACACTGGCAGAATATCAAACAAATGGCATTCAGTGTTCAAAGGTTTTCAGAGAAACTTTGGAACCGATTGTGGATTTCTTGCAACTTGCTGAACTCGTGGAGACAAAGACTTTACCACTTTCTCATTTCATTGAGATACACGCATTGGCAGTGTATCAACCAAAGTTCATTCACTGCTGCAAGGCATTCAGTGAATCTTTGGAATCTATTGGGGATATCTTACAACTTGCTGAACTCATTGAGATAAGGACTTTACCACTTTCTCAATTCATTGAGATAAACACATTGGCAGAATTTCAGCCAAATTGCATTCACTGCTCGAAGGATTTCAGAGAAACTTTGGAACCTATTGTGGATTTCCCCCAACTTGCTGATCTCATCGAGATAAGCACTATACAACTTTCTCATTTCATTGAGATACACGCATTGGCAGAATATCAGCCAAATTGCATTCACTACTCGAAGGTATTCAGAGAAACTATGGAACCTATTGCGGATTTCTTCCAACTTGCTGAAGTCATCGAGATAAGAACTTTACCATTAACTCATTTCATTGAGCTACACACACTGGCAAAATATCAGCCAAATGGCATTCACTGCTCCAAGGTATTGCGAGAAACTTTGGAAGCTATTGTGGATTTCTTCCAATTTGCTGGACTGGATGAGATAAACACTTGACCACTTTCTCATTTCATTGTGATACACGTACTGTGGGAGTATCAACCAAATGTAATTCACTACTCGCAGGCATTCAGTGAATCTTTGGCACCTACTGGGGATTTCTTTCAACTTGCTGAACTCATAGAGATAAGGACTTTACCACTTTCTCATTGCATTGAGATAAACACATTGGCAGAATTTCATCGAAATTGCATTCACTGCTCGCAGGATTTCAGAGAAACCTTGGAACCTATTGTGGATTTCCCCCAACTTGCTGATCTCATCGAGATAAGCACTATACAACTTTCTCATTTCATTGAGATACACGCATTGGCAGAATATCAGCCAAATTGCATTCACTACTCGTAGGTATTCAGAGAAACTATGGAACTTATTGCGGATTTCTTCCAACTTGCTGAAGTCATCGAGATAAGAACTTTACCATTAACTCATTTCATTGAGCTACACACACTGGCAGAATATCAGCCAATTTGCATTCACTACTCGAAGGTATTCAGAGAAACTTTGGAAGCTATTGTGGATTTCTTCCAACTTGCTGAACTCGTGGAGACAAAGACTTTACCACTTTCTTATTTCATTGACATACACGCATTGGCAGTGTATCAACCAAAGTTCATTCACTGCTCCAAGGCATTCAGTGAATCTTTGGAATCTATTGGGGATATCTTACAACTTGCTGAAGTCATCGAGATAAGAACTTTACCATTAACTCATTTCATTGAGCTACACACACTGGCAAAATATCAGCCAAATGGCATTCTCTGCTCCAAGGTATTCCGAGAAACTTTGGAAGCTATTGTGGATTTCTTCCAATTTGCTGGACTGAATGAGATAAACACTTGACCACTTTCTCATTTCATTGTGATACACGTACTGTGGGAGTATCAACCAAATGTAATTCACTACTCGCAGGCATTCAGTGAATCTTTGGCACCTATTGGGGATTTCTTTCAACTTGCTGAACTCATAGAGATAAGGACTTTACCACTTTCTCATTGCATTGAGATAAACACATTGGCAGAATATCAGCCCAATGGCATACGCTGCTGGAAGGAATTCAGAAAATATTTGGAACTTTACCACTATCTGATTTCATTGAGATACAGACACTGGCAGAATATCAGACAAATGACATTCACTGCTCGAAGGTATTCAGCGAAACTTTGGAACCGATTGTGGATTTCTTGCAACTTGCTGAACTCGTGGAGACAAAGACTTTACCACTTTCTCATTTCATTGAGATACACGCATTGGCAGAGTATCAACCAAAGTTCATTCACTGCTCCAAGGCATTCAGTGAATCTTTGGAACCTATTGGGGATATCTTAGAACTTGTTGAACTCATTGAGATAAGGACTTTACCACTTTCTCAATTCATTGAGATAAACACATTGGCAGAATGTCAGCCAAATTGCTCGAAGGAATTCAGAGAAACTTTGAAATGTGGATTTCCCCCAACTTGCTGAACTCACCGAGACAAACACTTTGCGACCTTCTCATTCCATTGAGATACACACATGGGCAGAATAACAGCCAAATGGCATTCACTGCTCGATGGTATTCAGAGACATTTTGGAACATTTTGTGGATTTCCTCCAACTTGCTGATCTCATCGAGATACGCACTATACAACTTTCTCACTGCATTGAGATACACGCATTGGCAGAATATCTGCCAATTTGCATTCACTACTCGATGGTATTCAGAGAAACTTTGGAACCTATTGCGAATTTCTTCCAACTTGCTGAAGTGATCGAGATAAGAACTTGACCATTATCTCACTTCATTGAGATACACACACTGGCAGAATATCAAACAAATGGCATTCAGTGTTCAAAGGTTTTCAGAGAAATTTTGGAACCGATTGTGGATTTCCCCCAACTTGCTGAAGACATCGAGATAAGAACTTTACCATTAACTCATTTCATTGAGCTACACACACTGTCAAAATATCAGCCAAATGGCATTCACTGCTCCAAGGTATTGCGAGAAACTTTGGAAGCTATTGTGGATTTCTTCCAATTTGCTGGACTGAATGAGATAAACACTTGATCACTTTCTCATTTCATTGTGATACACGTACTGTGGGAGTATCAACCAAATGTAATTCACTACTCGCAGGCATTCAGTGAATCTTTGGCACCTATTGGGGATTTCTTTCAACTTGCTGAACTCATAGAGATAAGGACTTTACCACTTTCTCATTGCATTGAGATAAACACATTGGCAGAATTTCAGCCAAATTGCATTCACTGCTCGCAGGATTTCAGAGAAACCTTGGAACCTATTGTGGATTTCCCCCAACTTGCTGATCTCATCGAGATAAGCACTATACAACTTTCTCATTTCATTGAGATACACGCATTGGCAGAATATCAGCCAAATTGCATTCACTACTCGAAGGTATTCAGAGAAACTTTGGAAGCTATTGTGGTTTTCTTCCAACTTGCTGAACTCGTGGAGTCAAAGACTTTACCACTTTCTTATTTCATTGAGATACACGCATTGGCAGTGTATCAACCAAAGTTCATTCACTGCTCCAAGGCATTCAGTGAATCTTTGGAATCTATTGGGGATATCTTACAACTTGCTGAAGTCATCGAGATAAGAACTTTACCATTAACTCATTTCATTGAGCTACACACACTGGCAAAATATCAGCCAAATGGCATTCACTGCTCCAAGGTATTGCGAGAAACTTTGGAAGCTATTGTGGATTTCTTCCAATTTGCTGGACTGAATGAGATAAACACTTGACCACTTTCTCATTTCATTGTGATACACGTACTGTGGGAGTATCAACCAAATGTAATTCACTACTCGCACGCATTCAGTGAATCTTTGGCACCTATTGGGGATTTCTTTCAACTTGCTGAACTCATAGAGATAAGGACTTTACCACTTTCTCATTGCATTGAGATAAACACATTGGCAGAATATCAGCCCAATGGCATACGCTGCTGGAAGGAATCCAGAAAATATTTGGAACTTTACCACTATCTGATTTCATTGAGATACAGACACTGGCAGAATATCAGACAAATGACATTCACTGCTCAAAGGTATTCAGAGAAACTTTGGAAACGATTGTGGATTTCTTGCAACTTGCTGAACTCGTGGAGACAAAGACTTTACCACTTTCTCATTTCATTGAGATACACGCATTGGCGAGTATCAACCAAAGTTCATTCACTGCTCCAAGGCATTCAGTGAATCTTTGGAACCTATTGGGGATATCTTAGAACTTGTTGAACTCATTGAGATAAGGACTTTAACTTTGAACCTATTGTGGATTTCCCCCAACTTGCTGAACTCACCGAGACAAACACTTTGCGACCTTCTCATTCCATTGAGATACACACATGGGCAGAATAACAGCCAAATGGCATTCACTGCTCGATGGTATTCAGAGACATTTTGGAACATTTTGTGGATTTCCTCCAACTTGCTGATCTCATCGAGATAAGCACTATACAACTTTCTCACTGCATTGAGATACACGCATTGGCAGAAAATCTGCCAATTTGCATTCACTACTCGATGGTATTCAGAGAAACTTTGGAACCTATTGCGAATTTCTTCCAACTTGCTGAAGTGATCGAGATAAGAACTTGACCATTATCTCACTTCATTGAGATACACACAGTGGCAGAATATCAAACAAATGGCATTCAGTGTTCAAAGGTTTTCAGAGAAACTTTGGAACCGATTGTGGATTTCTTGCAACTTGCTGAACTCGTGGAGACAAAGACTTTACCACTTTCTCATTTCATTGAGATACACGCATTGGCAGTGTATCAACCAAAGTTCATTCACTGCTGCAAGGCATTCAGTGAATCTTTGGAATCTATTGGGGATATCTTACAACTTGCTGAACTCATAGAGATAAGGACTTTACCACTTTCTCACTGCATTGAGATAAACACATTGGCAGAATATCAGCCCAATGGCATACGCTGCTGGTAGGAATTCAGAGAATATTTGGAACTTTACCACTATCTGATTTCATTGAGATACACACACTGGCAGAATATCAGACAAATGACATTCACTGCTCGAAGGTATTCAGAGAAACTTTGGAACCGATTGTGGATTTCTTGCAACTTGCTGAACTCGTGGAGACAAAGACTTTACCACTTTCTCATTTCATTGAGATACACGCAATGGCAGAGTATCAACCAAAGTTCATTCACTGCTCCAAGGCATTCAGTGAATCTTTGGAACCTATTGGGGATATCTTACAACTTGTTGAACTCATTGAGATAAGGACTTTACCACTTTCTCAATTCATTGAGATAAACACATTGGCAGAATTTCAGCCAAATTGCTCGAAGGAATTCAGAGAAACTTTGAACCTATTGTGGATTTCCCCCAACTTGCTGAACTCACCGAGACAAACACTTTGCGACCTTCTCATTCCATTGAGATACACACATGGGCAGAATAACAGCCAAATGGCATTCACTGCTCGATGGTATTCAGAGACATTTTGGAACATTTTGTGGATTTCCTCCAACTTGCTGATCTCATCGAGATAAGCACTATACAACTTTCTCACTGCATTGAGATACACGCATTGGCAGAATATCAGCCAATTTGCATTCACTACTCGAAGGTATTCAGAGAAACTTTGGAACCGATTGCGAATTTCTTCCAACTTGCTGAAGTGATCGAGATAAGAACTTGACCATTATCTCACTTCATTGAGATACACACACTGGCAGAATATCAAACAAATGGCATTCAGTGTACAAAGGTTTTCAGAGAAACTTTGGAACCGATTGTGGATTTCTTGCAACTTGCTGAACTCGTGGAGACAAAGACTTTACCACTTTCTCATTTCATTGAGATACACGCATTGGCAGTGTATCAACCAAAGTTCATTCACTGCTGCAAGGCATTCAGTGAATCTTTGGAATCTATTGGGGATATCTTACAACTTGCTGAACTCATTGAGATAAGGACTTTACCACTTTCTCAATTCATTGAGATAAACACATTGGCAGAATTTCAGCCAAATTGCATTCACTGCTCGAAGGATTTCAGAGAAACTTTGGAACCTATTGTGGATTTCCCCCAACTTGCTGATCTCATCGAGATAAGCACTATACAACTTTCTCATTTCATTGAGATACACGCATTGGCAGAATATCAGCCAAATTGCATTCACTACTCGAAGGTATTCAGAGAAACTATGGAACCTATTGCGGATTTCTTCCAACTTGCTGAAGTCATCGAGATAAGAACTTTACCATTAACTCATTTCATTGAGCTACACACACTGGCAAAATATCAGCCAAATGGCATTCACTGCTCCAAGGTATTGCGAGAAACTTTGGAAGCTATTGTGGATTTCTTCCAATTTGCTGGACTGGATGAGATAAACACTTGACCACTTTCTCATTTCATTGTGATACACGTACTGTGGGAGTATCAACCAAATGTAATTCACTACTCGCAGGCATTCAGTGAATCTTTGGCACCTACTGGGGATTTCTTTCAACTTGCTGAACTCATAGAGATAAGGACTTTACCACTTTCTCATTGCATTGAGATAAACACATTGGCAGAATTTCATCGAAATTGCATTCACTGCTCGCAGGATTTCAGAGAAACCTTGGAACCTATTGTGGATTTCCCCCAACTTGCTGATCTCATCGAGATAAGCACTATACAACTTTCTCATTTCATTGAGATACACGCATTGGCAGAATATCAGCCAAATTGCATTCACTACTCGTAGGTATTCAGAGAAACTATGGAACTTATTGCGGATTTCTTCCAACTTGCTGAAGTCATCGAGATAAGAACTTTACCATTAACTCATTTCATTGAGCTACACACACTGGCAGAATATCAGCCAATTTGCATTCACTACTCGAAGGTATTCAGAGAAACTTTGGAAGCTATTGTGGATTTCTTCCAACTTGCTGAACTCGTGGAGACAAAGACTTTACCACTTTCTTATTTCATTGACATACACGCATTGGCAGTGTATCAACCAAAGTTCATTCACTGCTCCAAGGCATTCAGTGAATCTTTGGAATCTATTGGGGATATCTTACAACTTGCTGAAGTCATCGAGATAAGAACTTTACCATTAACTCATTTCATTGAGCTACACACACTGGCAAAATATCAGCCAAATGGCATTCTCTGCTCCAAGGTATTCCGAGAAACTTTGGAAGCTATTGTGGATTTCTTCCAATTTGCTGGACTGAATGAGATAAACACTTGACCACTTTCTCATTTCATTGTGATACACGTACTGTGGGAGTATCAACCAAATGTAATTCACTACTCGCAGGCATTCAGTGAATCTTTGGCACCTATTGGGGATTTCTTTCAACTTGCTGAACTCATAGAGATAAGGACTTTACCACTTTCTCATTGCATTGAGATAAACACATTGGCAGAATATCAGCCCAATGGCATACGCTGCTGGAAGGAATTCAGAAAATATTTGGAACTTTACCACTATCTGATTTCATTGAGATACAGACACTGGCAGAATATCAGACAAATGACATTCACTGCTCGAAGGTATTCAGCGAAACTTTGGAACCGATTGTGGATTTCTTGCAACTTGCTGAACTCGTGGAGACAAAGACTTTACCACTTTCTCATTTCATTGAGATACACGCATTGGCAGAGTATCAACCAAAGTTCATTCACTGCTCCAAGGCATTCAGTGAATCTTTGGAACCTATTGGGGATATCTTAGAACTTGTTGAACTCATTGAGATAAGGACTTTACCACTTTCTCAATTCATTGAGATAAACACATTGGCAGAATGTCAGCCAAATTGCTCGAAGGAATTCAGAGAAACTTTGAACCTATTGTGGATTTCCCCCAACTTGCTGAACTCACCGAGACAAACACTTTGCGACCTTCTCATTCCATTGAGATACACACATGGGCAGAATAACAGCCAAATGGCATTCACTGCTCGATGGTATTCAGAGACATTTTGGAACATTTTGTGGATTTCCTCCAACTTGCTGATCTCATCGAGATAAGCACTATACAACTTTCTCACTGCATTGAGATACACGCATTGGCAGAATATCTGCCAATTTGCATTCACTACTCGATGGTATTCAGAGAAACTTTGGAACCTATTGCGAATTTCTTCCAACTTGCTGAAGTGATCGAGATAAGAACTTGACCATTATCTCACTTCATTGAGATACACACACTGGCAGAATATCAAACAAATGGCATTCAGTGTTCAAAGGTTTTCAGAGAAATTTTGGAACCGATTGTGGATTTCCCCCAACTTGCTGAAGACATCGAGATAAGAACTTTACCATTAACTCATTTCATTGAGCTACACACACTGGCAAAATATCAGCCAAATGGCATTCACTGCTCCAAGGTATTGCGAGAAACTTTGGAAGCTATTGTGGATTTCTTCCAATTTGCTGGACTGAATGAGATAAACACTTGATCACTTTCTCATTTCATTGTGATACACGTACTGTGGGAGTATCAACCAAATGTAATTCACTACTCGCAGGCATTCAGTGAATCTTTGGCACCTATTGGGGATTTCTTTCAACTTGCTGAACTCATAGAGATAAGGACTTTACCACTTTCTCATTGCATTGAGATAAACACATTGGCAGAATTTCAGCCAAATTGCATTCACTGCTCGCAGGATTTCAGAGAAACCTTGGAACCTATTGTGGATTTCCCCCAACTTGCTGATCTCATCGAGATAAGCACTATACAACTTTCTCATTTCATTGAGATACACGCATTGGCAGAATATCAGCCAAATTGCATTCACTACTCGAAGGTATTCAGAGAAACTTTGGAAGCTATTGTGGTTTTCTTCCAACTTGCTGAACTCGTGGAGTCAAAGACTTTACCACTTTCTTATTTCATTGAGATACACGCATTGGCAGTGTATCAACCAAAGTTCATTCACTGCTCCAAGGCATTCAGTGAATCTTTGGAATCTATTGGGGATATCTTACAACTTGCTGAAGTCATCGAGATAAGAACTTTACCATTAACTCATTTCATTGAGCTACACACACTGGCAAAATATCAGCCAAATGGCATTCACTGCTCCAAGGTATTGCGAGAAACTTTGGAAGCTATTGTGGATTTCTTCCAATTTGCTGGACTGAATGAGATAAACACTTGACCACTTTCTCATTTCATTGTGATACACGTACTGTGGGAGTATCAACCAAATGTAATTCACTACTCGCACGCATTCAGTGAATCTTTGGCACCTATTGGGGATTTCTTTCAACTTGCTGAACTCATAGAGATAAGGACTTTACCACTTTCTCATTGCATTGAGATAAACACATTGGCAGAATATCAGCCCAATGGCATACGCTGCTGGAAGGAATCCAGAAAATATTTGGAACTTTACCACTATCTGATTTCATTGAGATACAGACACTGGCAGAATATCAGACAAATGACATTCACTGCTCAAAGGTATTCAGAGAAACTTTGGAAACGATTGTGGATTTCTTGCAACTTGCTGAACTCGTGGAGACAAAGACTTTACCACTTTCTCATTTCATTGAGATACACGCATTGGCGAGTATCAACCAAAGTTCATTCACTGCTCCAAGGCATTCAGTGAATCTTTGGAACCTATTGGGGATATCTTAGAACTTGTTGAACTCATTGAGATAAGGACTTTAACTTTGAACCTATTGTGGATTTCCCCCAACTTGCTGAACTCACCGAGACAAACACTTTGCGACCTTCTCATTCCATTGAGATACACACATGGGCAGAATAACAGCCAAATGGCATTCACTGCTCGATGGTATTCAGAGACATTTTGGAACATTTTGTGGATTTCCTCCAACTTGCTGATCTCATCGAGATAAGCACTATACAACTTTCTCACTGCATTGAGATACACGCATTGGCAGAATATCTGCCAATTTGCATTCACTACTCGATGGTATTCAGAGAAACTTTGGAACCTATTGCGAATTTCTTCCAACTTGCTGAAGTGATCGAGATAAGAACTTGTCCATTATCTCACTTCATTGAGATACACACACTGGCAGAATATCAAACAAATGGCATTCAGTGTTCAAAGGTTTTCAGAGAAACTTTGGAACCGATTGTGGATTTCTTGCAACTTGCTGAACTCGTGGAGACAAAGACTTTACCACTTTCTCATTTCATTGAGATACACGCATTGGCAGTGTATCAACCAAAGTTCATTCACTGCTGCAAGGCATTCAGTGAATCTTTGGAATCTATTGGGGATATCTTACAACTTGCTGAACTCATTGAGATAAGGACTTTACCACTTTCTCAATTCATTGCGATAAACACATTGGCAGAATTTCAGCCAAATTGCATTCACTGCTCGAAGGATTTCAGAGAAACCTTGGAACCTATTGTGGATTTCCCCCAACTTGCTGATCTCATCGAGATAAGCACTATGCAACTTTCTCATTTCATTGAGATACACGCATTGGCAGAATATCAGCCAAATTGCATTCACTACTCGAAGGTATTCAGAGAAACTATGGAACCTATTGCGGATTTCTTCCAACTTGCTGAAGACATCGAGATAAGAACTTTACCATTAACTCATTTCATTGAGCTACACACACTGGCAAAATATCAGCCAAATGGCATTCACTGCTCCAAGGTATTGCGAGAAACTTTGGAAGCTATTGTTGGTTTCTTCCAATTTGCTGGACTGAATGAGATAAACACTTGGCCACTTTCTCATTTCATTGTGATACACATACTGTGGGAGTATCAACTAAATGTAATTCACTACTCGCAGGCATTCAGTGAATCTTTGGCACCTATTGGGGATTTCTTTCAACTTGCTGAACTCATAGAGATAAGGACTTTACCACTTTCTCATTGCATTGAGATAAACACATTGGCAGAATATCAGCCCAATAACATACGCTGCTGGAAGGAATTCAGAAAATATTTGGAAATTTACCACTATCTGATTTCATTGAGATACAGACACTGGCAGAATATCAGACAAATGACATTCACTGCTCTTAGGTATTCAGAGAAACTTTGGAACCGATTGTGGATTTCTTGCAACTTGCTGAACTCGTGGAGACAAAGACTTTACCACTTTCTCATTTCATTGAGATACACGCATTGGCAGAGTATCAACCAAAGTTCATTCACTGCTGCAAGGCATTCAGTGAATCTTTGGAATCTATTGGGGATATCTTACAACTTGCTGAACTCATTGAGATAAGGACTTTACCACTTTCTCAATTCATTGCGATAAACACATTGGCAGAATTTCAGCCAAATTGCATTCACTGCTCGAAGGATTTCAGAGAAACCTTGGAACCTATTGTGGATTTCCCCCAACTTGCTGATCTCATCGAGATAAGCACTATGCAACTTTCTCATTTCATTGAGATACACGCATTGGCAGAATATCAGCCAAATTGCATTCACTACTCGAAGGTATTCAGAGAAACTATGGAACCTATTGCGGATTTCTTCCAACTTGCTGAAGACATCGAGATAAGAACTTTACCATTAACTCATTTCATTGAGCTACACACACTGGCAAAATATCAGCCAAATGGCATTCACTGCTCCAAGGTATTGCGAGAAACTTTGGAAGCTATTGTGGATTTCTTCCAATTTGCTGGACTGAATGAGATAAACACTTGATCACTTTCTCATTTCATTGTGATACACGTACTGTGGGAGTATCAACCAAATGTAATTCACTACTCGCAGGCATTCAGTGAATCTTTGGCACCTACTGGGGATTTCTTTCAACTTGCTGAACTCATAGAGATAAGGACTTTACCACTTTCTCATTGCATTGAGATAAACACATTGGCAGAATTTCAGCCAAATTGCATTCACTGCTCGCAGGATTTCAGAGAAACCTTGGAACCTATTGTGGATTTCCCCCAACTTGCTGATCTCATCGAGATAAGCACTCTACAACTTTCTCATTTCATTGAGATACACGCATTGGCAGAATATCAGCCAAATTGCATTCACCACTCGAAGGTATTCAGAGAAAATATGGAACTTACTGCGGATTTCTTCCAACTTGCTGAAGTCATCGAGATAAGAACTTTACCATTAACTCATTTCATTGAGCTACACACACTGGCAGAATATCAGCCAATTTGCATTCACTACTCGAAGGTATTCAGAGAAACTTTGGAAGCTATTGTGGATTTCTTCCAACTTGCTGAACTCGTGGAGATAAAAGACTTTACCACTTTCTTATTTCATTGAGATACACGCATTGGCAGTGTATCAACCAAAGTTCATTCACTGCTCCAAGGCATTCAGTGAATCTTTGGAATCTATTGGGGATATCTTACAACTTGCTGAAGTCATCGAGATAAGAACTTTACCATTAACTCATTTCATTGAGCTACACACACTGGCAAAATATCAGCCAAATGGCATTCACTGCTCCAAGGTATTGCGAGAAACTTTGGAAGCTATTGTGGATTTCTTCCAATTTGCTGGACTGAATGAGATAAACACTTGACCACTTTCTCATTTCATTGTGATACACGTACTGTGGGAGTATCAACCAAATATAATTCACTACTCGCAGGCATTCAGTGAATCTTTGGCACCTATTGGGGATTTCTTTCAACTTGCTGAAGTGATCGAGATAAGAACTTGAACATTATCTCACTTCATTGAGATACACACACTGGCAGAATATCAAACAAATGGCATTCAGTGTTCAAAGGTTTTCAGAGAAACTTTGGAACCGATTGTGGATTTCTTGCAACTTGCTGAACTCGTGGAGACAAAGACTTTACCACTTTCTCATTTCATTGCGATACACGCATTGGCAGTGTATCAACCAAAGTTCATTCACTGCTGCAAGGCATTCAGTGAATCTTTGGAATCTATTGGGGATATCTTACAACTTGCTGAACTCATAGAGATAAGGACTTTACCACTTTCTCACTGCATTGAGATAAACACATTGGCAGAATATCAGCCCAATGGCATACGCTGCTGGAAGGAATTCAGAGAATATTTGGAACTTTACCACTATCTGATTTCATTGAGATACACACACTGGCAGAATATCAGACAAATGACATTCACTGCTCGAAGGTATTCAGAGAAACTTTGGAACCGATTGTGGATTTCTTGCAACTTGCTGAACTCGTGGAGACAAAGACTTTACCACTTTCTCATTTCATTGAGATACACGCATTGGCAGAGTATCAACCAAAGTTCATTCACTGCTCCAAGGCATTCAGTGAATCTTTGGAACCTATTGGGGATATCTTACAACTTGTTGAACTCATTGAGATAAGGACTTTACCACTTTCTCAATTCATTGAGATACACGCATTGGCAGAATATCAGCCAAATTGCATTCACTACTCGTAGGTATTCAGAGAAACTATGGAACTTATTGCGGATTTCTTCCAACTTGCTGAAGTCATCGAGATAAGAACTTTACCATTAACTCATTTCATTGAGCTACACACACTGGCAGAATATCAGCCAATTTGCATTCACTACTCGAAGGTATTCAGAGAAACTTTGGAAGCTATTGTGGATTTCTTCCAACTTGCTGAACTCGTGGAGACAAAGACTTTACCACTTTCTTATTTCATTGACATACACGCATTGGCAGTGTATCAACCAAAGTTCATTCACTGCTCCAAGGCATTCAGTGAATCTTTGGAATCTATTGGGGATATCTTACAACTTGCTGAAGTCATCGAGATAAGAACTTTACCATTAACTCATTTCATTGAGCTACACACACTGGCAAAATATCAGCCAAATGGCATTCTCTGCTCCAAGGTATTCCGAGAAACTTTGGAAGCTATTGTGGATTTCTTCCAATTTGCTGGACTGAATGAGATAAACACTTGACCACTTTCTCATTTCATTGTGATACACGTACTGTGGGAGTATCAACCAAATGTAATTCACTACTCGCAGGCATTCAGTGAATCTTTGGCACCTATTGGGGATTTCTTTCAACTTGCTGAACTCATAGAGATAAGGACTTTACCACTTTCTCATTGCATTGAGATAAACACATTGGCAGAATATCAGCCCAATGGCATACGCTGCTGGAAGGAATTCAGAAAATATTTGGAACTTTACCACTATCTGATTTCATTGAGATACAGACACTGGCAGAATATCAGACAAATGACATTCACTGCTCGAAGGTATTCAGCGAAACTTTGGAACCGATTGTGGATTTCTTGCAACTTGCTGAACTCGTGGAGACAAAGACTTTACCACTTTCTCATTTCATTGAGATACACGCATTGGCAGAGTATCAACCAAAGTTCATTCACTGCTCCAAGGCATTCAGTGAATCTTTGGAACCTATTGGGGATATCTTAGAACTTGTTGAACTCATTGAGATAAGGACTTTACCACTTTCTCAATTCATTGAGATAAACACATTGGCAGAATGTCAGCCAAATTGCTCGAAGGAATTCAGAGAAACTTTGAACCTATTGTGGATTTCCCCCAACTTGCTGAACTCACCGAGACAAACACTTTGCGACCTTCTCATTCCATTGAGATACACACATGGGCAGAATAACAGCCAAATGGCATTCACTGCTCGATGGTATTCAGAGACATTTTGGAACATTTTGTGGATTTCCTCCAACTTGCTGATCTCATCGAGATAAGCACTATACAACTTTCTCACTGCATTGAGATACACGCATTGGCAGAATATCTGCCAATTTGCATTCACTACTCGATGGTATTCAGAGAAACTTTGGAACCTATTGCGAATTTCTTCCAACTTGCTGAAGTGATCGAGATAAGAACTTGACCATTATCTCACTTCATTGAGATACACACACTGGCAGAATATCAAACAAATGGCATTCAGTGTTCAAAGGTTTTCAGAGAAATTTTGGAACCGATTGTGGATTTCCCCCAACTTGCTGAAGACATCGAGATAAGAACTTTACCATTAACTCATTTCATTGAGCTACACACACTGGCAAAATATCAGCCAAATGGCATTCACTGCTCCAAGGTATTGCGAGAAACTTTGGAAGCTATTGTGGATTTCTTCCAATTTGCTGGACTGAATGAGATAAACACTTGATCACTTTCTCATTTCATTGTGATACACGTACTGTGGGAGTATCAACCAAATGTAATTCACTACTCGCAGGCATTCAGTGAATCTTTGGCACCTATTGGGGATTTCTTTCAACTTGCTGAACTCATAGAGATAAGGACTTTACCACTTTCTCATTGCATTGAGATAAACACATTGGCAGAATTTCAGCCAAATTGCATTCACTGCTCGCAGGATTTCAGAGAAACCTTGGAACCTATTGTGGATTTCCCCCAACTTGCTGATCTCATCGAGATAAGCACTATACAACTTTCTCATTTCATTGAGATACACGCATTGGCAGAATATCAGCCAAATTGCATTCACTACTCGAAGGTATTCAGAGAAACCTTGGAACCTATTGCGGATTTCTTCCAACTTGCTGAAGTCATCGAGATAAGAACTTTACCATTAACTCATTTCATTGAGCTACACACACTGGCAAAATATCAGCCAAATGGCATTCACTGCTCCAAGGTATTGCGAGAAACTTTGGAAGCTATTGTGGATTTCATCCAATTGCCTGGACTGAATGAGATAAATACTTGGCCACTTTCTCATTTCATTGTGATACACATACTGTGGGAGTATCAAATAAATGTAATTCACTTCTCGCAGGCATTCAGTGAATCTTTGGCACCTATTGGGGATTTCTTTCAACTTGCTGAACTCATAGAGATAAGGACTTTACCACTTTCTCATTGCATTGAGATAAACACATTGGCAGAATTTCAGCCAAATTGCATTCACTGCTCGAAGGATTTCAGAGAAACCTTGGAACCTATTGTGGATTTCCCCCAACTTGCTGATCTCATCGAGATAAGCACTATACAACTTTCTCATTTCATTGAGATACACGCATTGGCAGAATATCAGCCAAATTGCATTCACTACTCGAAGGTATTCAGAGAAACTATGGAACCTATTGCGGATTTCTTCCAACTTGCTGAAGTCATCGAGATAAGAACTTTACCATTAACTCATTTCATTGAGCTACACACACTGGCAGAATATCAGCCAATTTGCATTCACTACTCGAAGGTATTCAGAGAAACTTTGGAAGCTATTGTGGATTTCTTCCAACTTGCTGAACTCGTGGAGACAAAGACTTTACCACTTTCTTATTTCATTGAGATACACGCATTGGCAGTGTATCAACCAAAGTTCATTCACTGCTCCAAGGCATTCAGTGAATCTTTGGAATCTATTGCGGATTTCTTCCAACTTGCTGAAGTCATCGAGATAAGAACTTTACCATTAACTCATTTCATTGAGCTACACACACTGGCGAAATATCAGCCAAATGGCATTCACTGCTCCAAGGTATTGCGAGAAACTTTGGAAGCTATTGTGGATTTCTTCCAATTTGCTGGACTGAATGAGATATACACTTGACCACTTTCTCATTTCATTGTGATACACATACTGTGGGAGTATCAACCAAATGTAATTCACTACTCGCAGGCATTCAGTGAATCTTTGGCACCTATTGGGGATTTCTTTCAACTTGCTGAACTCATAGAGATAAGGACTTTACCACTTTCTCATTGCATTGAGATAAACACAATGGCATACGCTGCTGGAAGGAATTCGGAGAATATTTGGAACTTTACCACTATCTGATTTCATTGAGATACAGACACTGGCAGAATATCAGACAAATGACATTCACTGCTCGAAGGTATTCAGAGAAACTTTGGAACCGATTGTGGATTTCTTGCAACTTGCTGAACTCGTGGAGACAAATACTTTCTCATTTCATTGAGATACACGCATTGGCAGAGTATCAACCAAAGTTCATTCACTGCTCCAAGGCATTCAGTGAATCTTTGGAACCTATTGGGGATATCGTACAACTTGCTGAACTCATTGAGATAAGGACTTTACCACTTTCTCAATTCATTGAGATAAACACATTGGCAGAATTTCAGCCAAATTGCTCGAAGGAATTCAGAGAAACTTTAGAACCTATTGTGGATTTCCCCCAACTTGCTGAACTCACCGAGACAAACACTTTGCGACCTTCTCATTCCATTGAGATACACACATGGGCAGAATAACAGCCAAATGGCATTCACTGCTCAATGGTATTCAGAAACATTTTGGAACATTTTGCTGATCTCATCGAGATAACCACTATACAACTTTCTCATTGCATTGAGATACACGCATTGGCAGAATATCAGCCAATTTGCATTCACTACTCAAAGGTATTCAGAGAAACTTTGGAACCTATTGCGAATTTCTTCCAACTTGCTGAAGTGATCAAGATAAGAACTTTACCATTATCTCACTTCATTGAGATACACACACTGGCAGAATATCAAACAAATGGCATTCAGTGTTCGAAGGTTTTCAGAGAAACTTTGGAACCGATTGTGGATTTCTTGCAACTTGCTGAACTCGTGGAGACAAAGACTTTACCACTTTCTCATTTCATTGAGATACACACATTGGCAGAATATCAGACAAATGGCATTCAGTGCTCGAAGGTATTTTCAGAAATTTTGGAACCCATTGTGAATTTCTTCCAATTTGCTGAACCCACTTTCTCATTTCATTGAGATACACGCATAGACAGAATAACAGCCAATGGCATTCACTGCTCGACTGTATTCAGAGAAACTTTGGAACCGATTCTGGATTTCTTGCAACTTGCTGAACTCGTGGAGACAAAGACTTTACCACTTTCTCATTTCATTGAGATACACGCATTGGCAGAGTATCAACCAAAGTTCATTCACTGCTCCAAGGCATTCAGTGAATCTTTGGAACCTATTGGGGATATCTTACAACTTGCTGAACTCATTGAGATAAGGACTTTACCATTTTCTCAATTCATTCAGATAAACACATTGGCAGAATGTCAGCCAAATTGCTCGAAGGAATTCAGAGAAACCTTAGAACCTATTGTGGATTTCCCCCAACTTGCTGAACTCACCGAGACAAACACTTTGCGACCTTCTCATTCCATTGAGATACACAGCCAATTTGCTTTCACTTCTCGAAGGTATTCAGAGAAACTTTGGAACCTATTGCGGATTTCTTCCAACTTGCTGAAGACATCGAGATAAGAACTTTACCATTAACTCAATTCATTGATCTACACACACTGGCAAAATATCAGACAAATGGCATTTACTGCTCCAAGGTATTGCGAGAAACTTTGGAAGCTATTGTGGATTTCTTCCAATTTGCTGGACTCATCGAGATAAGCACTATACAACTTTCTCACTGCATTGAGATACACGCATTGGCAGAATATCTGCCAATTTGCATTCACTACTCGATGGTATTCAGAGAAACTTTGGAACCTATTGCGAATTTCTTCCAACTTGCTGAAGTGATCGAGATAAGAACTTGACCATTATCTCACTTCATTGAGATACACCCACTGGCAGAATATCAGACAAATGAAGGACACTGCTCGAAGGTATTCAGAGAAACTTTTGAACCGATTGTGGATTTCTTGCAACTTGCTGAACTCGTGGAGACAAAGACTTTACTACTTTCTCATTTCATTGAGATACACGCATTGGCAGAGTATCAACCAAAGTTCATTCACTGCTCCAAGGCATTCAGTGAATCTTTGGAACCTATTGGGGATATCTTACAACTTGTTGAACTCATTGAGATAAGGACTTTACCACTTTCTCAATTCATTGAGATAAACACATTGGCAGAATTTCAGCCAAATTGCTCGAAGGAATTCAGAGAAACGTTGGAACCTATTGCGAATTTCTTCCAACTTGCTGAAGTGATCGAGATAAGAACTTTACCATTATCTCACTTCATTGAGGTAGACCCACTGGCAGAATATCAAACAAATGGCATTCAGTATTCGAAGAATTTTAGAGAAACTTTGGAACCGATTGTGGGTTTCTTGCAACTTGCTGAACTCAACGAGGTAAACACTTTCCCACTTTCTCATTTCATTGAGATACACGCATAGACAGAATAACAGCCAATGGCATTCACTGCTCGACTGTATTCAGAGAAACTTTGGAACCGATTGTGGATTTCTTGCAACTTGCTGAACTCGTGGAGACAAAGACTTTACCACTTTCTCATTTCATTGAGATACACACATTGGCAGAATATCAGCCAATATGCATTCACTACTCGAAGGTATTCAGAGAAACTTTGGAACCTATTGCGAATTTCTTCCAACTTGCTGAAGTGATCGAGATAAGAACTTTACCATTATCTCACTTCATTGAGATACACACACTGGCAGAATATCAAACAAATGACATTCACTGCTCGAAGGTATTCAGAGAAACTTTTGATCCGATTGTGGATTTCTTGCAACTTGCTGAACTCGTGGAGACAAAGACTTTACTACTTTCTCGTTTCATTGAGATACACGCATTGGCAGAGTATCAACCAAAGTTCATTCACTGCTCCAAGGCATTCAGTGAATCTTTGGAACCTATTGGGGATATCTTACAACTTGTTGAACTCATTGAGATAAGGACTTTACCACTTTCTCAATTCATTGAGATAAACACATTGGCAGAATTTCAGCCAAATTGCTCGAAGGAATTCAGAGAAACTTTGAACCTATTGTGGATTTCCCCCAACTTGCTGAACTCACCGAGACAAACACTTTGTGACTTTCTCATTCCATTGAGATACACACATGGGCAGAATAACAGCCAAATGGCATTCACTGCTCGATGGTATTCAGAGACATTTTGGAACATTTTGTGGATTTCCTCCAACTTGCTGATCTCATCGAGATAAGCACTATACAACTTTCTCACTGCATTGAGATACACGCATTGGCAGAATATCTGCCAATTTGCATTCACTTCTCGATGGTATTCAGAGAAACTTTGGAACCTATTGCGAATTTCTTCCAACTTGCTGAAGTGATCGAGATAAGAACTTGACCATTATCTCACTTGCATTGAGATAAACACATTGGCAGAATTTCAGCCAAATTGCATTCACTGCTCGCAGGATTTCAGAGAAACCTTGGAACCTATTGTGGATTTCCCCCAACTTGCTGATCTCATCGAGATAAGCACTATACAACTTTCTCATTTCATTGAGATACACGCATTGGCAGAATATCAGCCAAATTGCATTCACTACTCGAAGGTGTTCAGAGAAACTTTGGAACCTATTGCGGATTTCTTCCAACTTGCTGAAGTCATCGAGATAAGAACTTTACCATTAACTCATTTCATTGAGCTACACACACTGGCAAAATATCAGCCAAATGGCATTCACTGCTCCAAGATATTGCGAGAAACTTTGGAAGCTATTGTGGATTTCTTCCAATTTGCTGGACTGAATGAGATAAACACTTGACCACTTTCTCATTTCATTGTGATACACGTACTGTGGGAGTATCAACCAAATGTAATTCACTACTCGCAGGCATTCAGTGAATCTTTGGCACCTATTGGGGATTTCTTTCAACTTGCTGAACTCATAGAGATAAGGACTTTACCACTTTCTCATTGCATTGAGATAAACACATTGGCAGAATTTCAGCCAAATTGCATTCACTGCTCGCAGGATTTCAGAGAAACCTTGGAACCTATTGTGGATTTCCCCCAACATGCTGATCTCATCGAGATAAGCACTATACAACTTTCTCATTTCATTGAGATACACGCATTGGCAGAATATCAGCCAAATTGCATTCACTACTCGAAGGTATTCAGAGAAACTATGGAACCTATTGCGGATTTCTTCCAACTTGCTGAAGTCATCGAGATAAGAACTCTACCATTAACTCATTTCATTGAGCTACACACACTGGCAAAATATCAGCCAAATGGCATTCACTGCTCCAAGGTATTGCGAGAAACTTTGGAAGCTATTGTGGATTTCTTCCAATTGCCTGGACTGAATGAGATAAATACTTGGCCACTTTCTCATTTCATTGTGATACACATACTGTGGGAGTATCAAATAAATGTAATTCACTTCTCGCAGGCATTCAGTGAATCTTTGGCACCTATTGGGGATTTCTTTCAACTTGCTGAACTCATAGAGATAAGGACTTTACCACTTTCTCATTGCATTGAGATAAACACATTGGCAGAATTTCAGCCAAATTGCATTCACTGCTCGCAGGATTTCAGAGAAACCTTGGAACCTATTGTGGATTTCCCCCAACATGCTGATCTCATCGAGATAAGCACTATACAACTTTCTCATTTCATTGAGATACACGCATTGGCAGAATATCAGCCAAATTGCATTCACTACTCGAAGGTATTCAGAGAAACTATGGAACCTATTGCGGATTTCTTCCAACTTGCTGAAGTCATCGAGATAAGAACTTTACCATTAACTCATTTCATTGAGCTACACACACTGGCAAAATATCAGCCAAATGGCATTCACTGGTCCAAGGTATTGCGAGAAACTTTGGAAGCTATTGTGGATTTCTTCCAATTGCCTGGACTGAATGAGATAAATACTTGGCCACTTTCTCATTTCATTGTGATACACATACTGTGGGAGTATCAAATAAATGTAATTCACTTCTCGCAGGCATTCAGTGAATCTTTGGCACCTATTGGGGATTTCTTTCAACTTGCTGAACTCATAGAGATAAGGACTTTACCACTTTCTCATTGCATTGAGATAAACACATTGGCAGAATTTCAGCCAAATTGCATTCACTGCTCGAAGGATTTCAGAGAAACCTTGGAACCTATTGTGGATTTCCCCCAACTTGCTGATCTCATCGAGATAAGCACTATACAACTTTCTCATTTCATTGAGATACACGCATTGGCAGAATATCAGCCAAATTGCATTCACTACTCGAAGGTATTCAGAGAAACTATGGAACCTATTGCGGATTTCTTCCAACTTGCTGAAGTCATCGAGATAAGAACTTTACCATTAACTCATTTCATTGAGCTACACACACTGGCAGAATATCAGCCAATTTGCATTCACTACTCGAAGGTATTCAGAGAAACTTTGGAAGCTATTGTGGATTTCTTCCAACTTGCTGAACTCGTGGAGACAAAGACTTTACCACTTTCTTATTTCATTGACATACACGCATTGGCAGTGTATCAACCAAAGTTCATTCACTGCTCCAAGGCATTCAGTGAATCTTTGGAATCTATTGGGGATATCTTACAACTTGCTGAAGTCATCGAGATAAGAACTTTACCATTAACTCATTTCATTGAGCTACACACACTGGCAAAATATCAGCCAAATGGCATTCTCTGCTCCAAGGTATTCCGAGAAACTTTGGAAGCTATTGTGGATTTCTTCCAATTTGCTGGACTGAATGAGATAAACACTTGACCACTTTCTCATTTCATTGTGATACACGTACTGTGGGAGTATCAACCAAATGTAATTCACTACTCGCAGGCATTCAGTGAATCTTTGGCACCTATTGGGGATTTCTTTCAACTTGCTGAACTCATAGAGATAAGGACTTTACCACTTTCTCATTGCATTGAGATAAACACATTGGCAGAATTTCAGCCAAATTGCATTCACTGCTCGCAGGATTTCAGAGAAACCTTGGAACCTATTGTGGATTTCCCCCAACATGCTGATCTCATCGAGATAAGCACTATACAACTTTCTCATTTCATTGAGATACACGCATTGGCAGAATATCAGCCAAATTGCATTCACTACTCGAAGGTATTCAGAGAAACTATGGAACCTATTGCGGATTTCTTCCAACTTGCTGAAGTCATCGAGATAAGAACTTTACCATTAACTCATTTCATTGAGCTACACACACTGGCAAAATATCAGCCAAATGGCATTCACTGCTCCAAGGTATTGCGAGAAACTTTGGAAGCTATTGTGGATTTCATCCAATTGCCTGGACTGAATGAGATAAATACTTGGCCACTTTCTCACTTCATTGTGATACACATACTGTGGGAGTATCAAATAAATGTAATTCACTTCTCGCAGGCATTCAGTGAATCTTTGGCACCTATTGGGGATTTCTTTCAACTTGCTGAACTCATAGAGATAAGGACTTTACCACTTTCTCATTGCATTGAGATAAACACATTGGCAGAATTTCAGCCAAATTGCATTCACTGCTCGAAGGATTTCAGAGAAACCTTGGAACCTATTGTGGATTTCCCCCAACTTGCTGATCTCATCGAGATAAGCACTATACAACTTTCTCATTTCATTGAGATACACGCATTGGCAGAATATCAGCCAAATTGCATTCACTACTCGAAGGTATTCAGAGAAACTATGGAACCTATTGCGGATTTCTTCCAACTTGCTGAAGTCATCGAGATAAGAACTTTACCATTAACTCATTTCATTGAGCTACACACACTGGCAGAATATCAGCCAATTTGCATTCACTACTCGAAGGTATTCAGAGAAACTTTGGAAGCTATTGTGGATTTCTTCCAACTTGCTGAACTCGTGGAGACAAAGACTTTACCACTTTCTTATTTCATTGAGATACACGCATTGGCAGTGTATCAACCAAAGTTCATTCACTGCTCCAAGGCATTCAGTGAATCTTTGGAATCTATTGCGGATTTCTTCCAACTTGCTGAAGTCATCGAGATAAGAACTTTACCATTAACTCATTTCATTGAGCTACACACACTGGCGAAATATCAGCCAAATGGCATTCACTGCTCCAAGGTATTGCGAGAAACTTTGGAAGCTATTGTGGATTTCTTCCAATTTGCTGGACTGAATGAGATATACACTTGACCACTTTCTCATTTCATTGTGATACACATACTGTGGGAGTATCAACCAAATGTAATTCACTACTCGCAGGCATTCAGTGAATCTTTGGCACCTATTGGGGATTTCTTTCAACTTGCTGAACTCATAGAGATAAGGACTTTACCACTTTCTCATTGCATTGAGATAAACACATTGGCAGAATATCAGCCCAATGGCATACGCTGCTGGAAGGAATTCAGAGAATATTTGGAACTTTACCACTATCTGATTTCATTGAGATACAGACACTGGCAGAATATCAGACAAATGACAGTGAATCTTTGGAACCTATTGGGGATATCTTACAACTTGTTGAACTCATTGAGATAAGGACTTTACCACTTTCTCAATTCATTGAGATAAACACATTGGCAGAATTTCAGCCAAATTGCTCGAAGGAATTCAGAGAAACTTTGGAACCTATTGCGAATTTCTTCCAACTTGCTGAAGTGATCGAGATAAGAACTTTACCATTATCTCACTTCATTGAGGTACACACACTGGCAGAATATCAAACAAATGGCATTCAGTATTCGAAGGATTTTAGAGAAACTTTGGAACCGATTGTGGATTTCTTGCAACTTGCTGAACTCAACGAGGTAAACACTTTCCCACTTTCTCATTTCATTGAGATACACGCATAGACAGAATAACAGCCAATGGCATTCACTGCTCGACTGTATTCAGAGAAACTTTGGAACCGATTGTGGATTTCTTGCAACTTGCTGAACTCGTGGAGACAAAGACTTTACCACTTTCTCATTTCATTGAGATACACGCATTGGCAGGGTATCAACCAAAGTTCATTCACTGCTCCAAGGCATTCAGTGAATTTTGGAACCTATTGGGGATATCTTACAACTTGTTGAACTCATTGAGATAAGGACTTTACCACTTTCTCAATTCATTGAGATAAACACATTGGCAGAATTTCAGCCAAATTGCTCGAAGGAATTCAGAGAAACTTTGAACCTATTGTGGATTTCCCCCAACTTGCTGAACTCACCGAGACAAACACTTTGCGACCTTCTCATTCCATTGAGATACACACATGGGCAGAATAACAGCCAAATGGCATTCACTGCTCGATGGTATTCAGAGACATTTTGGAACATTTTGTGGATTTCCTCCAACTTGCTGATCTCATCGAGATAAGCACTTTACAACTTTCTCACTGCATTGAGATACACGCATTGGCAGAATATCAGCCAATTTGCATTCACTACTCGAAGGTATTCAGAGAAACTTTGGAACCGATTGTGGATTTCTTACAACTTGCTGAACTCGTGGAGACAAAGACTTTACCACTTTCTCATTTCATTGAGATACACGCATTGGCAGTGTATCAACCAAAGTTCATTCACTGCTCCAAGGCATTCAGTGAATCTTTGGAATCTATTGGGGATATCTTACAACTTGCTGAAGTCATCGAGATAAGAAATTTACCATTAACTCATTTCATTGAGCTACACACACTGGCAAAATATCAGCCAAATGGCATTCACTGCTCCAAGGTATTGCGAGAAACTTTGGAAGCTATTGTGGATTTCTTCCAATTTGCTGGACTGAATGAGATAAATACTTGGCCACTTTCTCATTTCATTGTGATACACATACTGTGGGAGTATCAAATAAATGTAATTCACTACTCGCAGGCATTCAGTGAATCTTTGGCACCTATTGGGGATTTCTTTCAACTTGCTGAACTCATAGAGATAAGGACTTTACCACTTTCTCATTGCATTGAGATAAACACATTGGCAGAATTTCAGCCAAATTGCATTCACTGCTCGAAGGATTTCAGAGAAACCTTGGAACCTATTGTGGATTTCCCCCAACTTGCTGATCTCATCGAGATAAGCACTATACAACTTTCTCATTTCATTGAGATACACGCATTGGCAGAATATCAGCCAAATTGCATTCACTACTCGAAGGTATTCAGAGAAACTATGGAACCTATTGCGGATTTCTTCCAACTTGCTGAAGTCATCGAGATAAGAACTTTACCATTAACTCTTTTCATTGAGCTACACACACTGGCAAAAATATCAGCCAAATGGCATTCACTGCTCCAAGGTATTGCGAGAAACTTTGGAAGCTATTGTGGATTTCTTCCAATTTGCTGGACTGAATGAGATAAACACTTGGCCACTTTCTCATTTCATTGTGATACACACACTGTGGGAGTATCAACTAAATGTAATTCACTACTCGCAGGCATTCAGTGAATCTTTGGCACCTATTGGGGGTTTCTTTCAACTTGCTGAACTCATAGAGATAAGGACTTTACCACTTTCTCATTGCATTGAGATAAACACATTGGCAGAATTTCAGCCAAATTGCATTCACTGCTCGAAGGATTTCAGAGAAACCTTGGAACCTATTGTGGATTTCCCCCAACTTGCTGATCTCATCGAGATAAGCACTATACAACTTTCTCATTTCATTGAGATACACGCATTGGCAGAATATCAGCCAAATTGCATTCACTACTCGAAGGTATTCGGAGAAACTATGGAACCTATTGCGGATTTCTTCCAACTTGCTGAAGTCATCGAGATAAGAACTTTACCATTAACTCATTTCATTGAGCTACACACACTGGCAAAATATCAGCCAAATGGCATTCACTGCTCCTAGGTATTGCGAGAAACTTTGGAAGCTATTGTGGATTTCTTCCAATTTGCTGGACTGAATGAGATAAACACTTGACCACTTTCTCATTTCATTGTGATACACATACTGTGGGAGTATCAACCAAATGTAATTCACTACTCGCAGGCATTCAGTGAATCTTTGGCACCTATTGGGGATTTCTTTCAACTTGCTGAACTCATAGAGATAAGGACTTTACCACTTTCTCATTGCATTGAGATAAACACATTGGCAGAATATCAGCCAAATTGCATTCACTGCTCGCAGGATTTCAGAGAAACCTTGGAACCTATTGGGGATTTCTTTCAACTTGCTGAACTCATAGAGATAAGGACTTTACCACTTTCTCACTGCATTGAGATAAACACATTGGCAGAATATCAGCCCAATGGCATACGCTGCTGGAAGGAATTCAGAGACATTTTGGAACATTTTGTGGATTTCCTCCAACTTGCTGTTCTCATCGAGATAAGCACTTTCTCACTGCATTGAGATACACGCATTGGCAGAAAATCTGCCAATTTGCATTCACTACTCGATGGTATTCTGAGAAACTTTGGAACCTATTGCGAATTTCTTCCAACTTGCTGAAGTGATCGAGATAAGAACTTGACAATTATCTCACTTCATTGAGATACACACACTGGCAGAATATCAAACAAATGGCATTCAGTGTTCAAAGGTTTTCAGAGAAACTTTGGAACCGATTGTGGATTTCTTACAACTTGCTGAACTCGTGGAGACAAAGACTTTACCACTTTCTCATTTCATTGAGATACACGCATTGGCAGTGTATCAACCAAAGTTCATTCACTGCTGCAAGGCATTCAGTGAATCTTTGGAATCTATTGGGGATATCTTACAACTTGCTGAACTCATTGAGATAAGGACTTTACCATTAACTCATTTCATTGAGCTACACACACTGGCAGCCAAATGGCATTCACTGCTCCAAGGTATTGCGAGAAACTTTGGAAGCTATTGTGGATTTCTTCCAATTTGCTGGACTGAACTATGGAACCTATTGCGGATTTCTTCCAACTTGCTGAAGTCATCGAGATAAGAACTTTACCATTAACTCATTTCATTGAGCTACACACACTGGCAAAATATCAGCCAAATGGCATTCACTGCTCCAAGATATTGCGAGAAACTTTGGAAGCTATTGTGGATTTCTTCCAATTTGCTGGACTGAATGAGATAAACACTTGACCACTTTCTCATTTCATTGTGATACACGTACTGTGGGAGTATCAACCAAATGTAATTCACTACTCGCAGGCATTCAGTGAATCTTTGGCACCTATTGGGGATTTCTTTCAACTTGCTGAACTCATAGAGATAAGGACTTTACCACTTTCTCATTGCATTGAGATAAACACATTGGCAGAATTTCAGCCAAATTGCATTCACTGCTCGCAGGATTTCAGAGAAACCTTGGAACCTATTGTGGATTTCCCCCAACATGCTGATCTCATCGAGATAAGCACTATACAACTTTCTCATTTCATTGAGATACACGCATTGGCAGAATATCAGCCAAATTGCATTCACTACTCGAAGGTATTCAGAGAAACTATGGAACCTATTGCGGATTTCTTCCAACTTGCTGAAGTCATCGAGATAAGAACTTTACCATTAACTCATTTCATTGAGCTACACACACTGGCAAAATATCAGCCAAATGGCATTCACTGCTCCAAGGTATTGCGAGAAACTTTGGAAGCTATTGTGGATTTCTTCCAATTGCCTGGACTGAATGAGATAAATACTTGGCCACTTTCTCATTTCATTGTGATACACATACTGTGGGAGTATCAAATAAATGTAATTCACTTCTCGCAGGCATTCAGTGAATCTTTGGCACCTATTGGGGATTTCTTTCAACTTGCTGAACTCATAGAGATAAGGACTTTACCACTTTCTCATTGCATTGAGATAAACACATTGGCAGAATATCAGCCCAATGGCATACGCTGCTGGAAGGAATTCAGAGACATTTTGGAACATTTTGTGGATTTCCTCCAACTTGCTGTTCTCATCGAGATAAGCACTTTCTCACTGCATTGAGATACACGCATTGGCAGAAAATCTGCCAATTTGCATTCACTACTCGATGGTATTCTGAGAAACTTTGGAACCTATTGCGAATTTCTTCCAACTTGCTGAAGTGATCGAGATAAGAACTTGACCATTATCTCACTTCATTGAGATACACCCACTGGCAGAATATCAGACAAATGACATTCACTGCTCGAAGGTATTCAGAGAAACTTTTGAACCGATTGTGGATTTCTTGCAACTTGCTGAACTCGTGGAGACAAAGACTTTACTACTTTCTCATTTCATTGAGATACACGCATTGGCAGAGTATCAACCAAAGTTCATTCACTGCTCCAAGGCATTCAGTGAATCTTTGGAACCTATTGGGGATATCTTACAACTTGTTGAACTCATTGAGATAAGGACTTTACCACTTTCTCAATTCATTGAGATAAACACATTGGCAGAATTTCAGCCAAATTGCTCGAAGGAATTCAGAGAAACGTTGGAACCTATTGCGAATTTCTTCCAACTTGCTGAAGTGATCGAGATAAGAACTTTACCATTATCTCACTTCATTGAGGTAGACCCACTGGCAGAATATCAAACAAATGGCATTCAGTATTCGAAGAATTTTAGAGAAACTTTGGAACCGATTGTGGGTTTCTTGCAACTTGCTGAACTCAACGAGGTAAACACTTTCCCACTTTCTCATTTCATTGAGATACACGCATAGACAGAATAACAGCCAATGGCATTCACTGCTCGACTGTATTCAGAGAAACTTTGGAACCGATTGTGGATTTCTTGCAACTTGCTGAACTCGTGGAGACAAAGACTTTACCACTTTCTCATTTCATTGAGATACACACATTGGCAGAATATCAGCCAATATGCATTCACTACTCGAAGGTATTCAGAGAAACTTTGGAACCTATTGCGAATTTCTTCCAACTTGCTGAAGTGATCGAGATAAGAACTTTACCATTATCTCACTTCATTGAGATACACACACTGGCAGAATATCAAACAAATGACATTCACTGCTCGAAGGTATTCAGAGAAACTTTTGATCCGATTGTGGATTTCTTGCAACTTGCTGAACTCGTGGAGACAAAGACTTTACTACTTTCTCGTTTCATTGAGATACACGCATTGGCAGAGTATCAACCAAAGTTCATTCACTGCTCCAAGGCATTCAGTGAATCTTTGGAACCTATTGGGGATATCTTACAACTTGTTGAACTCATTGAGATAAGGACTTTACCACTTTCTCAATTCATTGAGATAAACACATTGGCAGAATTTCAGCCAAATTGCTCGAAGGAATTCAGAGAAACTTTGAACCTATTGTGGATTTCCCCCAACTTGCTGAACTCACCGAGACAAACACTTTGTGACTTTCTCATTCCATTGAGATACACACATGGGCAGAATAACAGCCAAATGGCATTCACTGCTCGATGGTATTCAGAGACATTTTGGAACATTTTGTGGATTTCCTCCAACTTGCTGATCTCATCGAGATAAGCACTATACAACTTTCTCACTGCATTGAGATACACGCATTGGCAGAATATCTGCCAATTTGCATTCACTTCTCGATGGTATTCAGAGAAACTTTGGAACCTATTGCGAATTTCTTCCAACTTGCTGAAGTGATCGAGATAAGAACTTGACCATTATCTCACTTGCATTGAGATAAACACATTGGCAGAATTTCAGCCAAATTGCATTCACTGCTCGCAGGATTTCAGAGAAACCTTGGAACCTATTGTGGATTTCCCCCAACTTGCTGATCTCATCGAGATAAGCACTATACAACTTTCTCATTTCATTGAGATACACGCATTGGCAGAATATCAGCCAAATTGCATTCACTACTCGAAGGTGTTCAGAGAAACTTTGGAACCTATTGCGGATTTCTTCCAACTTGCTGAAGTCATCGAGATAAGAACTTTACCATTAACTCATTTCATTGAGCTACACACACTGGCAAAATATCAGCCAAATGGCATTCACTGCTCCAAGATATTGCGAGAAACTTTGGAAGCTATTGTGGATTTCTTCCAATTTGCTGGACTGAATGAGATAAACACTTGACCACTTTCTCATTTCATTGTGATACACGTACTGTGGGAGTATCAACCAAATGTAATTCACTACTCGCAGGCATTCAGTGAATCTTTGGCACCTATTGGGGATTTCTTTCAACTTGCTGAACTCATAGAGATAAGGACTTTACCACTTTCTCATTGCATTGAGATAAACACATTGGCAGAATTTCAGCCAAATTGCATTCACTGCTCGCAGGATTTCAGAGAAACCTTGGAACCTATTGTGGATTTCCCCCAACATGCTGATCTCATCGAGATAAGCACTATACAACTTTCTCATTTCATTGAGATACACGCATTGGCAGAATATCAGCCAAATTGCATTCACTACTCGAAGGTATTCAGAGAAACTATGGAACCTATTGCGGATTTCTTCCAACTTGCTGAAGTCATCGAGATAAGAACTCTACCATTAACTCATTTCATTGAGCTACACACACTGGCAAAATATCAGCCAAATGGCATTCACTGCTCCAAGGTATTGCGAGAAACTTTGGAAGCTATTGTGGATTTCTTCCAATTGCCTGGACTGAATGAGATAAATACTTGGCCACTTTCTCATTTCATTGTGATACACATACTGTGGGAGTATCAAATAAATGTAATTCACTTCTCGCAGGCATTCAGTGAATCTTTGGCACCTATTGGGGATTTCTTTCAACTTGCTGAACTCATAGAGATAAGGACTTTACCACTTTCTCATTGCATTGAGATAAACACATTGGCAGAATTTCAGCCAAATTGCATTCACTGCTCGCAGGATTTCAGAGAAACCTTGGAACCTATTGTGGATTTCCCCCAACATGCTGATCTCATCGAGATAAGCACTATACAACTTTCTCATTTCATTGAGATACACGCATTGGCAGAATATCAGCCAAATTGCATTCACTACTCGAAGGTATTCAGAGAAACTATGGAACCTATTGCGGATTTCTTCCAACTTGCTGAAGTCATCGAGATAAGAACTTTACCATTAACTCATTTCATTGAGCTACACACACTGGCAAAATATCAGCCAAATGGCATTCACTGGTCCAAGGTATTGCGAGAAACTTTGGAAGCTATTGTGGATTTCTTCCAATTGCCTGGACTGAATGAGATAAATACTTGGCCACTTTCTCATTTCATTGTGATACACATACTGTGGGAGTATCAAATAAATGTAATTCACTTCTCGCAGGCATTCAGTGAATCTTTGGCACCTATTGGGGATTTCTTTCAACTTGCTGAACTCATAGAGATAAGGACTTTACCACTTTCTCATTGCATTGAGATAAACACATTGGCAGAATTTCAGCCAAATTGCATTCACTGCTCGAAGGATTTCAGAGAAACCTTGGAACCTATTGTGGATTTCCCCCAACTTGCTGATCTCATCGAGATAAGCACTATACAACTTTCTCATTTCATTGAGATACACGCATTGGCAGAATATCAGCCAAATTGCATTCACTACTCGAAGGTATTCAGAGAAACTATGGAACCTATTGCGGATTTCTTCCAACTTGCTGAAGTCATCGAGATAAGAACTTTACCATTAACTCATTTCATTGAGCTACACACACTGGCAGAATATCAGCCAATTTGCATTCACTACTCGAAGGTATTCAGAGAAACTTTGGAAGCTATTGTGGATTTCTTCCAACTTGCTGAACTCGTGGAGACAAAGACTTTACCACTTTCTTATTTCATTGACATACACGCATTGGCAGTGTATCAACCAAAGTTCATTCACTGCTCCAAGGCATTCAGTGAATCTTTGGAATCTATTGGGGATATCTTACAACTTGCTGAAGTCATCGAGATAAGAACTTTACCATTAACTCATTTCATTGAGCTACACACACTGGCAAAATATCAGCCAAATGGCATTCTCTGCTCCAAGGTATTCCGAGAAACTTTGGAAGCTATTGTGGATTTCTTCCAATTTGCTGGACTGAATGAGATAAACACTTGACCACTTTCTCATTTCATTGTGATACACGTACTGTGGGAGTATCAACCAAATGTAATTCACTACTCGCAGGCATTCAGTGAATCTTTGGCACCTATTGGGGATTTCTTTCAACTTGCTGAACTCATAGAGATAAGGACTTTACCACTTTCTCATTGCATTGAGATAAACACATTGGCAGAATTTCAGCCAAATTGCATTCACTGCTCGCAGGATTTCAGAGAAACCTTGGAACCTATTGTGGATTTCCCCCAACATGCTGATCTCATCGAGATAAGCACTATACAACTTTCTCATTTCATTGAGATACACGCATTGGCAGAATATCAGCCAAATTGCATTCACTACTCGAAGGTATTCAGAGAAACTATGGAACCTATTGCGGATTTCTTCCAACTTGCTGAAGTCATCGAGATAAGAACTTTACCATTAACTCATTTCATTGAGCTACACACACTGGCAAAATATCAGCCAAATGGCATTCACTGCTCCAAGGTATTGCGAGAAACTTTGGAAGCTATTGTGGATTTCATCCAATTGCCTGGACTGAATGAGATAAATACTTGGCCACTTTCTCACTTCATTGTGATACACATACTGTGGGAGTATCAAATAAATGTAATTCACTTCTCGCAGGCATTCAGTGAATCTTTGGCACCTATTGGGGATTTCTTTCAACTTGCTGAACTCATAGAGATAAGGACTTTACCACTTTCTCATTGCATTGAGATAAACACATTGGCAGAATTTCAGCCAAATTGCATTCACTGCTCGAAGGATTTCAGAGAAACCTTGGAACCTATTGTGGATTTCCCCCAACTTGCTGATCTCATCGAGATAAGCACTATACAACTTTCTCATTTCATTGAGATACACGCATTGGCAGAATATCAGCCAAATTGCATTCACTACTCGAAGGTATTCAGAGAAACTATGGAACCTATTGCGGATTTCTTCCAACTTGCTGAAGTCATCGAGATAAGAACTTTACCATTAACTCATTTCATTGAGCTACACACACTGGCAGAATATCAGCCAATTTGCATTCACTACTCGAAGGTATTCAGAGAAACTTTGGAAGCTATTGTGGATTTCTTCCAACTTGCTGAACTCGTGGAGACAAAGACTTTACCACTTTCTTATTTCATTGAGATACACGCATTGGCAGTGTATCAACCAAAGTTCATTCACTGCTCCAAGGCATTCAGTGAATCTTTGGAATCTATTGCGGATTTCTTCCAACTTGCTGAAGTCATCGAGATAAGAACTTTACCATTAACTCATTTCATTGAGCTACACACACTGGCGAAATATCAGCCAAATGGCATTCACTGCTCCAAGGTATTGCGAGAAACTTTGGAAGCTATTGTGGATTTCTTCCAATTTGCTGGACTGAATGAGATATACACTTGACCACTTTCTCATTTCATTGTGATACACATACTGTGGGAGTATCAACCAAATGTAATTCACTACTCGCAGGCATTCAGTGAATCTTTGGCACCTATTGGGGATTTCTTTCAACTTGCTGAACTCATAGAGATAAGGACTTTACCACTTTCTCATTGCATTGAGATAAACACATTGGCAGAATATCAGCCCAATGGCATACGCTGCTGGAAGGAATTCAGAGAATATTTGGAACTTTACCACTATCTGATTTCATTGAGATACAGACACTGGCAGAATATCAGACAAATGACAGTGAATCTTTGGAACCTATTGGGGATATCTTACAACTTGTTGAACTCATTGAGATAAGGACTTTACCACTTTCTCAATTCATTGAGATAAACACATTGGCAGAATTTCAGCCAAATTGCTCGAAGGAATTCAGAGAAACTTTGGAACCTATTGCGAATTTCTTCCAACTTGCTGAAGTGATCGAGATAAGAACTTTACCATTATCTCACTTCATTGAGGTACACACACTGGCAGAATATCAAACAAATGGCATTCAGTATTCGAAGGATTTTAGAGAAACTTTGGAACCGATTGTGGATTTCTTGCAACTTGCTGAACTCAACGAGGTAAACACTTTCCCACTTTCTCATTTCATTGAGATACACGCATAGACAGAATAACAGCCAATGGCATTCACTGCTCGACTGTATTCAGAGAAACTTTGGAACCGATTGTGGATTTCTTGCAACTTGCTGAACTCGTGGAGACAAAGACTTTACCACTTTCTCATTTCATTGAGATACACGCATTGGCAGGGTATCAACCAAAGTTCATTCACTGCTCCAAGGCATTCAGTGAATTTTGGAACCTATTGGGGATATCTTACAACTTGTTGAACTCATTGAGATAAGGACTTTACCACTTTCTCAATTCATTGAGATAAACACATTGGCAGAATTTCAGCCAAATTGCTCGAAGGAATTCAGAGAAACTTTGAACCTATTGTGGATTTCCCCCAACTTGCTGAACTCACCGAGACAAACACTTTGCGACCTTCTCATTCCATTGAGATACACACATGGGCAGAATAACAGCCAAATGGCATTCACTGCTCGATGGTATTCAGAGACATTTTGGAACATTTTGTGGATTTCCTCCAACTTGCTGATCTCATCGAGATAAGCACTTTACAACTTTCTCACTGCATTGAGATACACGCATTGGCAGAATATCAGCCAATTTGCATTCACTACTCGAAGGTATTCAGAGAAACTTTGGAACCGATTGTGGATTTCTTACAACTTGCTGAACTCGTGGAGACAAAGACTTTACCACTTTCTCATTTCATTGAGATACACGCATTGGCAGTGTATCAACCAAAGTTCATTCACTGCTCCAAGGCATTCAGTGAATCTTTGGAATCTATTGGGGATATCTTACAACTTGCTGAAGTCATCGAGATAAGAAATTTACCATTAACTCATTTCATTGAGCTACACACACTGGCAAAATATCAGCCAAATGGCATTCACTGCTCCAAGGTATTGCGAGAAACTTTGGAAGCTATTGTGGATTTCTTCCAATTTGCTGGACTGAATGAGATAAATACTTGGCCACTTTCTCATTTCATTGTGATACACATACTGTGGGAGTATCAAATAAATGTAATTCACTACTCGCAGGCATTCAGTGAATCTTTGGCACCTATTGGGGATTTCTTTCAACTTGCTGAACTCATAGAGATAAGGACTTTACCACTTTCTCATTGCATTGAGATAAACACATTGGCAGAATTTCAGCCAAATTGCATTCACTGCTCGAAGGATTTCAGAGAAACCTTGGAACCTATTGTGGATTTCCCCCAACTTGCTGATCTCATCGAGATAAGCACTATACAACTTTCTCATTTCATTGAGATACACGCATTGGCAGAATATCAGCCAAATTGCATTCACTACTCGAAGGTATTCAGAGAAACTATGGAACCTATTGCGGATTTCTTCCAACTTGCTGAAGTCATCGAGATAAGAACTTTACCATTAACTCTTTTCATTGAGCTACACACACTGGCAAAAATATCAGCCAAATGGCATTCACTGCTCCAAGGTATTGCGAGAAACTTTGGAAGCTATTGTGGATTTCTTCCAATTTGCTGGACTGAATGAGATAAACACTTGGCCACTTTCTCATTTCATTGTGATACACACACTGTGGGAGTATCAACTAAATGTAATTCACTACTCGCAGGCATTCAGTGAATCTTTGGCACCTATTGGGGGTTTCTTTCAACTTGCTGAACTCATAGAGATAAGGACTTTACCACTTTCTCATTGCATTGAGATAAACACATTGGCAGAATTTCAGCCAAATTGCATTCACTGCTCGAAGGATTTCAGAGAAACCTTGGAACCTATTGTGGATTTCCCCCAACTTGCTGATCTCATCGAGATAAGCACTATACAACTTTCTCATTTCATTGAGATACACGCATTGGCAGAATATCAGCCAAATTGCATTCACTACTCGAAGGTATTCGGAGAAACTATGGAACCTATTGCGGATTTCTTCCAACTTGCTGAAGTCATCGAGATAAGAACTTTACCATTAACTCATTTCATTGAGCTACACACACTGGCAAAATATCAGCCAAATGGCATTCACTGCTCCTAGGTATTGCGAGAAACTTTGGAAGCTATTGTGGATTTCTTCCAATTTGCTGGACTGAATGAGATAAACACTTGACCACTTTCTCATTTCATTGTGATACACATACTGTGGGAGTATCAACCAAATGTAATTCACTACTCGCAGGCATTCAGTGAATCTTTGGCACCTATTGGGGATTTCTTTCAACTTGCTGAACTCATAGAGATAAGGACTTTACCACTTTCTCATTGCATTGAGATAAACACATTGGCAGAATATCAGCCAAATTGCATTCACTGCTCGCAGGATTTCAGAGAAACCTTGGAACCTATTGGGGATTTCTTTCAACTTGCTGAACTCATAGAGATAAGGACTTTACCACTTTCTCACTGCATTGAGATAAACACATTGGCAGAATATCAGCCCAATGGCATACGCTGCTGGAAGGAATTCAGAGACATTTTGGAACATTTTGTGGATTTCCTCCAACTTGCTGTTCTCATCGAGATAAGCACTTTCTCACTGCATTGAGATACACGCATTGGCAGAAAATCTGCCAATTTGCATTCACTACTCGATGGTATTCTGAGAAACTTTGGAACCTATTGCGAATTTCTTCCAACTTGCTGAAGTGATCGAGATAAGAACTTGACAATTATCTCACTTCATTGAGATACACACACTGGCAGAATATCAAACAAATGGCATTCAGTGTTCAAAGGTTTTCAGAGAAACTTTGGAACCGATTGTGGATTTCTTACAACTTGCTGAACTCGTGGAGACAAAGACTTTACCACTTTCTCATTTCATTGAGATACACGCATTGGCAGTGTATCAACCAAAGTTCATTCACTGCTGCAAGGCATTCAGTGAATCTTTGGAATCTATTGGGGATATCTTACAACTTGCTGAACTCATTGAGATAAGGACTTTACCATTAACTCATTTCATTGAGCTACACACACTGGCAGCCAAATGGCATTCACTGCTCCAAGGTATTGCGAGAAACTTTGGAAGCTATTGTGGATTTCTTCCAATTTGCTGGACTGAACTATGGAACCTATTGCGGATTTCTTCCAACTTGCTGAAGTCATCGAGATAAGAACTTTACCATTAACTCATTTCATTGAGCTACACACACTGGCAAAATATCAGCCAAATGGCTGATATTTTGCTCCAAGATATTGCGAGAAACTTTGGAAGCTATTGTGGATTTCTTCCAATTTGCTGGACTGAATGAGATAAACACTTGACCACTTTCTCATTTCATTGTGATACACGTACTGTGGGAGTATCAACCAAATGTAATTCACTACTCGCAGGCATTCAGTGAATCTTTGGCACCTATTGGGGATTTCTTTCAACTTGCTGAACTCATAGAGATAAGGACTTTACCACTTTCTCATTGCATTGAGATAAACACATTGGCAGAATTTCAGCCAAATTGCATTCACTGCTCGCAGGATTTCAGAGAAACCTTGGAACCTATTGTGGATTTCCCCCAACATGCTGATCTCATCGAGATAAGCACTATACAACTTTCTCATTTCATTGAGATACACGCATTGGCAGAATATCAGCCAAATTGCATTCACTACTCGAAGGTATTCAGAGAAACTATGGAACCTATTGCGGATTTCTTCCAACTTGCTGAAGTCATCGAGATAAGAACTTTACCATTAACTCATTTCATTGAGCTACACACACTGGCAAAATATCAGCCAAATGGCATTCACTGCTCCAAGGTATTGCGAGAAACTTTGGAAGCTATTGTGGATTTCTTCCAATTGCCTGGACTGAATGAGATAAATACTTGGCCACTTTCTCATTTCATTGTGATACACATACTGTGGGAGTATCAAATAAATGTAATTCACTTCTCGCAGGCATTCAGTGAATCTTTGGCACCTATTGGGGATTTCTTTCAACTTGCTGAACTCATAGAGATAAGGACTTTACCACTTTCTCATTGCATTGAGATAAACACATTGGCAGAATTTCAGCCAAATTGCATTCACTGCTCGCAGGATTTCAGAGAAACCTTGGAACCTATTGTGGATTTCCCCCAACATGCTGATCTCATCGAGATAAGCACTATACAACTTTCTCATTTCATTGAGATACACGCATTGGCAGAATATCAGCCAAATTGCATTCACTACTCGAAGGTATTCAGAGAAACTATGGAACCTATTGCGGATTTCTTCCAACTTGCTGAAGTCATCGAGATAAGAACTTTACCATTAACTCATTTCATTGAGCTACACACACTGGCAAAATATCAGCCAAATGGCATTCACTGCTCCAAGGTATTGCGAGAAACTTTGGAAGCTATTGTGGATTTCTTCCAATTGCCTGGACTGAATGAGATAAATACTTGGCCACTTTCTCATTTCATTGTGATACACATACTGTGGGAGTATCAAATAAATGTAATTCACTTCTCGCAGGCATTCAGTGAATCTTTGGCACCTATTGGGGATTTCTTTCAACTTGCTGAACTCATAGAGATAAGGACTTTACCACTTTCTCATTGCATTGAGATAAACACATTGGCAGAATTTCAGCCAAATTGCATTCACTGCTCGAAGGATTTCAGAGAAACCTTGGAACCTATTGTGGATTTCCCCCAACTTGCTGATCTCATCGAGATAAGCACTATACAACTTTCTCATTTCATTGAGATACACGCATTGGCAGAATATCAGCCAAATTGCATTCACTACTCGAAGGTATTCAGAGAAACTATGGAACCTATTGCGGATTTCTTCCAACTTGCTGAAGTCATCGAGATAAGAACTTTACCATTAACTCATTTCATTGAGCTACACACACTGGCAGAATATCAGCCAATTTGCATTCACTACTCGAAGGTATTCAGAGAAACTTTGGAAGCTATTGTGGATTTCTTCCAACTTGCTGAACTCGTGGAGACAAAGACTTTACCACTTTCTTATTTCATTGACATACACGCATTGGCAGTGTATCAACCAAAGTTCATTCACTGCTCCAAGGCATTCAGTGAATCTTTGGAATCTATTGGGGATATCTTACAACTTGCTGAAGTCATCGAGATAAGAACTTTACCATTAACTCATTTCATTGAGCTACACACACTGGCAAAATATCAGCCAAATGGCATTCTCTGCTCCAAGGTATTCCGAGAAACTTTGGAAGCTATTGTGGATTTCTTCCAATTTGCTGGACTGAATGAGATAAACACTTGACCACTTTCTCATTTCATTGTGATACACGTACTGTGGGAGTATCAACCAAATGTAATTCACTACTCGCAGGCATTCAGTGAATCTTTGGCACCTATTGGGGATTTCTTTCAACTTGCTGAACTCATAGAGATAAGGACTTTACCACTTTCTCATTGCATTGAGATAAACACATTGGCAGAATATCAGCCCAATGGCATACGCTGCTGGAAGGAATTCAGAAAATATTTGGAACTTTACCACTATCTGATTTCATTGAGATACAGACACTGGCAGAATATCAGACAAATGACATTCACTGCTCGAAGGTATTCAGCGAAACTTTGGAACCGATTGTGGATTTCTTGCAACTTGCTGAACTCGTGGAGACAAAGACTTTACCACTTTCTCATTTCATTGAGATACACGCATTGGCAGAGTATCAACCAAAGTTCATTCACTGCTCCAAGGCATTCAGTGAATCTTTGGAACCTATTGGGGATATCTTAGAACTTGTTGAACTCATTGAGATAAGGACTTTACCACTTTCTCAATTCATTGAGATAAACACATTGGCAGAATGTCAGCCAAATTGCTCGAAGGAATTCAGAGAAACTTTGAACCTATTGTGGATTTCCCCCAACTTGCTGAACTCACCGAGACAAACACTTTGCGACCTTCTCATTCCATTGAGATACACACATGGGCAGAATAACAGCCAAATGGCATTCACTGCTCGATGGTATTCAGAGACATTTTGGAACATTTTGTGGATTTCCTCCAACTTGCTGATCTCATCGAGATAAGCACTATACAACTTTCTCACTGCATTGAGATACACGCATTGGCAGAATATCTGCCAATTTGCATTCACTACTCGATGGTATTCAGAGAAACTTTGGAACCTATTGCGAATTTCTTCCAACTTGCTGAAGTGATCGAGATAAGAACTTGACCATTATCTCACTTCATTGAGATACACACACTGGCAGAATATCAAACAAATGGCATTCAGTGTTCAAAGGTTTTCAGAGAAATTTTGGAACCGATTGTGGATTTCCCCCAACTTGCTGAAGACATCGAGATAAGAACTTTACCATTAACTCATTTCATTGAGCTACACACACTGGCAAAATATCAGCCAAATGGCATTCACTGCTCCAAGGTATTGCGAGAAACTTTGGAAGCTATTGTGGATTTCTTCCAATTTGCTGGACTGAATGAGATAAACACTTGATCACTTTCTCATTTCATTGTGATACACGTACTGTGGGAGTATCAACCAAATGTAATTCACTACTCGCAGGCATTCAGTGAATCTTTGGCACCTATTGGGGATTTCTTTCAACTTGCTGAACTCATAGAGATAAGGACTTTACCACTTTCTCATTGCATTGAGATAAACACATTGGCAGAATTTCAGCCAAATTGCATTCACTGCTCGCAGGATTTCAGAGAAACCTTGGAACCTATTGTGGATTTCCCCCAACTTGCTGATCTCATCGAGATAAGCACTATACAACTTTCTCATTTCATTGAGATACACGCATTGGCAGAATATCAGCCAAATTGCATTCACTACTCGAAGGTGTTCAGAGAAACTATGGAACCTATTGCGGATTTCTTCCAACTTGCTGAAGTCATCGAGATAAGAACTTTACCATTAACTCATTTCATTGAGCTACACACACTGGCAAAATATCAGCCAAATGGCATTCACTGCTCCAAGATATTGCGAGAAACTTTGGAAGCTATTGTGGATTTCTTCCAATTTGCTGGACTGAATGAGATAAACACTTGACCACTTTCTCATTTCATTGTGATACACGTACTGTGGGAGTATCAACCAAATGTAATTCACTACTCGCAGGCATTCAGTGAATCTTTGGCACCTATTGGGGATTTCTTTCAACTTGCTGAACTCATAGAGATAAGGACTTTACCACTTTCTCATTGCATTGAGATAAACACATTGGCAGAATTTCAGCCAAATTGCATTCACTGCTCGCAGGATTTCAGAGAAACCTTGGAACCTATTGTGGATTTCCCCCAACATGCTGATCTCATCGAGATAAGCACTATACAACTTTCTCATTTCATTGAGATACACGCATTGGCAGAATATCAGCCAAATTGCATTAACTACTCGAAGGTATTCAGAGAAACTATGGAACCTATTGCGGATTTCTTCCAACTTGCTGAAGTCATCGAGATAAGAACTTTACCATTAACTCATTTCATTGAGCTACACACACTGGCAAAATATCAGCCAAATGGCATTCACTGCTCCAAGGTATTGCGAGAAACTTTGGAAGCTATTGTGGATTTCATCCAATTGCCTGGACTGAATGAGATAAATACTTGGCCACTTTCTCACTTCATTGTGATACACATACTGTGGGAGTATCAAATAAATGTAATTCACTTCTCGCAGGCATTCAGTGAATCTTTGGCACCTATTGGGGATTTCTTTCAACTTGCTGAACTCATAGAGATAAGGACTTTACCACTTTCTCATTGCATTGAGATAAACACATTGGCAGAATTTCAGCCAAATTGCATTCACTGCTCGAAGGATTTCAGAGAAACCTTGGAACCTATTGTGGATTTCCCCCAACTTGCTGATCTCATCGAGATAAGCACTATACAACTTTCTCATTTCATTGAGATACACGCATTGGCAGAATATCAGCCAAATTGCATTCACTACTCGAAGGTATTCAGAGAAACTATGGAACCTATTGCGGATTTCTTCCAACTTGCTGAAGACATCGAGATAAGAACTTTACCATTAACTCATTTCATTGAGCTACACACACTGGCAGAATATCAGCCAATTTGCATTCACTACTCGAAGGTATTCAGAGAAACTTTGGAAGCTATTGTGGATTTCTTCCAACTTGCTGAACTCGTGGAGACAAAGACTTTACCACTTTCTTATTTCATTGAGATACACGCATTGGCAGTGTATCAACCAAAGTTCATTCACTGCTCCAAGGCATTCAGTGAATCTTTGGAATCTATTGCGGATTTCTTCCAACTTGCTGAAGTCATCGAGATAAGAACTTTACCATTAACTCATTTCATTGAGCTACACACACTGGCGAAATATCAGCCAAATGGCATTCACTGCTCCAAGGTATTGCGAGAAACTTTGGAAGCTATTGTGGATTTCTTCCAATTTGCTGGACTGAATGAGATATACACTTGACCACTTTCTCATTTCATTGTGATACACATACTGTGGGAGTATCAACCAAATGTAATTCACTACTCGCAGGCATTCAGTGAATCTTTGGCACCTATTGGGGATTTCTTTCAACTTGCTGAACTCATAGAGATAAGGACTTTACCACTTTCTCATTGCATTGAGATAAACACATTGGCAGAATATCAGCCCAATGGCATACGCTGCTGGAAGGAATTCAGAGAATATTTGGAACTTTACCACTATCTGATTTCATTGAGATACAGACACTGGCAGAATATCAGACAAATGACAGTGAATCTTTGGAACCTATTGGGGATATCTTACAACTTGTTGAACTCATTGAGATAAGGACTTTACCACTTTCTCAATTCATTGAGATAAACACATTGGCAGAATTTCAGCCAAATTGCTCGAAGGAATTCAGAGAAACTTTGGAACCTATTGCGAATTTCTTCCAAGTTGCTGAAGTGATCGAGATAAGAACTTTACCATTATCTCACTTCATTGAGGTACACACACTGGCAGAATATCAAACAAATGGCATTCAGTATTCGAAGGATTTTAGAGAAACTTTGGAACCGATTGTGGATTTCTTGCAACTTGCTGAACTCAACGAGGTAAACACTTTCCCACTTTCTCATTTCATTGAGATACACGCATAGACAGAATAACAGCCAATGGCATTCACTGCTCGACTGTATTCAGAGAAACTTTGGAACCGATTGTGGATTTCTTGCAACTTGCTGAACTCGTGGAGACAAAGACTTTACCACTTTCTCATTTCATTGAGATACACGCATTGGCAGGGTATCAACCAAAGTTCATTCACTGCTCCAAGGCATTCTGTGAATTTTGGAACCTATTGGGGATATCTTACAACTTGTTGAACTCATTGAGATAAGGACTTTACCACTTTCTCAATTCATTGAGATAAACACATTGGCAGAATTTCAGCCAAATTGCTCGAAGGAATTCAGAGAAACTTTGAACCTATTGTGGATTTCCCCCAACTTGCTGAACTCACCGAGACAAACACTTTGCGACCTTCTCATTCCATTGAGATACACACATGGGCAGAATAACAGCCAAATGGCATTCACTGCTCGATGGTATTCAGAGACATTTTGGAACATTTTGTGGATTTCCTCCAACTTGCTGATCTCATCGAGATAAGCACTTTACAACTTTCTCACTGCATTGAGATACACGCATTGGCAGAATATCAGCCAATTTGCATTCACTACTCGAAGGTATTCAGAGAAACTTTGGAACCGATTGTGGATTTCTTACAACTTGCTGAACTCGTGGAGACAAAGACTTTACCACTTTCTCATTTCATTGAGATACACGCATTGGCAGTGTATCAACCAAAGTTCATTCACTGCTCCAAGGCATTCAGTGAATCTTTGGAATCTATTGGGGATATCTTACAACTTGCTGAAGTCATCGAGATAAGAAATTTACCATTAACTCATTTCATTGAGCTACACACACTGGCGAAATATCAGCCAAATGGCATTCACTGCTCCAAGGTATTGCGAGAAACTTTGGAAGCTATTGTGGATTTCTTCCAATTTGCTGGACTGAATGAGATAAATACTTGGCCACTTTCTCATTTCATTGTGATACACATACTGTGGGAGTATCAAATAAATGTAATTCACTACTCGCAGGCATTCAGTGAATCTTTGGCACCTATTGGGGATTTCTTTCAACTTGCTGAACTCATAGAGATAAGGACTTTACCACTTTCTCATTGCATTGAGATAAACACATTGGCAGAATTTCAGCCAAATTGCATTCACTGCTCGAAGGATTTCAGAGAAACCTTGGAACCTATTGTGGATTTCCCCCAACTTGCTGATCTCATCGAGATAAGCACTATACAACTTTCTCATTTCATTGAGATACACGCATTGGCAGAATATCAGCCAAATTGCATTCACTACTCGAAGGTATTCGGAGAAACTATGGAACCTATTGCGGATTTCTTCCAACTTGCTGAAGTCATCGAGATAAGAACTTTACCATTAACTCATTTCATTGAGCTACACACACTGGCAAAATATCAGCCAAATGGCATTCACTGCTCCTAGGTATTGCGAGAAACTTTGGAAGCTATTGTGGATTTCTTCCAATTTGCTGGACTGAATGAGATAAACACTTGACCACTTTCTCATTTCATTGTGATACACATACTGTGGGAGTATCAACCAAATGTAATTCACTACTCGCAGGCATTCAGTGAATCTTTGGCACCTATTGGGGATTTCTTTCAACTTGCTGAACTCATAGAGATAAGGACTTTACCACTTTCTCATTGCATTGAGATAAACACATTGGCAGAATATCAGCCAAATTGCATTCACTGCTCGCAGGATTTCAGAGAAACCTTGGAACCTATTGGGGATTTCTTTCAACTTGCTGAACTCATAGAGATAAGGACTTTACCACTTTCTCACTGCATTGAGATAAACACATTGGCAGAATATCAGCCCAATGGCATACGCTGCTGGAAGGAATTCAGAGACATTTTGGAACATTTTGTGGATTTCCTCCAACTTGCTGTTCTCATCGAGATAAGCACTTTCTCACTGCATTGAGATACACGCATTGGCAGAAAATCTGCCAATTTGCATTCACTACTCGATGGTATTCTGAGAAACTTTGGAACCTATTGCGAATTTCTTCCAACTTGCTGAAGTGATCGAGATAAGAACTTGACAATTATCTCACTTCATTGAGATACACACACTGGCAGAATATCAAACAAATGGCATTCAGTGTTCAAAGGTTTTCAGAGAAACTTTGGAACCGATTGTGGATTTCTTACAACTTGCTGAACTCGTGGAGACAAAGACTTTACCACTTTCTCATTTCATTGAGATACACGCATTGGCAGTGTATCAACCAAAGTTCATTCACTGCTGCAAGGCATTCAGTGAATCTTTGGAATCTATTGGGGATATCTTACAACTTGCTGAACTCATTGAGATAAGGACTTTACCATTAACTCATTTCATTGAGCTACACACACTGGCAGCCAAATGGCATTCACTGCTCCAAGGTATTGCGAGAAACTTTGGAAGCTATTGTGGATTTCTTCCAATTTGCTGGACTGAACTATGGAACCTATTGCGGATTTCTTCCAACTTGCTGAAGTCATCGAGATAAGAACTTTACCATTAACTCATTTCATTGAGCTACACACACTGGCAAAATATCAGCCAAATGGCATTCACTGCTCCAAGGTATTGCGAGAAACTTTGGAAGCTATTGTGGATTTCTTCCAATTTGCTGGACTGAATGAGATAAACACTTGACCACTTTCTCATTTCATTGTGATACACATACTGTGGGAGTATCAACCAAATGTAATTCACTACTCGCAGGCATTCAGTGAATCTTTGGCACCTATTGGGGATTTCTTTCAACTTGCTGAACTCATAGAGATAAGGACTTTACCACTTTCTCATTGCATTGAGATAAACACATTGGCAGAATATCAGCCAAATTGCATTCACTGCTCGCAGGATTTCAGAGAAACCTTGGAACCTATTGGGGATTTCTTTCAACTTGCTGAACTCATAGAGATAAGGACTTTACCACTTTCTCACTGCATTGAGATAAACACATTGGCAGAATATCAGCCCAATGGCATACGCTGCTGGAAGGAATTCAGAGACATTTTGGAACATTTTGTGGATTTCCTCCAACTTGCTGATCTCATCGAGATAAGCACTTTCTCACTGCATTGAGATACACGCATTGGCAGAAAATCTGCCAATTTGCATTCACTACTCGATGGTATTCTGAGAAACTTTGGAACCTATTGCGAATTTCTTCCAACTTGCTGAAGTGATCGAGATAAGAACTTGACAATTATCTCACTTCATTGAGATACACACACTGGCAGAATATCAAACAAATGGCATTCAGTGTTCAAAGGTTTTCAGAGAAACTTTGGAACCGATTGTGGATTTCTTACAACTTGCTGAACTCGTGGAGACAAAGACTTTACCACTTTCTCATTTCATTGAGATACACGCATTGGCAGAGTATCAACCAAAGTTCATTCACTGCTCCAAGGCATTCAGTGAATCTTTGGAACCTATTGGGGATATCTTAGAACTTGTTGAACTCATTGAGATAAGGACTTTACCACTTTCTCAATTCATTGAGATAAACACATTGGCAGAATGTCAGCCAAATTGCTCGAAGGAATTCAGAGAAACTTTGAACCTATTGTGGATTTCCCCCAACTTGCTGAACTCACCGAGACAAACACTTTGCGACCTTCTCATTCCATTGAGATACACACATGGGCAGAATAACAGCCAAATGGCATTCACTGCTCGATGGTATTCAGAGACATTTTGGAACATTTTGTGGATTTCCTCCAACTTGCTGATCTCATCGAGATAAGCACTATACAACTTTCTCACTGCATTGAGATACACGCATTGGCAGAATATCTGCCAATTTGCATTCACTACTCGATGGTATTCAGAGAAACTTTGGAACCTATTGCGAATTTCTTCCAACTTGCTGAAGTGATCGAGATAAGAACTTGACCATTATCTCACTTCATTGAGATACACACACTGGCAGAATATCAAACAAATGGCATTCAGTGTTCAAAGGTTTTCAGAGAAATTTTGGAACCGATTGTGGATTTCCCCCAACTTGCTGAAGACATCGAGATAAGAACTTTACCATTAACTCATTTCATTGAGCTACACACACTGGCAAAATATCAGCCAAATGGCATTCACTGCTCCAAGGTATTGCGAGAAACTTTGGAAGCTATTGTGGATTTCTTCCAATTTGCTGGACTGAATGAGATAAACACTTGATCACTTTCTCATTTCATTGTGATACACGTACTGTGGGAGTATCAACCAAATGTAATTCACTACTCGCAGGCATTCAGTGAATCTTTGGCACCTATTGGGGATTTCTTTCAACTTGCTGAACTCATAGAGATAAGGACTTTACCACTTTCTCATTGCATTGAGATAAACACATTGGCAGAATTTCAGCCAAATTGCATTCACTGCTCGCAGGATTTCAGAGAAACCTTGGAACCTATTGTGGATTTCCCCCAACTTGCTGATCTCATCGAGATAAGCACTATACAACTTTCTCATTTCATTGAGATACACGCATTGGCAGAATATCAGCCAAATTGCATTCACTACTCGAAGGTGTTCAGAGAAACTATGGAACCTATTGCGGATTTCTTCCAACTTGCTGAAGTCATCGAGATAAGAACTTTACCATTAACTCATTTCATTGAGCTACACACACTGGCAAAATATCAGCCAAATGGCATTCACTGCTCCAAGATATTGCGAGAAACTTTGGAAGCTATTGTGGATTTCTTCCAATTTGCTGGACTGAATGAGATAAACACTTGACCACTTTCTCATTTCATTGTGATACACGTACTGTGGGAGTATCAACCAAATGTAATTCACTACTCGCAGGCATTCAGTGAATCTTTGGCACCTATTGGGGATTTCTTTCAACTTGCTGAACTCATAGAGATAAGGACTTTACCACTTTCTCATTGCATTGAGATAAACACATTGGCAGAATTTCAGCCAAATTGCATTCACTGCTCGCAGGATTTCAGAGAAACCTTGGAACCTATTGTGGATTTCCCCCAACATGCTGATCTCATCGAGATAAGCACTATACAACTTTCTCATTTCATTGAGATACACGCATTGGCAGAATATCAGCCAAATTGCATTAACTACTCGAAGGTATTCAGAGAAACTATGGAACCTATTGCGGATTTCTTCCAACTTGCTGAAGTCATCGAGATAAGAACTTTACCATTAACTCATTTCATTGAGCTACACACACTGGCAAAATATCAGCCAAATGGCATTCACTGCTCCAAGGTATTGCGAGAAACTTTGGAAGCTATTGTGGATTTCATCCAATTGCCTGGACTGAATGAGATAAATACTTGGCCACTTTCTCACTTCATTGTGATACACATACTGTGGGAGTATCAAATAAATGTAATTCACTTCTCGCAGGCATTCAGTGAATCTTTGGCACCTATTGGGGATTTCTTTCAACTTGCTGAACTCATAGAGATAAGGACTTTACCACTTTCTCATTGCATTGAGATAAACACATTGGCAGAATTTCAGCCAAATTGCATTCACTGCTCGAAGGATTTCAGAGAAACCTTGGAACCTATTGTGGATTTCCCCCAACTTGCTGATCTCATCGAGATAAGCACTATACAACTTTCTCATTTCATTGAGATACACGCATTGGCAGAATATCAGCCAAATTGCATTCACTACTCGAAGGTATTCAGAGAAACTATGGAACCTATTGCGGATTTCTTCCAACTTGCTGAAGACATCGAGATAAGAACTTTACCATTAACTCATTTCATTGAGCTACACACACTGGCAGAATATCAGCCAATTTGCATTCACTACTCGAAGGTATTCAGAGAAACTTTGGAAGCTATTGTGGATTTCTTCCAACTTGCTGAACTCGTGGAGACAAAGACTTTACCACTTTCTTATTTCATTGAGATACACGCATTGGCAGTGTATCAACCAAAGTTCATTCACTGCTCCAAGGCATTCAGTGAATCTTTGGAATCTATTGCGGATTTCTTCCAACTTGCTGAAGTCATCGAGATAAGAACTTTACCATTAACTCATTTCATTGAGCTACACACACTGGCGAAATATCAGCCAAATGGCATTCACTGCTCCAAGGTATTGCGAGAAACTTTGGAAGCTATTGTGGATTTCTTCCAATTTGCTGGACTGAATGAGATATACACTTGACCACTTTCTCATTTCATTGTGATACACATACTGTGGGAGTATCAACCAAATGTAATTCACTACTCGCAGGCATTCAGTGAATCTTTGGCACCTATTGGGGATTTCTTTCAACTTGCTGAACTCATAGAGATAAGGACTTTACCACTTTCTCATTGCATTGAGATAAACACATTGGCAGAATATCAGCCCAATGGCATACGCTGCTGGAAGGAATTCAGAGAATATTTGGAACTTTACCACTATCTGATTTCATTGAGATACAGACACTGGCAGAATATCAGACAAATGACAGTGAATCTTTGGAACCTATTGGGGATATCTTACAACTTGTTGAACTCATTGAGATAAGGACTTTACCACTTTCTCAATTCATTGAGATAAACACATTGGCAGAATTTCAGCCAAATTGCTCGAAGGAATTCAGAGAAACTTTGGAACCTATTGCGAATTTCTTCCAAGTTGCTGAAGTGATCGAGATAAGAACTTTACCATTATCTCACTTCATTGAGGTACACACACTGGCAGAATATCAAACAAATGGCATTCAGTATTCGAAGGATTTTAGAGAAACTTTGGAACCGATTGTGGATTTCTTGCAACTTGCTGAACTCAACGAGGTAAACACTTTCCCACTTTCTCATTTCATTGAGATACACGCATAGACAGAATAACAGCCAATGGCATTCACTGCTCGACTGTATTCAGAGAAACTTTGGAACCGATTGTGGATTTCTTGCAACTTGCTGAACTCGTGGAGACAAAGACTTTACCACTTTCTCATTTCATTGAGATACACGCATTGGCAGGGTATCAACCAAAGTTCATTCACTGCTCCAAGGCATTCAGTGAATTTTGGAACCTATTGGGGATATCTTACAACTTGTTGAACTCATTGAGATAAGGACTTTACCACTTTCTCAATTCATTGAGATAAACACATTGGCAGAATTTCAGCCAAATTGCTCGAAGGAATTCAGAGAAACTTTGAACCTATTGTGGATTTCCCCCAACTTGCTGAACTCACCGAGACAAACACTTTGCGACCTTCTCATTCCATTGAGATACACACATGGGCAGAATAACAGCCAAATGGCATTCACTGCTCGATGGTATTCAGAGACATTTTGGAACATTTTGTGGATTTCCTCCAACTTGCTGATCTCATCGAGATAAGCACTTTACAACTTTCTCACTGCATTGAGATACACGCATTGGCAGAATATCAGCCAATTTGCATTCACTACTCGAAGGTATTCAGAGAAACTTTGGAACCGATTGTGGATTTCTTACAACTTGCTGAACTCGTGGAGACAAAGACTTTACCACTTTCTCATTTCATTGAGATACACGCATTGGCAGTGTATCAACCAAAGTTCATTCACTGCTCCAAGGCATTCAGTGAATCTTTGGAATCTATTGGGGATATCTTACAACTTGCTGAAGTCATCGAGATAAGAAATTTACCATTAACTCATTTCATTGAGCTACACACACTGGCGAAATATCAGCCAAATGGCATTCACTGCTCCAAGGTATTGCGAGAAACTTTGGAAGCTATTGTGGATTTCTTCCAATTTGCTGGACTGAATGAGATAAATACTTGGCCACTTTCTCATTTCATTGTGATACACATACTGTGGGAGTATCAAATAAATGTAATTCACTACTCGCAGGCATTCAGTGAATCTTTGGCACCTATTGGGGATTTCTTTCAACTTGCTGAACTCATAGAGATAAGGACTTTACCACTTTCTCATTGCATTGAGATAAACACATTGGCAGAATTTCAGCCAAATTGCATTCACTGCTCGAAGGATTTCAGAGAAACCTTGGAACCTATTGTGGATTTCCCCCAACTTGCTGATCTCATCGAGATAAGCACTATACAACTTTCTCATTTCATTGAGATACACGCATTGGCAGAATATCAGCCAAATTGCATTCACTACTCGAAGGTATTCAGAGAAACTATGGAACCTATTGCGGATTTCTTCCAACTTGCTGAAGTCATCGAGATAAGAACTTTACCATTAACTCTTTTCATTGAGCTACACACACTGGCAAAAATATCAGCCAAATGGCATTCACTGCTCCAAGGTATTGCGAGAAACTTTGGAAGCTATTGTGGATTTCTTCCAATTTGCTGGACTGAATGAGATAAACACTTGGCCACTTTCTCATTTCATTGTGATACACACACTGTGGGAGTATCAACTAAATGTAATTCACTACTCGCAGGCATTCAGTGAATCTTTGGCACCTATTGGGGGTTTCTTTCAACTTGCTGAACTCATAGAGATAAGGACTTTACCACTTTCTCATTGCATTGAGATAAACACATTGGCAGAATTTCAGCCAAATTGCATTCACTGCTCGAAGGATTTCAGAGAAACCTTGGAACCTATTGTGGATTTCCCCCAACTTGCTGATCTCATCGAGATAAGCACTATACAACTTTCTCATTTCATTGAGATACACGCATTGGCAGAATATCAGCCAAATTGCATTCACTACTCGAAGGTATTCGGAGAAACTATGGAACCTATTGCGGATTTCTTCCAACTTGCTGAAGTCATCGAGATAAGAACTTTACCATTAACTCATTTCATTGAGCTACACACACTGGCAAAATATCAGCCAAATGGCATTCACTGCTCCTAGGTATTGCGAGAAACTTTGGAAGCTATTGTGGATTTCTTCCAATTTGCTGGACTGAATGAGATAAACACTTGACCACTTTCTCATTTCATTGTGATACACATACTGTGGGAGTATCAACCAAATGTAATTCACTACTCGCAGGCATTCAGTGAATCTTTGGCACCTATTGGGGATTTCTTTCAACTTGCTGAACTCATAGAGATAAGGACTTTACCACTTTCTCATTGCATTGAGATAAACACATTGGCAGAATATCAGCCAAATTGCATTCACTGCTCGCAGGATTTCAGAGAAACCTTGGAACCTATTGGGGATTTCTTTCAACTTGCTGAACTCATAGAGATAAGGACTTTACCACTTTCTCACTGCATTGAGATAAACACATTGGCAGAATATCAGCCCAATGGCATACGCTGCTGGAAGGAATTCAGAGACATTTTGGAACATTTTGTGGATTTCCTCCAACTTGCTGTTCTCATCGAGATAAGCACTTTCTCACTGCATTGAGATACACGCATTGGCAGAAAATCTGCCAATTTGCATTCACTACTCGATGGTATTCTGAGAAACTTTGGAACCTATTGCGAATTTCTTCCAACTTGCTGAAGTGATCGAGATAAGAACTTGACAATTATCTCACTTCATTGAGATACACACACTGGCAGAATATCAAACAAATGGCATTCAGTGTTCAAAGGTTTTCAGAGAAACTTTGGAACCGATTGTGGATTTCTTACAACTTGCTGAACTCGTGGAGACAAAGACTTTACCACTTTCTCATTTCATTGAGATACACGCATTGGCAGTGTATCAACCAAAGTTCATTCACTGCTGCAAGGCATTCAGTGAATCTTTGGAATCTATTGGGGATATCTTACAACTTGCTGAACTCATTGAGATAAGGACTTTACCATTAACTCATTTCATTGAGCTACACACACTGGCAGCCAAATGGCATTCACTGCTCCAAGGTATTGCGAGAAACTTTGGAAGCTATTGTGGATTTCTTCCAATTTGCTGGACTGAACTATGGAACCTATTGCGGATTTCTTCCAACTTGCTGAAGTCATCGAGATAAGAACTTTACCATTAACTCATTTCATTGAGCTACACACACTGGCAAAATATCAGCCAAATGGCATTCACTGCTCCAAGGTATTGCGAGAAACTTTGGAAGCTATTGTGGATTTCTTCCAATTTGCTGGACTGAATGAGATAAACACTTGACCACTTTCTCATTTCATTGTGATACACATACTGTGGGAGTATCAACCAAATGTAATTCACTACTCGCAGGCATTCAGTGAATCTTTGGCACCTATTGGGGATTTCTTTCAACTTGCTGAACTCATAGAGATAAGGACTTTACCACTTTCTCATTGCATTGAGATAAACACATTGGCAGAATATCAGCCAAATTGCATTCACTGCTCGCAGGATTTCAGAGAAACCTTGGAACCTATTGGGGATTTCTTTCAACTTGCTGAACTCATAGAGATAAGGACTTTACCACTTTCTCACTGCATTGAGATAAACACATTGGCAGAATATCAGCCCAATGGCATACGCTGCTGGAAGGAATTCAGAGACATTTTGGAACATTTTGTGGATTTCCTCCAACTTGCTGATCTCATCGAGATAAGCACTTTCTCACTGCATTGAGATACACGCATTGGCAGAAAATCTGCCAATTTGCATTCACTACTCGATGGTATTCTGAGAAACTTTGGAACCTATTGCGAATTTCTTCCAACTTGCTGAAGTGATCGAGATAAGAACTTGACAATTATCTCACTTCATTGAGATACACACACTGGCAGAATATCAAACAAATGGCATTCAGTGTTCAAAGGTTTTCAGAGAAACTTTGGAACCGATTGTGGATTTCTTACAACTTGCTGAACTCGTGGAGACAAAGACTTTACCACTTTCTCATTTCATTGAGATACACGCATTGGCAGTGTATCAACCAAAGTTCATTCACTGCTGCAAGGCATTCAGTGAATCTTTGGAATCTATTGGGGATATCTTACAACTTGCTGAACTCATTGAGATAAGGACTTTACCATTAACTCATTTCATTGAGCTACACACACTGGCAGCCAAATGGCATTCACTGCTCCAAGGTATTGCGAGAAACTTTGGAAGCTATTGTGGATTTCTTCCAATTTGCTGGACTGAACTATGGAACCTATTGCGGATTTCTTCCAACTTGCTGAAGTCATCGAGATAAGAACTTTACCATTAACTCATTTCATTGAGCTACACACACTGGCAAAATATCAGCCAAATGGCATTCACTGCTCCAAGGTATTGCGAGAAACTTTGGAAGCTATTGTGGATTTCTTCCAATTTGCTGGACTGAATGAGATAAACACTTGACCACTTTCTCATTTCATTGTGATACACATACTGTGGGAGTATCAACCAAATGTAATTCACTACTCGCAGGCATTCAGTGAATCTTTGGCACCTATTGGGGATTTCTTTCAACTTGCTGAACTCATAGAGATAAGGACTTTACCACTTTCTCATTGCATTGAGATAAACACATTGGCAGAATATCAGCCAAATTGCATTCACTGCTCGCAGGATTTCAGAGAAACCTTGGAACCTATTGGGGATTTCTTTCAACTTGCTGAACTCATAGAGATAAGGACTTTACCACTTTCTCACTGCATTGAGATAAACACATTGGCAGAATATCAGCCCAATGGCATACGCTGCTGGAAGGAATTCAGAGACATTTTGGAACATTTTGTGGATTTCCTCCAACTTGCTGATCTCATCGAGATAAGCACTTTCTCACTGCATTGAGATACACGCATTGGCAGAAAATCTGCCAATTTGCATTCACTACTCGATGGTATTCTGAGAAACTTTGGAACCTATTGCGAATTTCTTCCAACTTGCTGAAGTGATCGAGATAAGAACTTGACAATTATCTCACTTCATTGAGATACACACACTGGCAGAATATCAAACAAATGGCATTCAGTGTTCAAAGGTTTTCAGAGAAACTTTGGAACCGATTGTGGATTTCTTACAACTTGCTGAACTCGTGGAGACAAAGACTTTACCACTTTCTCATTTCATTGAGATACACGCATTGGCAGTGTATCAACCAAAGTTCATTCACTGCTGCAAGGCATTCAGTGAATCTTTGGAATCTATTGGGGATATCTTACAACTTGCTGAACTCATTGAGATAAGGACTTTACCATTAACTCATTTCATTGAGCTACACACACTGGCAGCCAAATGGCATTCACTGCTCCAAGGTATTGCGAGAAACTTTGGAAGCTATTGTGGATTTCTTCCAATTTGCTGGACTGAACTATGGAACCTATTGCGGATTTCTTCCAACTTGCTGAAGTCATCGAGATAAGAACTTTACCATTAACTCATTTCATTGAGCTACACACACTGGCAAAATATCAGCCAAATGGCATTCACTGCTCCAAGGTATTGCGAGAAACTTTGGAAGCTATTGTGGATTTCTTCCAATTTGCTGGACTGAATGAGATAAACACTTGACCACTTTCTCATTTCATTGTGATACACATACTGTGGGAGTATCAACCAAATGTAATTCACTACTCGCAGGCATTCAGTGAATCTTTGGCACCTATTGGGGATTTCTTTCAACTTGCTGAACTCATAGAGATAAGGACTTTACCACTTTCTCATTGCATTGAGATAAACACATTGGCAGAATATCAGCCAAATTGCATTCACTGCTCGCAGGATTTCAGAGAAACCTTGGAACCTATTGGGGATTTCTTTCAACTTGCTGAACTCATAGAGATAAGGACTTTACCACTTTCTCACTGCATTGAGATAAACACATTGGCAGAATATCAGCCCAATGGCATACGCTGCTGGAAGGAATTCAGAGACATTTTGGAACATTTTGTGGATTTCCTCCAACTTGCTGATCTCATCGAGATAAGCACTTTCTCACTGCATTGAGATACACGCATTGGCAGAAAATCTGCCAATTTGCATTCACTACTCGATGGTATTCTGAGAAACTTTGGAACCTATTGCGAATTTCTTCCAACTTGCTGAAGTGATCGAGATAAGAACTTGACAATTATCTCACTTCATTGAGATACACACACTGGCAGAATATCAAACAAATGGCATTCAGTGTTCAAAGGTTTTCAGAGAAACTTTGGAACCGATTGTGGATTTCTTGCAACTTGCTGAACTCGTGGAGACAAAGACTTTACCACTTTCTCATTTCATTGAGATACACGCATTGGCAGTGTATCAACCAAAGTTCATTCACTGCTGCAAGGCATTCAGTGAATCTTTGGAATCTATTGGGGATATCTTACAACTTGCTGAACTCATTGAGATAAGGACTTTACCATTAACTCATTTCATTGAGCTACACACACTGGCAGCCAAATGGCATTCACTGCTCCAAGGTATTGCGAGAAACTTTGGAAGCTATTGTGGATTTCTTCCAATTTGCTGGACTGAATGAGATAAATACTTGGCCACTTTCTCATTTCATTGTGATACACATACTGTGGGAGTATCAAATAAATGTAATTCACTACTCGCAGGCATTCAGTGAATCTTTGGCACCAATTGGGATTTCTTTCAACTTGCTGAACTCATAGAGATAAGGACTTTACCACTTTCTCATTGCATTGAGATAAACACATTGGCAGAATTTCAGCCAAATTGCATTCACTGCTCGAAGGATTTCAGAGAAACCTTGGAACCTATTGTGGATTTCCCCCAACTTGCTGGTCTCATCAAGATAAGCACTATACAACTTTCTCATTTCATTGAGATACACGCATTGGCAGAATATCAGCCAAATTGCATTCACTACTCGAAGGTACTCGGAGAAACTATGGAACCTATTGCGGATTTCTTCCAACTTGCTGAAGTCATCGAGATAAGAACTTTACCATTAACTCATTTCATTGAGCTACACACACTGGCAAAATATCAGCCAAATGGCATTCACTGCTCCAAGGTATTGCGAGAAACTTTGGAAGCTATTGTGGATTTCTTCCAATTTGCTGGACTGAAAGAGATAAACACTTGACCACTTTCTCATTTCATTGTGATACACATACTGTGGGAGTATCAACCAAATGTAATTCACTACTCGCAAGCATTCAGTGAATCTTTGGCACCTATTGGGGATTTCTTTCAACTTGCTGAACTCATAGAGATAAGGACTTTACCACTTTCTCACTGCATTGAGATAAACACATTGGCAGAATATCAGCCCAATGGCATACGCTGCTGGAAGGAATTCAGAGAATATTTGGAACTTTACCACTATCTGACATCATTGAGATACACACACTGGCAGAATATCAGACAAATGACATTCACTGCTCGAAGGTATTCAGAGAAACTTTGGAAACGATTGTGGATTTCTTGCAACTTGCTGAACTCGTGGAGACAAAGACTTTACCACTTTCTAATTTCATTGAGATACACGCATTGGCAGAATATCAACCAAAGTTCATTCACTGCTCCAAGGCATTCAGTGAATCTTTGGAACCTATTGGGGATATCTTAGAACTTGTTGAACTCATTGAGATAAGGACTTTACCACTTTCTCAATTCATTGAGATAAACACATTGGCAGAATTTCAGCCAAATTGCTCGAAGGAATTCAGAGAAACTTTGAACCTATTGTGGATTTCCCCCAACTTGCTGAACTCACCGAGACAAACACTTTGCGACCTTCTCATTCCATTGAGATACACACATGGGCAGAATAACAGCCAAATGGCATTCACTGCTCGATGGTATTCAGAGACATTTTGGAACATTTTGTGGATTTCCTCCAACTTGCTGATCTCATCGAGATAAGCACTATACAACTTTCTCACTGTATTGAGATACACGCATTGGCAGAATATCTGCCAATTTGCATTCACTACTCGATGGTATTCAGAGAAACTTTGGAACCTATTGCGAATTTCTTCCAACTTGCTGAAGTGATCGAGATAAGAACTTGACCATTATCTCACTTCATTGAGATACACACACTGGCAGAATATCAAACAAATGGCATTCAGTGTTCAAAGGTTTTCAGAGAAACTTTGGAACCGATTGTGGATTTCCCCCAACTTGCTGATCTCATCGAGATAAGCACTATACAACTTTCTCATTTCATTGAGATACACGCATTGGCAGAATATCAGCCAAATTGCATTCACTACTCGAAGGTATTCAGAGAAACTATGGAACCTATTGCGGATTTCTTCCAACTTGCTGAAGTCATCGAGATAAGAAGTTTACCATTAACTCATTTCATTGAGCTACACACACTGGCAAAATATCAGCCAAATGGCATTCACTGCTCCAAGGTATTCCGAGAAACTTTGGAAGCTATTGTGGATTTCTTCCAATTTGCTGGACTGAATGAGATAAACACTTGACCACTTTCTCATTTCATTGTGATACACATACTGTGGGAGTATCAACCAAATGTAATTCACTACTCGCAGGCATTCAGTGAATCTTTGGCACCTATTGGGGATTTCTTTCAACTTGCTGAACTCATAGAGATAAGGACTTTACCACTTTCTCACTGCATTGAGATAAACACATTGGCAGAATATCAGCCCAATGGCATACGCTGCTGGAAGGAATTCAGAGAATATTTGGAACTTTACCACTATCTGATTTCATTGAGATACACACACTGGCAGAATATCAGACAAATGACATTCACTGCTCGAAGGTATTCAGAGAAACTTTGGAACCGATTGTGGATTTCTTGCAACTTGCTGAACTCGTGGAGACAAAGACTTTACCACTTTCTCATTTCATTGAGATACACGCATTGGCAGAGTATCAACCAAAGTTCATTCACTGCTCCAAGGCATTCAGTGAATCTTTGGAACCTATTGGGGATATCTTACAACTTGTTGAACTCATTGAGATAAGGACTTTACCACTTTCTCAATTCATTGAGATAAACACATTGGCAGAATTTCAGCCAAATTGCTCGAAGGAATTCAGAGAAACTTTGAACCTATTGTGGATTTCCCCCAACTTGCTGAACTCACCGAGACAAACACTTTGCGACCTTCTCATTCCATTGAGATACACACATGGGCAGAATAACAGCCAAATGGCATTCACTGCTCGATGGTATTCAGAGACATTTTGGAACATTTTGTGGATTTCCTCCAACTTGCTGATCTCATCGAGATAAGCACTTTACAACTTTCTCACTGCATTGAGATACACGCATTGGCAGAATATCAGCCAATTTGCATTCACTACTCGAAGGTATTCAGAGAAACTTTGGAACCGATTGCGAATTTCTTCCAACTTGCTGAAGTGATCGAGATAAGAACTTGACCATTATCTCACTTCATTGAGATACACACACTGGCAGAATATCAAACAAATGGCATTCAGTGTTCAAAGGTTTTCAGAGAAACTTTGGAACCGATTGTGGATTTCTTGCAACTTGCTGAACTCGTGGAGACAAAGACTTTACCACTTTCTCATTTCATTGAGATACACGCATTGGCAGTGTATCAACCAAAGTTCATTCACTGCTGCAAGGCATTCAGTGAATCTTTGGAATCTATTGGGGATATCTTACAACTTGCTGAACTCATTGAGATAAGGACTTTACCATTAACTCATTTCATTGAGCTACACACACTGGCAGCCAAATGGCATTCACTGCTCCAAGGTATTGCGAGAAACTTTGGAAGCTATTGTGGATTTCTTCCAATTTGCTGGACTGAATGAGATAAACACTTGACCACTTTCTCATTTCATTGTGATACACGTACTGTGGGAGTATCAACCAAATGTAATTCACTACTCGCACGCATTCAGTGAATCTTTGGCACCTATTGGGGATTTCTTTCAACTTGCTGAACTCATAGAGATAAGGACTTTACCACTTTCTCATTGCATTGAGATAAACACATTGGCAGAATATCAGCCCAATGGCATACGCTGCTGGAAGGAATCCAGAAAATATTTGGAACTTTACCACTATCTGATTTCATTGAGATACAGACACTGGCAGAATATCAGACAAATGACATTCACTGCTCGAAGGTATTCAGAGAAACTTTGGAAACGATTGTGGATTTCTTGCAACTTGCTGAACTCGTGGAGACAAAGACTTTACCACTTTCTCATTTCATTGAGATACACGCATTGGCGAGTATCAACCAAAGTTCATTCACTGCTCCAAGGCATTCAGTGAATCTTTGGAACCTATTGGGGATATCTTAGAACTTGTTGAACTCATTGAGATAAGGACTTTAACTTTGAACCTATTGTGGATTTCCCCCAACTTGCTGAACTCACCGAGACAAACACTTTGCGACCTTCTCATTCCATTGAGATACACACATGGGCAGAATAACAGCCAAATGGCATTCACTGCTCGATGGTATTCAGAGACATTTTGGAACATTTTGTGGATTTCCTCCAACTTGCTGATCTCATCGAGATAAGCACTATACAACTTTCTCACTGCATTGAGATACACGCATTGGCAGAATATCTGCCAATTTGCATTCACTACTCGATGTTATTCAGAGAAACTTTGGAACCTATTGCGAATTTCTTCCAACTTGCTGAAGTGATCGAGATAAGAACTTGTCCATTATCTCACTTCATTGAGATACACACACTGGCAGAATATCAAACAAATGGCATTCAGTGTTCAAAGGTTTTCAGAGAAACTTTGGAACCGATTGTGGATTTCTTGCAACTTGCTGAACTCGTGGAGACAAAGACTTTACCACTTTCTCATTTCATTGAGATACACGCATTGGCAGTGTATCAACCAAAGTTCATTCACTGCTGCAAGGCATTCAGTGAATCTTTGGAATCTATTGGGGATATCTTACAACTTGCTGAACTCATTGAGATAAGGACTTTACCACTTTCTCAATTCATTGCGATAAACACATTGGCAGAATTTCAGCCAAATTGCATTCACTGCTCGAAGGATTTCAGAGAAACCTTGGAACCTATTGTGGATTTCCCCCAACTTGCTGATCTCATCGAGATAAGCACTATGCAACTTTCTCATTTCATTGAGATACACGCATTGGCAGAATATCAGCCAAATTGCATTCACTACTCGAAGGTATTCAGAGAAACTATGGAACCTATTGCGGATTTCTTCCAACTTGCTGAAGACATCGAGATAAGAACTTTACCATTAACTCATTTCATTGAGCTACACACACTGGCAAAATATCAGCCAAATGGCATTCACTGCTCCAAGGTATTGCGAGAAACTTTGGAAGCTATTGTGGATTTCTTCCAATTTGCTGGACTGAATGAGATAAACACTTGATCACTTTCTCATTTCATTGTGATACACGTACTGTGGGAGTATCAACCAAATGTAATTCACTACTCGCAGGCATTCAGTGAATCTTTGGCACCTACTGGGGATTTCTTTCAACTTGCTGAACTCATAGAGATAAGGACTTTACCACTTTCTCATTGCATTGAGATAAACACATTGGCAGAATTTCAGCCAAATTGCATTCACTGCTCGCAGGATTTCAGAGAAACCTTGGAACCTATTGTGGATTTCCCCCAACTTGCTGATCTCATCGAGATAAGCACTATACAACTTTCTCATTTCATTGAGATACACGCATTGGCAGAATATCAGCCAAATTGCATTCACTACTCGAAGGTATTCAGAGAAAATATGGAACTTATTGCGGTTTTCTTCCAACTTGCTGAAGTCATCGAGATAAGAACTTTACCATTAACTCATTTCATTGAGCTACACACACTGGCAGAATATCAGCCAATTTGCATTCACTCCTCGAAGGTATTCAGAGAAACTTTGGAAGCTATTGTGGATTTCTTCCAACTTGCTGAACTCGTGGAGATAAAAGACTTTACCACTTTCTTATTTCATTGAGATACACGCATTGGCAGTGTATCAACCAAAGTTCATTCACTGCTCCAAGGCATTCAGTGAATCTTTGGAATCTATTGGGGATATCTTACAACTTGCTGAAGTCATCGAGATAAGAACTTTACCATTAACTCATTTCATTGAGCTACACACACTGGCAAAATATCAGCCAAATGGCATTCACTGCTCCAAGGTATTGCGAGAAACTTTGGAAGCTATTGTGGATTTCTTCCAATTTGCTGGACTGAATGAGATAAACACTTGACCACTTTCTCATTTCATTGTGATACACGTACTGTGGGAGTATCAACCAAATGTAATTCACTACTCGCAGGCATTCAGTGAATCTTTGGCACCTATTGGGGATTTCTTTCAACTTGCTGAAGTGATCGAGATAAGAACTTGAACATTATCTCACTTCATTGAGATACACACACTGGCAGAATATCAAACAAATGGCATTCAGTGTTCAAAGGTTTTCAGAGAAACTTTGGAACCGATTGTGGATTTCTTGCAACTTGCTGAACTCGTGGAGACAAAGACTTTACCACTTTCTCATTTCATTGAGATACACGCATTGGCAGTGTATCAACCAAAGTTCATTCACTGCTGCAAGGCATTCAGTGAATCTTTGGAATCTATTGGGGATATCTTACAACTTGCTGAACTCATTGAGATAAGGACTTTACCACTTTCTCAATTCATTGAGATAAACACATTGGCAGAATTTCAGCCAAATTGAATTCACTGCTCGAAGGTATTCAGAGAAACTATGGAACCTATTGCGGATTTCTTCCAACATGCTGAAGTCATCGAGATAAGAACTTTACCATTAACTCATTTCATTGAGCTACACACACTGGCAAAATATCAGCCAAATGGCATTCACTGCTCCAAGGTATTGCGAGAAACTTTGGAAGCTATTGTGGATTTCTTCCAATTTGCTGGACTGAATGAGATAAACACTTGACCACTTTCTCATTTCATTGTGATACACGTACTGTGGGAGTATCAACCAAATGTAATTCACTACTCGCAGGCATTCAGTGAATCTTTGGCACCTATTGGGGATTTCTTTCAACTTGCTGAAGTGATCGAGATAAGAACTTGAACATTATCTCACTTCATTGAGATACACACACTGGCAGAATATCAAACAAATGGCATTCAGTGTTCAAAGGTTTTCAGAGAAACTTTGGAACCGATTGTGGATTTCTTGCAACTTGCTGAACTCGTGGAGACAAAGACTTTACCACTTTCTCATTTCATTGAGATACACGCATTGGCAGTGTATCAACCAAAGTTCATTCACTGCTGCAAGGCATTCAGTGAATCTTTGGAATCTATTGGGGATATCTTACAACTTGCTGAACTCATTGAGATAAGGACTTTACCACTTTCTCAATTCATTGAGATAAACACATTGGCAGAATTTCAGCCAAATTGAATTCACTGCTCGAAGGTATTCAGAGAAACTATGGAACCTATTGCGGATTTCTTCCAACATGCTGAAGTCATCGAGATAAGAACTTTACCATTAACTCATTTCATTGAGCTACACACACTGGCAAAATATCAGCCAAATGGCATTCACTGCTCCAAGGTATTGCGAGAAACTTTGGAAGCTATTGTGGACTTCTTCCAATTTGCTGGACTGAATGAGATAAACACTTGATCACTTTCTCATTTCATTGTGATACACGTACTGTGGGAGTATCAACCAAATGTAATTCACTACTCGCAGGCATTCAGTGAATCTTTGGCACCTACTGGGGATTTCTTTCAACTTGCTGAACTCATAGAGATAAGGACTTTACCACTTTCTCATTGCATTGAGATAAACACATTGGCAGAATTTCAGCCAAATTGCATTCACTGCTCGCAGGATTTCAGAGAAACCTTGGAACCTATTGTGGATTTCCCCCAACTTGCTGATCTCATCGAGATAAGCACTATACAACTTTCTCATTTCATTGAGATACACGCATTGGCAGAATATCAGCCAAATTGCATTCACTACTCGAAGGTATTCAGAGAAACTATGGAACTTATTGCGGATTTCTTCCAACTTGCTGAAGTCATCGAGATAAGAACTTTACCATTAACTCATTTCATTGAGCTACACACACTGGCAGAATATCAGCCAATTTGCATTCACTACTCGAAGGTATTCAGAGAAACTTTGGAAGCTATTGTGGATTTCTTCCAACTTGCTGAACTCGTGGAGATAAAAGACTTTACCACTTTCTTATTTCATTGAGATACACGCATTGGCAGTGTATCAACCAAAGTTCATTCACTGCTCCAAGGCATTCAGTGAATCTTTGGAATCTATTGGGGATATCTTACAGCAAGTTGAAAGAAATCCCCAATAGGTGCCAAAGATTCACTGAATGCCTGCGAGTAGTGAATTACATTTGGTTGATACTCCCACAGTATGTGTATCACAATGAAATGAGAAAGTGGTCAAGTGTTTATCTCATTCAGTCCAGCAAATTGGAAGAAATCCACAATAGCTTCCAAAGTTTCTCGCAATACCTTGGAGCAGTGAATGCCATTTGGCTGATATTTTGCCAGTGTGTGTAGCTCAATGAAATGAGTTAATGGTAAAGTTCTTATCTCGATGACTTCAGCAAGTTGTAAGATATCCCCAATAGATTCCAAAGATTCACTGAATGCCTTGGAGCAGTGAATGAACTTTGGTTGATACACTGCCAATGCGTGTATCTCAATGAAATAAGAAAGTGGTAAAGTCTTTGTCTCCACGAGTTCAGCAAGTTGGAAGAAATCCACAATAGCTTCCAAAGTTTCTCTGAATACCTTCGAGTAGTGAATGCAAATTGGCTGATATTCTGCCAGTGTGTGTAGCTCAATGAAATGAGTTAATGGTAAAGTTCTTATCTCGATGACTTCAGCAAGTTGGAAGAAATCCGCAATAAGTTCCATAGTTTCTCTGAATACCTTCGAGTAGTGAAGGTCGCACTTTGCGACCTTCTCATTCCATTGAGATACACACATGGGCAGAATAACAGCCAAATGGCATTCACTGCTCGATGGTATTCAGAGACATTTTGGAACATTTTGTGGATTTCCTCCAACTTGCTGATCTCATCGAGATAAGCACTATACAACTTTCTCATTTCATTGAGATACACGCATTGGCAGAGTATCAACCAAAGTTCATTCACTGCTCCAAGGCATTCAGTGAATCTTTGGAACCTATTGGGGATATCTTAGAACTTGTTGAACTCATTGAGATAAGGACTTTACCACTTTCTCAATTCATTGAGATAAACACATTGGCAGAATTTCAGCCAAATTGCTCGAAGGAATTCAGAGAAACTTTGAACCTATTGTGGATTTCCCCCAACTTGCTGAACTCACCGAGACAAACACTTTGCGACCTTCTCATTCCATTGAGATACACACATGGGCAGAATAACAGCCAAATGGCATTCACTGCTCGATGGTATTCAGAGACATTTTGGAACATTTTGTGGATTTCCTCCAACTTGCTGATCTCATCGAGATAAGCACTATACAACTTTCTCACTGCATTGAGATACACGCATTGGCAGAAAATCTGCCAATTTGCATTCACTACTCGATGGTATTCAGAGAAACTTTGGAACCTATTGCGAATTTCTTCCAACTTGCTGAAGTGATCGAGATAAGAACTTGACCATTATCTCACTTCATTGAGATACACACAGTGGCAGAATATCAAACAAATGGCATTCAGTGTTCAAAGGTTTTCAGAGAAACTTTGGAACCGATTGTGGATTTCTTGCAACTTGCTGAACTCGTGGAGACAAAGACTTTACCACTTTCTCATTTCATTGAGATACACGCATTGGCAGTGTATCAACCAAAGTTCATTCACTGCTGCAAGGCATTCAGTGAATCTTTGGAATCTATTGGGGATATCTTACAACTTGCTGAACTCATAGAGATAAGGACTTTACCACTTTCTCACTGCATTGAGATACACACACTGGCAGAATATCAGACAAATGACATTCACTGCTCGAAGGTATTCAGAGAAACTTTGGAACCGATTGTGGATTTCTTGCAACTTGCTGAACTCGTGGAGACAAAGACTTTACCACTTTCTCATTTCATTGAGATACACGCATTGGCAGAGTATCAACCAAAGTTCATTCACTGCTCCAAGGCATTCAGTGAATCTTTGGAACCTATTGGGGATATCTTACAACTTGTTGAACTCATTGAGATAAGGACTTTACCACTTTCTCAATTCATTGAGATAAACACATTGGCAGAATTTCAGCCAAATTGCTCGAAGGAATTCAGAGACACTTTGAACCTATTGTTGATTTCCCCCAACTTGCTGAACTCACCGAGACAAACACTTTGCGACCTTCTCATTCCATTGAGATACACACATGGGCAGAATAACAGCCAAATGGCATTCACTGCTCGATGGTATTCAGAGACATTTTGGAACATTTTGTGGATTTCCTCCAACTTGCTGATCTCATCGAGACAAGCACTATACAACTTTCTCACTGCATTGAGATACACGCATTGGCAGAATATCTGCCAATTTGCATTCACTACTCGATGGTATTCAGAGAAACTTTGGAACCTATTGCGAATTTCTTCCAACTTGCTGAAGTGATCGAGATAAGAACTTGTCCATTATATCACTTCATTGAGATACAGACAGTGGCAGAATATCAAACAAATGGCATTCAGTGTTCAAAGGTTTTCAGAGAAACTTTGGAACCGATTGTGGATTTCTTGCAACTTGCTGAACTCGTGGAGACAAAGACTTTACCACTTTCTCATTTCATTGAGATACACGCATTGGCAGTGTAGCAACCAAAGTTCATTCACTGCTGCAAGGCATTCAGTGAATCTTTGGAATCTATTGGGGATATCTTACAACTTGCTGAACTCATAGAGATAAGGACTTTACCACTTTCTCACTGCATTGAGATAAACACATTGGCAGAATATCAGCCCAATGGCATACGCTGCTGGAAGGAATTCAGAGAATATTTGGAACTTTACCACTATCTGATTTCATTGAGATACACACACTGGCAGAATATCAGACAAATGACATTCACTGCTCGAAGGTATTCAGAGAAACTTTGGAACCGATTGTGGATTTCTTGCAACTTGCTGAACTCGTGGAGACAAAGACTTTACCACTTTCTCATTTCATTGAGATACACGCATTGGCAGAGTATCAACCAAAGTTCATTCACTGCTCCAAGGCATTCAGTGAATCTTTGGAACCTATTGGGGATATCTTACAACTTGTTGAACTCAATGAGATAAGGACTTTACCACTTTCTCAATTCATTGAGATAAACACATTGGCAGAATTTCAGCCAAATTGCTCGAAGGAATTCAGAGAAACTTTGAACCTATTGTGGATTTCCCCCAACTTGCTGAACTCACCGAGACAAACACTTTGCGACCTTCTCATTCCATTGAGATACACACATGGGCAGAATAACAGCCAAATGGCATTCACTGCTCGATGGTATTCAGAGACATTTTGGAACATTTTGTGGATTTCCTCCAACTTGCTGATCTCATCGAGATAAGCACTATACAACTTTCTCACTGCATTGAGATACACGCATTGGCAGAAAATCTGCCAATTTGCATTCACTACTCGATGGTATTCAGAGAAACTTTGGAACCTATTGCGAATTTCTTCCAACTTGCTGAAGTGATCGAGATAAGAACTTGACCATTATCTCACTTCATTGAGATACACACAGTGGCAGAATATCAAACAAATGGCATTCAGTGTTCAAAGGTTTTCAGAGAAACTTTGGAACCGATTGTGGATTTCTTGCAACTTGCTGAACTCGTGGAGACAAAGACTTTACCACTTTCTCATTTCATTGAGATACACGCATTGGCAGTGTATCAACCAAAGTTCATTCACTGCTGCAAGGCATTCAGTGAATCTTTGGAATCTATTGGGGATATCTTACAACTTGCTGAACTCATAGAGATAAGGACTTTACCACTTTCTCACTGCATTGAGATAAACACATTGGCAGAATATCAGCCCAATGGCATACGCTGCTGGAAGGAATTCAGAGAATATTTGGAACTTTACCACTATCTGATTTCATTGAGATACACACACTGGCAGAATATCAGACAAATGACATTCACTGCTCGAAGGTATTCAGAGAAACTTTGGAACCGATTGTGGATTTCTTGCAACTTGCTGAACTCGTGGAGACAAAGACTTTACCACTTTCTCATTTCATTGAGATACACGCATTGGCAGAGTATCAACCAAAGTTCATTCACTGCTCCAAGGCATTCAGTGAATCTTTGGAACCTATTGGGGATATCTTAGAACTTGTTGAACTCATTGAGATAAGGACTTTAACTTTGAACCTATTGTGGATTTCCCCCAACTTGCTGAACTCACCGAGACAAACACTTTGCGACCTTCTCATTCCATTGAGATACACACATGGGCAGAATAACAGCCAAATGGCATTCACTGCTCGATGGTATTCAGAGACATTTTGGAACATTTTGTGGATTTCCTCCAACTTGCTGATCTCATCGAGATAAGCACTATACAACTTTCTCACTGCATTGAGATACACGCATTGGCCGAATATCTGCCAATTTGCATTCACTACTCGATGGTATTCAGAGAAACTTTGGAACCTATTGCGAATTTCTTCCAACTTGCTGAAGTGATCGAGATAAGAACTTGTCCATTATCTCACTTCATTGAGATACACACACTGGCAGAATATCAAACAAATGGCATTCAGTGTTCAAAGGTTTTCAGAGAAACTTTGGAACCGATTGTGGATTTCTTGCAACTTGCTGAACTCGTGGAGACAAAGACTTTACCACTTTCTCATTTCATTGAGATACACGCATTGGCAGTGTATCAACCAAAGTTCATTCACTGCTGCAAGGCATTCAGTGAATCTTTGGAATCTATTGGGGATATCTTACAACTTGCTGAACTCATTGAGATAAGGACTTTACCACTTTCTCAATTCATTGCGATAAACACATTGGCAGAATTTCAGCCAAATTGCATTCACTGCTCGAAGGATTTCAGAGAAACCTTGGAACCTATTGTGGATTTCCCCCAACTTGCTGATCTCATTGAGATAAGCACTATGCAACTTTCTCATTTCATTGAGATACACGCATTGGCAGAATATCAGCCAAATTGCATTCACTACTCGAAGCTATTCAGAGAAACTATGGAACCTATTGCGGATTTCTTCCAACTTGCTGAAGACATCGAGATAAGATGTCATTAACTCATTTCATTGAGCTACACACACTGGCAAAATATCAGCCAAATGGCATTCACTGCTCCAAGGTATTGCGAGAAACTTTGGAAGCTATTGTGGATTTCTTCCAATTTGCTGGACTGAATGAGATAAACACTTGATCACTTTCTCATTTCATTGTGATACACGTACTGTGGGAGTATCAACCAAATGTAATTCACTACTCGCAGGCATTCAGTGAATCTTTGGCACCTACTGGGGATTTCTTTCAACTTGCTGAACTCATAGAGATAAGGACTTTACCACTTTCTCATTGCATTGAGATAAACACATTGGCAGAATTTCAGCCAAATTGCATTCACTGCTCGCAGGATTTCAGAGAAACCTTGGAACCTATTGTGGATTTCCCCCAACTTGCTGATCTCATCGAGATAAGCACTATACAACTTTCTCATTTCATTGAGATACACGCATTGGCAGAATATCAGCCAAATTGCATTCACTACTCGAAGGTATTCAGAGAAAATATGGAACTTATTGCGGATTTCTTCCAACTTGCTGAAGTCATCGAGATAAGAACTTTACCATTAACTCATTTCATTGAGCTACACACACTGGCAGAATATCAGCCAATTTGCATTCACTACTCGAAGGTATTCAGAGAAACTTTGGAAGCTATTGTGGATTTCTTCCAACTTGCTGAACTCGTGGAGATAAAAGACTTTACCACTTTCTTATTTCATTGAGATACACGCATTGGCAGTGTATCAACCAAAGTTCATTCACTGCTCCAAGGCATTCAGTGAATCTTTGGAATCTATTGGGGATATCTTACAACTTGCTGAAGTCATCGAGATAAGAACTTTACCATTAACTCATTTCATTGAGCTACACACACTGGCAAAATATCAGCCAAATGGCATTCACTGCTCCAAGGTATTGCGAGAAACTTTGGAAGCTATTGTGGATTTCTTCCAATTTGCTGGACTGAATGAGATAAACACTTGACCACTTTCTGATTTCATTGTGATACACGTACTGTGGGAGTATCAACCAAAAGTAATTCACTACTCGCAGGGATTCAGTGAATCTTTGGCACCTATTGGGGATTTCTTTCAACTTGCTGAAGTGATCGAGATAAGAACTTGAACATTATCTCACTTCATTGAGATACACACACTGGCAGAATATCGAACAAATGGCATTCAGTGTTCAAAGGTTTTCAGAGAAACTTTGGAACCGATTGTGGATTTCTTGCAACTTGCTGAACTCGTGGAGACAAAGACTTTACCACTTTCTCATTTCATTGAGATACACGCATTGGCAGTGTATCAACCAAAGTTCATTCACTGCTGCAAGGCATTCAGTGAATCTTTGGAATCTATTGGGGATATCTTACAACTTGCTGAACTCATTGAGATAAGGACTTTACCACTTTCTCAATTCATTGAGATAAACACATTGGCAGAATTTCAGCCAAATTGAATTCACTGCTCGAAGGTATTCAGAGAAACTATGGAACCTATTGCGGATTTCTTCCAACATGCTGAAGTCATCGAGATAAGAACTTTACCATTAACTCATTTCATTGAGCTACACACACTGGCAAAATATCAGCCAAATGGCATTCACTGCTCCAAGGTATTGCGAGAAACTTTGGAAGCTATTGTGGATTTCTTCCAATTTGCTGGACTGAATGAGATAAACACTTGACCACTTTCTCATTTCATTGTGATACACGTACTGTGGGAGTATCAACCAAATGTAATTCACTACTCGCAGGCATTCAGTGAATCTTTGGCACCTATTGGGGATTTCTTTCAACTTGCTGAAGTGATCGAGATAAGAACTTGAACATTATCTCACTTCATTGAGATACACACACTGGCAGAATATCAAACAAATGGCATTCAGTGTTCAAAGGTTTTCAGAGAAACTTTGGAACCGATTGTGGATTTCTTGCAACTTGCTGAACTCGTGGAGACAAAGACTTTACCACTTTCTCATTTCATTGAGATACACGCATTGGCAGTGTATCAACCAAAGTTCATTCACTGCTGCAAGGCATTCAGTGAATCTTTGGAATCTATTGGGGATATCTTACAACTTGCTGAACTCATTGAGATAAGGACTTTACCACTTTCTCAATTCATTGAGATAAACACATTGGCAGAATTTCAGCCAAATTGAATTCACTGCTCGAAGGTATTCAGAGAAACTATGGAACCTATTGCGGATTTCTTCCAACATGCTGAAGTCATCGAGATAAGAACTTTACCATTAACTCATTTCATTGAGCTACACACACTGGCAAAATATCAGCCAAATGGCATTCACTGCTCCAAGGTATTGCGAGAAACTTTGGAAGCTATTGTGGATTTCTTCCAATTTGCTGGACTGAATGAGATAAACACTTGATCACTTTCTCATTTCATTGTGATACACGTACTGTGGGAGTATCAACCAAATGTAATTCACTACTCGCAGGCATTCAGTGAATCTTTGGCACCTACTGGGGATTTCTTTCAACTTGCTGAACTCATAGAGATAAGGACTTTACCACTTTCTCATTGCATTGAGATAAACACATTGGCAGAATTTCAGCCAAATTGCATTCACTGCTCGCAGGATTTCAGAGAAACCTTGGAACCTATTGTGGATTTCCCCCAACTTGCTGATCTCATCGAGATAAGCACTATACAACTTTCTCATTTCATTGAGATACACGCATTGGCAGAATATCAGCCAAATTGCATTCACTACTCGAAGGTATTCAGAGAAACTATGGAACTTATTGCGGATTTCTTCCAACTTGCTGAAGTCATCGAGATAAGAACTTTACCATTAACTCATTTCATTGAGCTACACACACTGGCAGAATATCAGCCAATTTGCATTCACTACTCGAAGGTATTCAGAGAAACTTTGGAAGCTATTGTGGATTTCTTCCAACTTGCTGAACTCGTGGAGATAAAAGACTTTACCACTTTCTTATTTCATTGAGATACACGCATTGGCAGTGTATCAACCAAAGTTCATTCACTGCTCCAAGGCATTCAGTGAATCTTTGGAATCTATTGGGGATATCTTACAGCAAGTTGAAAGAAATCCCCAATAGGTGCCAAAGATTCACTGAATGCCTGCGAGTAGTGAATTACATTTGGTTGATACTCCCACAGTATGTGTATCACAATGAAATGAGAAAGTGGTCAAGTGTTTATCTCATTCAGTCCAGCAAATTGGAAGAAATCCACAATAGCTTCCAAAGTTTCTCGCAATACCTTGGAGCAGTGAATGCCATTTGGCTGATATTTTGCCAGTGTGTGTAGCTCAATGAAATGAGTTAATGGTAAAGTTCTTATCTCGATGACTTCAGCAAGTTGTAAGATATCCCCAATAGATTCCAAAGATTCACTGAATGCCTTGGAGCAGTGAATGAACTTTGGTTGATACACTGCCAATGCGTGTATCTCAATGAAATAAGAAAGTGGTAAAGTCTTTGTCTCCACGAGTTCAGCAAGTTGGAAGAAATCCACAATAGCTTCCAAAGTTTCTCTGAATACCTTCGAGTAGTGAATGCAAATTGGCTGATATTCTGCCAGTGTGTGTAGCTCAATGAAATGAGTTAATGGTAAAGTTCTTATCTCGATGACTTCAGCAAGTTGGAAGAAATCCGCAATAAGTTCCATAGTTTCTCTGAATACCTTCGAGTAGTGAAGGTCGCACTTTGCGACCTTCTCATTCCATTGAGATACACACATGGGCAGAATAACAGCCAAATGGCATTCACTGCTCGATGGTATTCAGAGACATTTTGGAACATTTTGTGGATTTCCTCCAACTTGCTGATCTCATCGAGATAAGCACTATACAACTTTCTCATTTCATTGAGATACACGCATTGGCAGAGTATCAACCAAAGTTCATTCACTGCTCCAAGGCATTCAGTGAATCTTTGGAACCTATTGGGGATATCTTAGAACTTGTTGAACTCATTGAGATAAGGACTTTACCACTTTCTCAATTCATTGAGATAAACACATTGGCAGAATTTCAGCCAAATTGCTCGAAGGAATTCAGAGAAACTTTGAACCTATTGTGGATTTCCCCCAACTTGCTGAACTCACCGAGACAAACACTTTGCGACCTTCTCATTCCATTGAGATACACACATGGGCAGAATAACAGCCAAATGGCATTCACTGCTCGATGGTATTCAGAGACATTTTGGAACATTTTGTGGATTTCCTCCAACTTGCTGATCTCATCGAGATAAGCACTATACAACTTTCTCACTGCATTGAGATACACGCATTGGCAGAAAATCTGCCAATTTGCATTCACTACTCGATGGTATTCAGAGAAACTTTGGAACCTATTGCGAATTTCTTCCAACTTGCTGAAGTGATCGAGATAAGAACTTGACCATTATCTCACTTCATTGAGATACACACAGTGGCAGAATATCAAACAAATGGCATTCAGTGTTCAAAGGTTTTCAGAGAAACTTTGGAACCGATTGTGGATTTCTTGCAACTTGCTGAACTCGTGGAGACAAAGACTTTACCACTTTCTCATTTCATTGAGATACACGCATTGGCAGTGTATCAACCAAAGTTCATTCACTGCTGCAAGGCATTCAGTGAATCTTTGGAATCTATTGGGGATATCTTACAACTTGCTGAACTCATAGAGATAAGGACTTTACCACTTTCTCACTGCATTGAGATAAACACATTGGCAGAATATCAGCCCAATGGCATACGCTGCTGGAAGGAATTCAGAGAATATTTGGAACTTTACCACTATCTGATTTCATTGAGATACACACACTGGCAGAATATCAGACAAATGACATTCACTGCTCGAAGGTATTCAGAGAAACTTTGGAACCGATTGTGGATTTCTTGCAACTTGCTGAACTCGTGGAGACAAAGACTTTACCACTTTCTCATTTCATTGAGATACACGCATTGGCAGAGTATCAACCAAAGTTCATTCACTGCTCCAAGGCATTCAGTGAATCTTTGGAACCTATTGGGGATATCTTACAACTTGTTGAACTCATTGAGATAAGGACTTTACCACTTTCTCAATTCATTGAGATAAACACATTGGCAGAATTTCAGCCAAATTGCTCGAAGGAATTCAGAGACACTTTGAACCTATTGTTGATTTCCCCCAACTTGCTGAACTCACCGAGACAAACACTTTGCGACCTTCTCATTCCATTGAGATACACACATGGGCAGAATAACAGCCAAATGGCATTCACTGCTCGATGGTATTCAGAGACATTTTGGAACATTTTGTGGATTTCCTCCAACTTGCTGATCTCATCGAGACAAGCACTATACAACTTTCTCACTGCATTGAGATACACGCATTGGCAGAATATCTGCCAATTTGCATTCACTACTCGATGGTATTCAGAGAAACTTTGGAACCTATTGCGAATTTATTCCAACTTGCTGAAGTGATCGAGATAAGAACTTGTCCATTATCTCACTTCATTGAGATACACACACTGGCAGAATATCAAACAAATGGCATTCAGTGTTCAAAGGTTTTCAGAGAAACTTTGGAACCGATTGTGGATTTCTTGCAACTTGCTGAACTCGTGGAGACAAAGACTTTACCACTTTCTCATTTCATTGAGATACACGCATTGGCAGTGTATCAACCAAAGTTCATTCACTGCTGCAAGGCATTCAGTGAATCTTTGGAATCTATTGGGGATATCTTACAACTTGCTGAACTCATTGAGATAAGGACTTTACCACTTTCTCAATTCATTGCGATAAACACATTGGCAGAATTTCAGCCAAATTGCATTCACTGCTCGAAGGATTTCAGAGAAACCTTGGAACCTATTGTGGATTTCCCCCAACTTGCTGATCTCATCGAGATAAGCACTATGCAACTTTCTCATTTCATTGAGATACACGCATTGGCAGAATATCAGCCAAATTGCATTCACTACTCGAAGGTATTCAGAGAAACTATGGAACCTATTGCGGATTTCTTCCAACTTGCTGAAGACATCGAGATAAGAACTTTACCATTAACTCATTTCATTGAGCTACACACACTGGCAAAATATCAGCCAAATGGCATTCACTGCTCCAAGGTATTGCGAGAAACTTTGGAAGCTATTGTTGGTTTCTTCCAATTTGCTGGACTGAATGAGATAAACACGACCACTTTCTCATTTCATTGTGATACACGTACTGTGGGAGTATCAACCAAATGTAATTCACTACTCGCAGGCATTCAGTGAATCTTTGGCACCTACTGGGGATTTCTTTCAACTTGCTGAACTCATAGAGATAAGGACTTTACCACTTTCTCATTGCATTGAGATAAACACATTGGCAGAATTTCAGCCAAATTGCATTCACTGCTCGCAGGATTTCAGAGAAACCTTGGAACCTATTGTGGATTTCCCCCAACTTGCTGATCTCATCGAGATAAGCACTATACAACTTTCTCATTTCATTGAGATACACGCATTGGCAGAATATCAGCCAAATTGCATTCACTACTCGAAGGTATTCAGAGAAACTATGGAACTTATTGTGGATTTCTTCCAACTTGCTGAAGTCATCGAGATAAGAACTTTACCATTAACTCATTTCATTGAGCTACACACACTGGCAGAATATCAGCCAATTTGCATTCACTACTCGAAGGTATTCAGAGAAACTTTGGAAGCTATTGTGGATTTCTTCCAACTTGCTGAACTCGTGGAGACAAAGACTTTACCACTTTCTTATTTCATTGAGATACACGCATTGGCAGTGTATCAACCAAAGTTCATTCACTGCTCCAAGGCATTCAGTCAATCTTTGGAATCTATTGGGGATATCTTACAACTTGCTGAAGTCATCGAGATAAGAACTTTACCATTAACTCTTTTCATTGAGCTACACACACTGGCAAAATATCAGCCAAATGGCATTCACTGCTCCCAGGTATTGCGAGAAACTTTGGAAGCTATTGTGGATTTCTTCCAATTTGCTGGACTGAATGAGATAAACACTTGGCCACTTTCTCATTTCATTGTGATACACATACTGTGGGAGTATCAACTAAATGTAATTCACTACTCGCAGGCATTCAGTGAATCTTTGGCACCTATTGGGGATTTCTTTCAACTTGCTGAACTCATAGAGATAAGGACTTTACCACTTTCTCATTGCATTGAGATAAACACATTGGCAGAATATCAGCCCAATAACATACGCTGCTGGAAGGAATTCAGAAAATATTTGGAAATTTACCACTATCTGATTTCATTGAGATACAGACACTGGCAGAATATCAGACAAATGACATTCACTGCTCGAAGGTATTCAGAGAAACTTTGGAACCGATTGTGGATTTCTTGCAACTTGCTGAACTCGTGGAGACAAAGACTTTACCACTTTCTCATTTCATTGAGATACACGCATTGGCAGAGTATCAACCAAAGTTCATTCACTGCTCCAAGGCATTCAGTGAATCTTTGGAACCTATTGGGGATATCTTAGAACTTGTTGAACTCATTGAGATAAGGACTTTACCACTTTCTCAATTCATTGAGATAAACACATTGGCAGAATTTCAGCCAAATTGCTCGAAGGAATTCAGAGAAACTTTGAACCTATTGTGGATTTCCCCCAACTTGCTGAACTCACCGAGACAAACACTTTGCGACCTTCTCATTCCATTGAGATACAAACATGGGCAGAATAACAGCCAAATGGCATTCACTGCTCGATGGTATTCAGAGACATTTTGGAACATTTTGTGGATTTCCTCCAACTTGCTGATCTCATCGAGATAAGCACTATACAACTTTCTCACTGCATTGAGATACACGCATTGGCCGAATATCTGCCAATTTGCATTCACTACTCGATGGTATTCAGAGAAACTTTGGAACCTATTGCGAATTTCTTCCAACTTGCTGAAGTGATCGAGATAAGAACTTGTCCATTATCTCACTTCATTGAGATACACACACTGGCAGAATATCAAACAAATGGCATTCAGTGTTCAAAGGTTTTCAGAGAAACTTTGGAACCGATTGTGGATTTCTTGCAACTTGCTGAACTCGTGGAGACAAAGACTTTACCACTTTCTCATTTCATTGAGATACACGCATTGGCAGTGTATCAACCAAAGTTCATTCACTGCTGCAAGGCATTCAGTGAATCTTTGGAATCTATTGGGGATATCTTACAACTTGCTGAACTCATTGAGATAAGGACTTTACCACTTTCTCAATTCATTGCGATAAACACATTGGCAGAATTTCAGCCAAATTGCATTCACTGCTCGAAGGATTTCAGAGAAACCTTGGAACCTATTGTGGATTTCCCCCAACTTGCTGATCTCATCGAGATAAGCACTATGCAACTTTCTCATTTCATTGAGATACACGCATTGGCAGAATATCAGCCAAATTGCATTCACTACTCGAAGGTATTCAGAGAAACTATGGAACCTATTGCGGATTTCTTCCAACTTGCTGAAGACATCGAGATAAGAACTTTACCATTAACTCATTTCATTGAGCTACACACACTGGCAAAATATCAGCCAAATGGCATTCACTGCTCCAAGGTATTGCGAGAAACTTTGGAAGCTATTGTGGATTTCTTCCAATTTGCTGGACTGAATGAGATAAACACTTGATCACTTTCTCATTTCATTGTGATACACGTACTGTGGGAGTATCAACCAAATGTAATTCACTACTCGCAGGCATTCAGTGAATCTTTGGCACCTACTGGGGATTTCTTTCAACTTGCTGAACTCATAGAGATAAGGACTTTACCACTTTCTCATTGCATTGAGATAAACACATTGGCGGAATTTCAGCCAAATTGCATTCACTGCTCGCAGGATTTCAGAGAAACCTTGGAACCTATTGTGGATTTCCCCCAACTTGCTGATCTCATCGAGATAAGCACTATACAACTTTCTCATTTCATTGAGATACACGCATTGGCAGAATATCAGCCAAATTGCATTCACTACTCGATGGTATTCAGAGAAAATATGGAACTTATTGCGGATTTCTTCCAACTTGCTGAAGTCATCGAGATAAGAACTTTACCATTAACTCATTTCATTGAGCTACACACACTGGCAGAATATCAGCCAATTTGCATTCACTACTCGAAGGTATTCAGAGAAACTTTGGAAGCTATTGTGGATTTCTTCCAACTTGCTGAACTCGTGGAGATAAAAGACTTTACCACTTTCTTATTTCATTGAGATACACGCATTGGCAGTGTATCAACCAAAGTTCATTCACTGCTCCAAGGCATTCAGTGAATCTTTGGAATCTATTGGGGATATCTTACAACTTGCTGAAGTCATCGAGATAAGAACTTTACCATTAACTCATTTCATTGAGCTACACACACTGGCAAAATATCAGCCAAATGGCATTCACTGCTCCAAGGTATTGCGAGAAACTTTGGAAGCTATTGTGGATTTCTTCCAATTTGCTGGACTGAATGAGATAAACACTTGACCACTTTCTCATTTCATTGTGATACACGTACTGTGGGAGTATCAACCAAATGTAATTCACTACTCGCAGGCATTCAGTGAATCTTTGGCACCTATTGGGGATTTCTTTCAACTTGCTGAAGTGATCGAGATAAGAACTTGACCATTATCTCACTTCATTGAGATACACACAGTGGCAGAATATCAAACAAATGGCATTCAGTGTTCAAAGGTTTTCAGAGAAACTTTGGAACCGATTGTGGATTTCTTGCAACTTGCTGAACTCGTGGAGACAAAGACTTTACCACTTTCTCATTTCATTGAGATACACGCATTGGCAGTGTAGCAACCAAAGTTCATTCACTGCTGCAAGGCATTCAGTGAATCTTTGGAATCTATTGGGGATATCTTACAACTTGCTGAACTCATAGAGATAAGGACTTTACCACTTTCTCACTGCATTGAGATAAACACATTGGCAGAATATCAGCCCAATGGCATACGCTGCTGGAAGGAATTCAGAGAATATTTGGAACTTTACCACTATCTGATTTCATTGAGATACACACACTGGCAGAATATCAGACAAATGACATTCACTGCTCGAAGGTATTCAGAGAAACTTTGGAACCGATTGTGGATTTCTTGCAACTTGCTGAACTCGTGGAGACAAAGACTTTACCACTTTCTCATTTCATTGAGATACACGCACTGGCAGAGTATCAACCAAAGTTCATTCACTGCTCCAAGGCATTCAGTGAATCTTTGGAACCTATTGGGGATATCTTAGAACTTGTTGAACTCAATGAGATAAGGACTTTACCACTTTCTCAATTCATTGAGATAAACACATTGGCAGAATTTCAGCCAAATTGCTCGAAGGAATTCAGAGAAACTTTGAACCTATTGTGGATTTCCCCCAACTTGCTGAACTCACCGAGACAAACACTTTGCGACCTTCTCATTCCATTGAGATACACACATGGGCAGAATAACAGCCAAATGGCATTCACTGCTCGATGGTATTCAGAGACATTTTGGAACATTTTGTGGATTTCCTCCAACTTGCTGATCTCATCGAGATAAGCACTATACAACTTTCTCACTGCATTGAGGTACACGCATTGGCAGAAAATCTGCCAATTTGCATTCACTACTCGATGGTATTCAGAGAAACTTTGGAACCTATTGCGAATTTCTTCCAACTTGCTGAAGTGATCGAGATAAGAACTTGACCATTATCTCACTTCATTGAGATACACACAGTGGCAGAATATCAAACAAATGGCATTCAGTGTTCAAAGGTTTTCAGAGAAACTTTGGAACCGATTGTGGATTTCTTGCAACTTGCTGAACTCGTGGAGACAAAGACTTTACCACTTTCTCATTTCATTGAGATACACGCATTGGCAGTGTATCAACCAAAGTTCATTCACTGCTGCAAGGCATTCAGTGAATCTTTGGAATCTATTGGGGATATCTTACAACTTGCTGAACTCATAGAGATAAGGACTTTACCACTTTCTCACTGCATTGAGATAAACACATTGGCAGAATATCAGCCCAATGGCATACGCTGCTGGAAGGAATTCAGAGAATATTTGGAACTTTACCACTATCTGATTTCATTGAGATACACACACTGGCAGAATATCAGACAAATGACATTCACTGCTCGAAGGTATTCAGAGAAACTTTGGAACCGATTGTGGATTTCTTGCAACTTGCTGAACTCGTGGAGACAAAGACTTTACCACTTTCTCATTTCATTGAGATACACGCATTGGCAGAGTATCAACCAAAGTTCATTCACTGCTCCAAGGCATTCAGTGAATCTTTGGAACCTATTGGGGATATCTTACAACTTGTTGAACTCATTGAGATAAGGACTTTACCACTTTCTCAATTCATTGAGATAAACACATTGGCAGAATTTCAGCCAAATTGCTCGAAGGAATTCAGAGACACTTTGAACCTATTGTTGATTTCCCCCAACTTGCTGAACTCACCGAGACAAACACTTTGCGACCTTCTCATTCCATTGAGATACACACATGGGCAGAATAACAGCCAAATGGCATTCACTGCTCGATGGTATTCAGAGACATTTTGGAACATTTTGTGGATTTCCTCCAACTTGCTGATCTCATCGAGACAAGCACTATACAACTTTCTCACTGCATTGAGATACACGCATTGGCAGAATATCTGCCAATTTGCATTCACTACTCGATGGTATTCAGAGAAACTTTGGAACCTATTGCGAATTTATTCCAACTTGCTGAAGTGATCGAGATAAGAACTTGTCCATTATATCACTTCATTGAGATACACACACTGGCAGCATATCAAACAAATGGCATTCAGTGTTCAAAGGTTTTCAGAGAAACTTTGGAACCGATTGTGGATTTCTTGCAACTTGCTGAACTCGTGGAGACAAAGACTTTACCACTTTCTCATTTCATTGAGATACACGCATTGGCAGTGTATCAACCAAAGTTCATTCACTGCTGCAAAGCATTCAGTGAATCTTTGGAATCTATTGGGGATATCTTACAACTTGCTGAACTCATTGAGATAAGGACTTTACCACTTTCTCAATTCATTGCGATAAACACATTGGCAGAATTTCAGCCAAATTGCATTCACTGCTCCAAGGCATTCAGTGAATCTTTGGAATCTACTGGGGATATCTTACAACTTGCTGAAGTCATCGAGATAAGAACTTTACCATTAACTCATTTCATTGAGCTACACACACTGGCAAAATATCAGCCAAATGGCATTCACTGCTCCAAGGTATTGCGAGAAACTTTGGAAGCTATTGTGGATTTCTTCCAATTTGCTGGACTGAATGAGATAAACACTTGGACACTTTCTCATTTCATTGTGATACACGTACTGTGGGAGTATCAACCAAATGTAATTCACTACTCGCAGGCATTCAGTGAATCTTTGGCACCTATTGGGGATTTCTTTCAACTTGCTGAACTCATAGAGATAAGGACTTTACCACTTTCTCATTACATTGAGATAAACACATTGGCAGAATTTCAGCCAAATTGCATTCACTGCTCGAAGGATTTCAGAGAAACCTTGGAACCTATTGTGGATTTCCCCCAACTTGCTGATCTCATCGAGATAAGCACTATACAACTTTCTCATTTCATTGAGATACACGCATTGGCAGAATATCAGCCAAATTGCATTCACTACTCGAAGGTATTCAGAGAAACTATGGAACCTATTGCGGATTTCTTCCAACTTGCTGAAGTCATCGAGATAAGAACTTTACCATTAACTCTTTTCATTGAGCTACACACACTGGCAAAATATCAGCCAAATGGCATTCACTGCTCCAAGGTATTGCGAGAAACTTTGGAAGCTATTGTGGATTTCTTCCAATTTGCTGGACTGAATGAGATAAACACTTGGCCACTTTCTCATTTCATTGTGTTACACATACTGTGGGAGTATCAACTAAATGTAATTCACTACTCGCAGGCATTCAGTGAATCTTTGGCACCTATTGGGGATTTGTTTCAACTTGCTGAACTCATAGAGATAAGGACTTTACCACTTTCTCATTGCATTGAGATAAACACATTGGCAGAATATCAGCCCAATAACATACGCTGCTGGAAGGAATTCAGAAAATATTTGGAAATTTACCACTATCTGATTTCATTGAGATACAGACACTGGCAGAATATCAGACAAATGACATTCACTGCTCGAAGGTATTCAGAGAAACTTTGGAACCGATTGTGGATTTCTTGCAACTTGCTGAACTCGTGGAGACAAAGACTTTCTCATTTCATTGAGATACACGCATTGGCAGAGTATCAACCAAAGTTCATTCACTGCTCCAAGGCATTCAGTGAATCTTTGGAACCTATTGGGGATATCTTAGAACTTGTTGAACTCATTGAGATAAGGACTTTACCACTTTCTCAATTCATTGAGATAAACACATTGGCAGAATTTCAGCCAAATTGCTCGAAGGAATTCAGAGAAACTTTGAACCTATTGTGGATTTCCCCCAACTTGCTGAACTCACCGAGACAAACACTTTGCGACCTTCTCATTCCATTGAGATACACACATGGGCAGAATAACAGCCAAATGGCATTCACTGCTCGATGGTATTCAGAGAAATTTTGGAACATTTTGTGGATTTCCTCCAACTTGCTGATCTCATCGAGATAAGCACTATACAACTTTCTCATTTCATTGAGATACACGCATTGGCAGAGTATCAACCAAAGTTCATTCACTGCTCCAAGGCATTCAGTGAATCTTTGGAACCTATTGGGGATATCTTAGAACTTGTTGAACTCATTGAGATAAGGACTTTACCACTTTCTCAATTCATTGAGATAAACACATTGGCAGAATTTCAGCCAAATTGCTCGAAGGAATTCAGAGAAACTTTGAACCTATTGTGGATTTCCCCCAACTTGCTGAACTCACCGAGACAAACACTTTGCGACCTTCTCATTCCATTGAGATACACACATGGGCAGAATAACAGCCAAATGGCATTCACTGCTCGATGGTATTCAGAGACATTTTGGAACATTTTGTGGATTTCCTCCAACTTGCTGATCTCATCGAGATAAGCACTATACAACTTTCTCACTGCATTGAGATACACGCATTGGCAGAAAATCTGCCAATTTGCATTCACTACTCGATGGTATTCAGAGAAACTTTGGAACCTATTGCGAATTTCTTCCAACTTGCTGAAGTGATCGAGATAAGAACTTGACCATTATCTCACTTCATTGAGATACACACAGTGGCAGAATATCAAACAAATGGCATTCAGTGTTCAAAGGTTTTCAGAGAAACTTTGGAACCGATTGTGGATTTCTTGCAACTTGCTGAACTCGTGGAGACAAAGACTTTACCACTTTCTCATTTCATTGAGATACACGCATTGGCAGTGTAGCAACCAAAGTTCATTCACTGCTGCAAGGCATTCAGTGAATCTTTGGAATCTATTGGGGATATCTTACAACTTGCTGAACTCATTGAGATAAGGACTTTACCACTTTCTCAATTCATTGCGATAAACACATTGGCAGAATTTCAGCCAAATTGCATTCACTGCTCGAAGGATTTCAGAGAAACCTTGGAACCTATTGTGGATTTCCCCCAACTTGCTGATCTCATCGAGATAAGCACTATACAACTTTCTCATTTCATTGAGATACACGCATTGGCAGAATATCAGCCAAATTGCATTCACTACTCGAAGGTATTCAGAGAAACTATGGAACCTATTGCGGATTTCTTCCAACTTGCTGAAGTCATCGAGATAAGAACTTTACCATTAACTCTTTTCATTGAGCTACACACACTGGCAAAATATCAGCCAAATGGCATTCACTGCTCCAAGGTATTGCGAGAAACTTTGGAAGCTATTGTGGATTTCTTCCAATTTGCTGGACTGAATGAGATAAACACTTGGCCACTTTCTCATTTCATTGTGATACACATACTGTGGGAGTATCAACTAAATGTAATTCACTACTCGCAGGCAATCAGTGAATCTTTGGCACCTATTGGGGATTTCTTTCAACTTGCTGAACTCATAGAGATAAGGACTTTACCACTTTCTCATTGCATTGAGATAAACACATTGGCAGAATATCAGCCCAATGGCATACGCTGCTGGAAGGAATCCAGAAAATATTTGGAACTTTACCACTATCTGATTTCATTGAGATACAGACACTGGCAGAATATCAGACAAATGACATTCACTGCTCGAAGGTATTCAGAGAAACTTTGGAAACGATTGTGGATTTCTTGCAACTTGCTGAACTCGTGGAGACAAAGACTTTACCACTTTCTCATTTCATTGAGATACAGGCATTGGCGAGTATCAACCAAAGTTCATTCACTGCTCCAAGGCATTCAGTGAATCTTTGGAACCTATTGGGGATATCTTAGAACTTGTTGAACTCATTGAGATAAGGACTTTAACTTTGAACCTATTGTGGATTTCCCCCAACTTGCTGAACTCACCGAGACAAACACTTTGCGACCTTCTCATTCCATTGAGATACACACATGGGCAGAATAACAGCCAAATGGCATTCACTGCTCGATGGTATTCAGAGACATTTTGGAACATTTTGTGGATTTCCTCCAACTTGCTGATCTCATCGAGATAAGCACTATACAACTTTCTCACTGCATTGAGATACACGCATTGGCAGAATATCTGCCAATTTGCATTCACTACTCGATGGTATTCAGAGAAACTTTGGAACCTATTGCGAATGTCTTCCAACTTGCTGAAGTGATCGAGATAAGAACTTGTCCATTATCTCACTTCATTGAGATACACACACTGGCAGAATATCAAACAAATGGCATTCAGTGTTCAAAGGTTTTCAGAGAAACTTTGGAACCGATTGTGGATTTCTTGCAACTTGCTGAACTCGTGGAGACAAAGACTTTACCACTTTCTCATTTCATTGAGATACACGCATTGGCAGTGTATCAACCAAAGTTCATTCACTGCTGCAAGGCATTCAGTGAATCTTTGGAATCTATTGGGGATATCTTACAACTTGCTGAACTCATTGAGATAAGGACTTTACCACTTTCTCAATTCATTGCGATAAACACATTGGCAGAATTTCAGCCAAATTGCATTCACTGCTCGAAGGATTTCAGAGAAACCTTGGAACCTATTGTGGATTTCCCCCAACTTGCTGATCTCATCGAGATAAGCACTATGCAACTTTCTCATTTCATTGAGATACACGCATTGGCAGAATATCAGCCAAATTGCATTCACTACTCGAAGGTATTCAGAGAAACTATGGAACCTATTGCGGATTTCTTCCAACTTGCTGAAGACATCGAGATAAGAACTTTACCATTAACTCATTTCATTGAGCTACACACACTGGCAAAATATCAGCCAAATGGCATTCACTGCTCCAAGGTATTGCGAGAAACTTTGGAAGCTATTGTTGGTTTCTTCCAATTTGCTGGACTGAATGAGATAAACACGACCACTTTCTCATTTCATTGTGATACACGTACTGTGGGAGTATCAACCAAATGTAATTCACTACTCGCAGGCATTCAGTGAATCTTTGGCACCTACTGGGGATTTCTTTCAACTTGCTGAACTCATAGAGATAAGGACTTTACCACTTTCTCATTGCATTGAGATAAACACATTGGCAGAATTTCAGCCAAATTGCATTCACTGCTCGCAGGATTTCAGAGAAACCTTGGAACCTATTGTGGATTTCCCCCAACTTGCTGATCTCATCGAGATAAGCACTATACAACTTTCTCATTTCATTGAGATACACGCATTGGCAGAATATCAGCCAAATTGCATTCACTACTCGAAGGTATTCAGAGAAACTATGGAACTTATTGTGGATTTCTTCCAACTTGCTGAAGTCATCGAGATAAGAACTTTACCATTAACTCATTTCATTGAGCTACACACACTGGCAGAATATCAGCCAATTTGCATTCACTACTCGAAGGTATTCAGAGAAACTTTGGAAGCTATTGTGGATTTCTTCCAACTTGCTGAACTCGTGGAGACAAAGACTTTACCACTTTCTTATTTCATTGAGATACACGCATTGGCAGTGTATCAACCAAAGTTCATTCACTGCTCCAAGGCATTCAGTCAATCTTTGGAATCTATTGGGGATATCTTACAACTTGCTGAAGTCATCGAGATAAGAACTTTACCATTAACTCTTTTCATTGAGCTACACACACTGGCAAAATATCAGCCAAATGGCATTCACTGCTCCCAGGTATTGCGAGAAACTTTGGAAGCTATTGTGGATTTCTTCCAATTTGCTGGACTGAATGAGATAAACACTTGGCCACTTTCTCATTTCATTGTGATACACATACTGTGGGAGTATCAACTAAATGTAATTCACTACTCGCAGGCATTCAGTGAATCTTTGGCACCTATTGGGGATTTCTTTCAACTTGCTGAACTCATAGAGATAAGGACTTTACCACTTTCTCATTGCATTGAGATAAACACATTGGCAGAATATCAGCCCAATAACATACGCTGCTGGAAGGAATTCAGAAAATATTTGGAAATTTACCACTATCTGATTTCATTGAGATACAGACACTGGCAGAATATCAGACAAATGACATTCACTGCTCGAAGGTATTCAGAGAAACTTTGGAACCGATTGTGGATTTCTTGCAACTTGCTGAACTCGTGGAGACAAAGACTTTACCACTTTCTCATTTCATTGAGATACACGCATTGGCAGAGTATCAACCAAAGTTCATTCACTGCTCCAAGGCATTCAGTGAATCTTTGGAACCTATTGGGGATATCTTAGAACTTGTTGAACTCATTGAGATAAGGACTTTACCACTTTCTCAATTCATTGAGATAAACACATTGGCAGAATTTCAGCCAAATTGCTCGAAGGAATTCAGAGAAACTTTGAACCTATTGTGGATTTCCCCCAACTTGCTGAACTCACCGAGACAAACACTTTGCGACCTTCTCATTCCATTGAGATACAAACATGGGCAGAATAACAGCCAAATGGCATTCACTGCTCGATGGTATTCAGAGACATTTTGGAACATTTTGTGGATTTCCTCCAACTTGCTGATCTCATCGAGATAAGCACTATACAACTTTCTCACTGCATTGAGATACACGCATTGGCCAAATATCTGCCAATTTGCATTCACTACTCGATGGTATTCAGAGAAACTTTGGAACCTATTGCGAATTTCTTCCAACTTGCTGAAGTGATCGAGATAAGAACTTGTCCATTATCTCACTTCATTGAGATACACACACTGGCAGAATATCAAACAAATGGCATTCAGTGTTCAAAGGTTTTCAGAGAAACTTTGGAACCGATTGTGGATTTCTTGCAACTTGCTGAACTCGTGGAGACAAAGACTTTACCACTTTCTCATTTCATTGAGATACACGCATTGGCAGTGTATCAACCAAAGTTCATTCACTGCTGCAAGGCATTCAGTGAATCTTTGGAATCTATTGGGGATATCTTACAACTTGCTGAACTCATTGAGATAAGGACTTTACCACTTTCTCAATTCATTGCGATAAACACATTGGCAGAATTTCAGCCAAATTGCATTCACTGCTCGAAGGATTTCAGAGAAACCTTGGAACCTATTGTGGATTTCCCCCAACTTGCTGATCTCATCGAGATAAGCACTATGCAACTTTCTCATTTCATTGAGATACACGCATTGGCAGAATATCAGCCAAATTGCATTCACTACTCGAAGGTATTCAGAGAAACTATGGAACCTATTGCGGATTTCTTCCAACTTGCTGAAGACATCGAGATAAGAACTTTACCATTAACTCATTTCATTGAGCTACACACACTGGCAAAATATCAGCCAAATGGCATTCACTGCTCCAAGGTATTGCGAGAAACTTTGGAAGCTATTGTGGATTTCTTCCAATTTGCTGGACTGAATGAGATAAACACTTGATCACTTTCTCATTTCATTGTGATACACGTACTGTGGGAGTATCAACCAAATGTAATTCACTACTCGCAGGCATTCAGTGAATCTTTGGCACCTACTGGGGATTTCTTTCAACTTGCTGAACTCATAGAGATAAGGACTTTACCACTTTCTCATTGCATTGAGATAAACACATTGGCAGAATTTCAGCCAAATTGCATTCACTGCTCGCAGGATTTCAGAGAAACCTTGGAACCTATTGTGGATTTCCCCCAACTTGCTGATCTCATCGAGATAAGCACTATACAACTTTCTCATTTCATTGAGATACACGCATTGGCAGAATATCAGCCAAATTGCATTCACTACTCGAAGGTATTCAGAGAAAATATGGAACTTATTGCGGATTTCTTCCAACTTGCTGAAGTCATCGAGATAAGAACTTTACCATTAACTCATTTCATTGAGCTACACACACTGGCAGAATATCAGCCAATTTGCATTCACTACTCGAAGGTATTCAGAGAAACTTTGGAAGCTATTGTGGATTTCTTCCAACTTGCTGAACTCGTGGAGATAAAAGACTTCACCACTTTCTTATTTCATTGAGATACATGCATTGGCAGTGTATCAACCAAAGTTCATTCACTGCTCCAAGGCATTCAGTGAATCTTTGGAATCTATTGGGGATATCTTACAACTTGCTGAAGTCATCGAGATAAGAACTTTACCATTAACTCATTTCATTGAGCTACACACACTGGCAAAATATCAGCCAAATGGCATTCACTGCTCCAAGGTATTGCGAGAAACTTTGGAAGCTATTGTGGATTTCTTCCAATTTGCTGGACTGAATGAGATAAACACTTGGCCACTTTCTCATTTCATTGTGTTACACATACTGTGGGAGTATCAACTAAATGTAATTCACTACTCGCAGGCATTCAGTGAATCTTTGGCACCTATTGGGGATTTCTTTCAACTTGCTGAACTCATAGAGATAAGGACTTTACCACTTTCTCATTGCATTGAGATAAACACATTGGCAGAATATCAGCCCAATAACATACGCTGCTGGAAGGAATTCAGAAAATATTTGGAAATTTACCACTATCTGATTTCATTGAGATACAGACACTGGCAGAATATCAGACAAATGACATTCACTGCTCGAAGGTATTCAGAGAAACTTTGGAACCGATTGTGGATTTCTTGCAACTTGCTGAACTCGTGGAGACAAAGACTTTCTCATTTCATTGAGATACACGCATTGGCAGAGTATCAACCAAAGTTCATTCACTGCTCCAAGGCATTCAGTGAATCTTTGGAACCTATTGGGGATATCTTAGAACTTGTTGAACTCATTGAGATAAGGACTTTACCACTTTCTCAATTCATTGAGATAAACACATTGGCAGAATTTCAGCCAAATTGCTCGAAGGAATTCAGAGAAACTTTGAACCTATTGTGGATTTCCCCCAACTTGCTGAACTCACCGAGACAAACACTTTGCGACCTTCTCATTCCATTGAGATACACACATGGGCAGAATAACAGCCAAATGGCATTCACTGCTCGATGGTATTCAGAGAAATTTTGGAACATTTTGTGGATTTCCTCCAACTTGCTGATCTCATCGAGATAAGCACTATACAACTTTCTCATTTCATTGAGATACACGCATTGGCAGAGTATCAACCAAAGTTCATTCACTGCTCCAAGGCATTCAGTGAATCTTTGGAACCTATTGGGGATATCTTAGAACTTGTTGAACTCATTGAGATAAGGACTTTACCACTTTCTCAATTCATTGAGATAAACACATTGGCAGAATTTCAGCCAAATTGCTCGAAGGAATTCAGAGAAACTTTGAACCTATTGTGGATTTCCCCCAACTTGCTGAACTCACCGAGACAAACACTTTGCGACCTTCTCATTCCATTGAGATACACACATGGGCAGAATAACAGCCAAATGGCATTCACTGCTCGATGGTATTCAGAGACATTTTGGAACATTTTGTGGATTTCCTCCAACTTGCTGATCTCATCGAGATAAGCACTATACAACTTTCTCACTGCATTGAGATACACGCATTGGCAGAAAATCTGCCAATTTGCATTCACTACTCGATGGTATTCAGAGAAACTTTGGAACCTATTGCGAATTTCTTCCAACTTGCTGAAGTGATCGAGATAAGAACTTGACCATTATCTCACTTCATTGAGATACACACAGTGGCAGAATATCAAACAAATGGCATTCAGTGTTCAAAGGTTTTCAGAGAAACTTTGGAACCGATTGTGGATTTCTTGCAACTTGCTGAACTCGTGGAGACAAAGACTTTACCACTTTCTCATTTCATTGAGATACACGCATTGGCAGTGTAGCAACCAAAGTTCATTCACTGCTGCAAGGCATTCAGTGAATCTTTGGAATCTATTGGGGATATCTTACAACTTGCTGAACTCATAGAGATAAGGACTTTACCACTTTCTCACTGCATTGAGATAAACACATTGGCAGAATATCAGCCCAATGGCATACGCTGCTGGAAGGAATTCAGAGAATATTTGGAACTTTACCACTATCTGATTTCATTGAGATACACACACTGGCAGAATATCAGACAAATGACATTCACTGCTCGAAGGTATTCAGAGAAACTTTGGAACCGATTGTGGATTTCTTGCAACTTGCTGAACTCGTGGAGACAAAGACTTTACCACTTTCTCATTTCATTGAGATACACGCACTGGCAGAGTATCAACCAAAGTTCATTCACTGCTCCAAGGCATTCAGTGAATCTTTGGAACCTATTGGGGATATCTTAGAACTTGTTGAACTCAATGAGATAAGGACTTTACCACTTTCTCAATTCATTGAGATAAACACATTGGCAGAATTTCAGCCAAATTGCTCGAAGGAATTCAGAGAAACTTTGAACCTATTGTGGATTTCCCCCAACTTGCTGAACTCACCGAGACAAACACTTTGCGACCTTCTCATTCCATTGAGATACACACATGGGCAGAATAACAGCCAAATGGCATTCACTGCTCGATGGTATTCAGAGACATTTTGGAACATTTTGTGGATTTCCTCCAACTTGCTGATCTCATCGAGATAAGCACTTTATAACTTTCTCACTGCATTGAGATACACGCATTGGCAGAATATCAGCCAATTTGCATTCACTACTCGAAGGTATTCAGAGAAACTTTGGAACCGATTGTGGATTTCTTACAACTTGCTGAACTCGTGGAGACAAAGACTTTACCACTTTCTCATTTCATTGAGATACACGCATTGTCAGTGTATCAACCAAAGTTCATTCACTGCTCCAAGGCATTCAGTGAATCTTTGGAACGTATTGGGGATATCTTAGAACTTGTTGAACTCATTGAGATAAGGACTTTACCACTTTCTCAATTCATTGAGATAAACACATTGGCAGAATTTCAGCCAAATTGCTCGAAGGAATTCAGAGACATTTTGGAACATTTTGTGGATTTCCTCCAACTTGCTGATCTCATCGAGATAAGCACTATACAACTTTCTCATTGCATTGAGATACACGCATTGGCAGAAAATATGCCAATTTGCATTCACTACTCGATGGTATTCAGAGAAACTTTGGAACCTATTGCGAATTTCTTCCAACTTGCTGAAGTGATCGAGATAAGAACTTGACCATTATCTCACTTCATTGAGATACACACACTGGCAGAATATCAAACAAATGGCATTCAGTGTTCAAAGGTTTTCAGAGAAACTTTGGAACCGATTGTGGATTTCTTGCAACTTGCTGAACTCGTGGAGACAAAGACATTACCACTTTCTCATTTCATTGAGATACACGCATTGGCAGTGTATCAACCAAAGTTCATTCACTGCTGCAAGGCATTCAGTGAATCTTTGGAATCTATTGGGGATATCTTACAACTTGCTGAACTCATTGAGATAAGGACTTTACCACTTTCTCAATTCATTGAGATAAACACATTGGCAGAATTTCAGCCAAATTGCATTCACTGCTCGAAGGTATTCAGAGAAACTATGGAACCTATTGCGGATTTCTTCCAACATGCTGAAGTCATCGAGATAAGAACTTTACCATTAACTCATTTCATTGAGCTACACACACTGGCAAAATATCAGCCAAATGGCATTCACTGCTCCAAGGTATTGCGAGAAACTTTGGAAGCTATTGTGGATTTCTTCCAATTTGCTGGACTGAATGAGATAAACACTTGACCACTTTCTCATTTCATTGTGATACACGTACTGTGGGAGTATCAACCAAATGTAATTCACTACTCGCAGGCATTCAGTGAATCTTTGGCACCTATTGGGGATTTCTTTCACCTTGCTGAACTCATAGAGATAAGGACTTTACCACTTTCTCATTGCATTGAGATAAACACATTGGCAGAATTCCAGCCAAATTGCATTCACTGCTCGCAGGATTTCAGAGAAACCTTGGAACCTATTGTGGATTTCCCCCAACTTGCTGATCTCATCGAGATAAGCACTATACAACTTTCTCATTTCATTGAGATACACGCATTGGCAGAATATCAGCCAAATTGCATTCACTACTCGAAGGTATTCAGAGAAACTATGGAACCTATTGCGGATTTCTTCCAACTTGCTGAAGTCATCGAGATAAGAACTTTACCATTAACTCATTTCATTGAGCTACACACATTGGCAAAATATCAGCCAAATGGCATTCACTGCTCCAAGGTATTGCGAGAAACTTTGGAAGCTATTGTGGATTTCTTCCAATTTGCTGGACTGAATGAGATAAATACTTGGCCACTTTCTCATTTCATTGTGATACACATACTGTGGGAGTATCAAATAAATGTAATTCACTACTCGCAGGCATTCAGTGAATCTTTGGCACCTATTGGGGATTTCTTTCAACTTGCTGAACTCATAGAGATAAGGACTTTACCACTTTCTCATTACATTGAGATAAACACATTGGCAGAATTTCAGCCAAATTGCATTCACTGCTCGAAGGATTTCAGAGAAACCTTGGAACCTATTGTGGATTTCCCCAACTTGCTGATCTCATCGAGATAAGCACTATACAACTTTCTCATTTCATTGAGATACACGCATTGGCAGAATATCAGCCCAATGGCATACGCTGCTGGAAGGAATCCAGAAAATATTTGGAACTTTACCACTATCTGATTTCATTGAGATACAGACACTGGCAGAATATCAGACAAATGACATTCACTGCTCGAAGGTATTCAGAGAAACTTTGGAAACGATTGTGGATTTCTTGCAACTTGCTGAACTCGTGGAGACAAAGACTTTACCACTTTCTCATTTCATTGAGATACAGGCATTGGCGAGTATCAACCAAAGTTCATTCACTGCTCCAAGGCATTCAGTGAATCTTTGGAACCTATTGGGGATATCTTAGAACTTGTTGAACTCATTGAGATAAGGACTTTAACTTTGAACCTATTGTGGATTTCCCCCAACTTGCTGAACTCACCGAGACAAACACTTTGCGACCTTCTCATTCCATTGAGATACACACATGGGCAGAATAACAGCCAAATGGCATTCACTGCTCGATGGTATTCAGAGACATTTTGGAACATTTTGTGGATTTCCTCCAACTTGCTGATCTCATCGAGATAAGCACTATACAACTTTCTCACTGCATTGAGATACACGCATTGGCAGAATATCTGCCAATTTGCATTCACTACTCGATGGTATTCAGAGAAACTTTGGAACCTATTGCGAATGTCTTCCAACTTGCTGAAGTGATCGAGATAAGAACTTGTCCATTATCTCACTTCATTGAGATACACACACTGGCAGAATATCAAACAAATGGCATTCAGTGTTCAAAGGTTTTCAGAGAAACTTTGGAACCGATTGTGGATTTCTTGCAACTTGCTGAACTCGTGGAGACAAAGACTTTACCACTTTCTCATTTCATTGAGATACACGCATTGGCAGTGTATCAACCAAAGTTCATTCACTGCTGCAAGGCATTCAGTGAATCTTTGGAATCTATTGGGGATATCTTACAACTTGCTGAACTCATTGAGATAAGGACTTTACCACTTTCTCAATTCATTGCGATAAACACATTGGCAGAATTTCAGCCAAATTGCATTCACTGCTCGAAGGATTTCAGAGAAACCTTGGAACCTATTGTGGATTTCCCCCAACTTGCTGATCTCATCGAGATAAGCACTATGCAACTTTCTCATTTCATTGAGATACACGCATTGGCAGAATATCAGCCAAATTGCATTCACTACTCGAAGGTATTCAGAGAAACTATGGAACCTATTGCGGATTTCTTCCAACTTGCTGAAGACATCGAGATAAGAACTTTACCATTAACTCATTTCATTGAGCTACACACACTGGCAAAATATCAGCCAAATGGCATTCACTGCTCCAAGGTATTGCGAGAAACTTTGGAAGCTATTGTTGGTTTCTTCCAATTTGCTGGACTGAATGAGATAAACACGACCACTTTCTCATTTCATTGTGATACACGTACTGTGGGAGTATCAACCAAATGTAATTCACTACTCGCAGGCATTCAGTGAATCTTTGGCACCTACTGGGGATTTCTTTCAACTTGCTGAACTCATAGAGATAAGGACTTTACCACTTTCTCATTGCATTGAGATAAACACATTGGCAGAATTTCAGCCAAATTGCATTCACTGCTCGCAGGATTTCAGAGAAACCTTGGAACCTATTGTGGATTTCCCCCAACTTGCTGATCTCATCGAGATAAGCACTATACAACTTTCTCATTTCATTGAGATACACACATTGGCAGAATATCAGCCAAATTGCATTCACTACTCGAAGGTATTCAGAGAAACTATGGAACTTATTGTGGATTTCTTCCAACTTGCTGAAGTCATCGAGATAAGAACTTTACCATTAACTCATTTCATTGAGCTACACACACTGGCAGAATATCAGCCAATTTGCATTCACTACTCGAAGGTATTCAGAGAAACTTTGGAAGCTATTGTGGATTTCTTCCAACTTGCTGAACTCGTGGAGACAAAGACTTTACCACTTTCTTATTTCATTGAGATACACGCATTGGCAGTGTATCAACCAAAGTTCATTCACTGCTCCAAGGCATTCAGTCAATCTTTGGAATCTATTGGGGATATCTTACAACTTGCTGAAGTCATCGAGATAAGAACTTTACCATTAACTCTTTTCATTGAGCTACACACACTGGCAAAATATCAGCCAAATGGCATTCACTGCTCCCAGGTATTGCGAGAAACTTTGGAAGCTATTGTGGATTTCTTCCAATTTGCTGGACTGAATGAGATAAACACTTGGCCACTTTCTCATTTCATTGTGATACACATACTGTGGGAGTATCAACTAAATGTAATTCACTACTCGCAGGCATTCAGTGAATCTTTGGCACCTATTGGGGATTTCTTTCAACTTGCTGAACTCATAGAGATAAGGACTTTACCACTTTCTCATTGCATTGAGATAAACACATTGGCAGAATATCAGCCCAATAACATACGCTGCTGGAAGGAATTCAGAAAATATTTGGAAATTTACCACTATCTGATTTCATTGAGATACAGACACTGGCAGAATATCAGACAAATGACATTCACTGCTCGAAGGTATTCAGAGAAACTTTGGAACCGATTGTGGATTTCTTGCAACTTGCTGAACTCGTGGAGACAAAGACTTTACCACTTTCTCATTTCATTGAGATACACGCATTGTCAGTGTATCAACCAAAGTTCATTCACTGCTCCAAGGCATTCAGTGAATCTTTGGAACGTATTGGGGATATCTTAGAACTTGTTGAACTCATTGAGATAAGGACTTTACCACTTTCTCAATTCATTGAGATAAACACATTGGCAGAATTTCAGCCAAATTGCTCGAAGGAATTCAGAGACATTTTGGAACATTTTGTGGATTTCCTCCAACTTGCTGATCTCATCGAGATAAGCACTATACAACTTTCTCATTGCATTGAGATACACGCATTGGCAGAAAATATGCCAATTTGCATTCACTACTCGATGGTATTCAGAGAAACTTTGGAACCTATTGCGAATTTCTTCCAACTTGCTGAAGTGATCGAGATAAGAACTTGACCATTATCTCACTTCATTGAGATACACACACTGGCAGAATATCAAACAAATGGCATTCAGTGTTCAAAGGTTTTCAGAGAAACTTTGGAACCGATTGTGGATTTCTTGCAACTTGCTGAACTCGTGGAGACAAAGACATTACCACTTTCTCATTTCATTGAGATACACGCATTGGCAGTGTATCAACCAAAGTTCATTCACTGCTGCAAGGCATTCAGTGAATCTTTGGAATCTATTGGGGATATCTTACAACTTGCTGAACTCATTGAGATAAGGACTTTACCACTTTCTCAATTCATTGAGATAAACACATTGGCAGAATTTCAGCCAAATTGCATTCACTGCTCGAAGGTATTCAGAGAAACTATGGAACCTATTGCGGATTTCTTCCAACATGCTGAAGTCATCGAGATAAGAACTTTACCATTAACTCATTTCATTGAGCTACACACACTGGCAAAATATCAGCCAAATGGCATTCACTGCTCCAAGGTATTGCGAGAAACTTTGGAAGCTATTGTGGATTTCTTCCAATTTGCTGGACTGAATGAGATAAACACTTGACCACTTTCTCATTTCATTGTGATACACGTACTGTGGGAGTATCAACCAAATGTAATTCACTACTCGCAGGCATTCAGTGAATCTTTGGCACCTATTGGGGATTTCTTTCACCTTGCTGAACTCATAGAGATAAGGACTTTACCACTTTCTCATTGCATTGAGATAAACACATTGGCAGAATTCCAGCCAAATTGCATTCACTGCTCGCAGGATTTCAGAGAAACCTTGGAACCTATTGTGGATTTCCCCCAACTTGCTGATCTCATCGAGATAAGCACTATACAACTTTCTCATTTCATTGAGATACACGCATTGGCAGAATATCAGCCAAATTGCATTCACTACTCGAAGGTATTCAGAGAAACTATGGAACCTATTGCGGATTTCTTCCAACTTGCTGAAGTCATCGAGATAAGAACTTTACCATTAACTCATTTCATTGAGCTACACACATTGGCAAAATATCAGCCAAATGGCATTCACTGCTCCAAGGTATTGCGAGAAACTTTGGAAGCTATTGTGGATTTCTTCCAATTTGCTGGACTGAATGAGATAAATACTTGGCCACTTTCTCATTTCATTGTGATACACATACTGTGGGAGTATCAAATAAATGTAATTCACTACTCGCAGGCATTCAGTGAATCTTTGGCACCTATTGGGGATTTCTTTCAACTTGCTGAACTCATAGAGATAAGGACTTTACCACTTTCTCATTACATTGAGATAAACACATTGGCAGAATTTCAGCCAAATTGCATTCACTGCTCGAAGGATTTCAGAGAAACCTTGGAACCTATTGTGGATTTCCCCAACTTGCTGATCTCATCGAGATAAGCACTATACAACTTTCTCATTTCATTGAGATACACGCATTGGCAGAATATCAGCCAAATTGCATTCACTACTCGAAGGTATTCAGAGAAACTATGGAACCTATTGCGGATTTCTTCCAACTTGCTGAAGTCATCGAGATAAGAACTTTACCATTAACTCTTTTCATTGAGCTACACACACTGGCAAAATATCAGCCAAATGGCATTCACTGCTCCAAGGTATTGCGAGAAACTTTGGAAGCTATTGTGGATTTCTTCCAATTTGCTGGACTGAATGAGATAAACACTTGGCCACTTTCTCATTTCATTGTGATACACATACTGTGGGAGTATCAACTAAATGTAATTCACTACTCGCAGGCAATCAGTGAATCTTTGGCACCTATTGGGGATTTCTTTCAACTTGCTGAACTCATAGAGATAAGGACTTTACCACTTTCTCATTGCATTGAGATAAACACATTGGCAGAATATCAGCCCAATGGCATACGCTGCTGGAAGGAATCCAGAAAATATTTGGAACTTTACCACTATCTGATTTCATTGAGATACAGACACTGGCAGAATATCAGACAAATGACATTCACTGCTCGAAGGTATTCAGAGAAACTTTGGAAACGATTGTGGATTTCTTGCAACTTGCTGAACTCGTGGAGACAAAGACTTTACCACTTTCTCATTTCATTGAGATACAGGCATTGGCGAGTATCAACCAAAGTTCATTCACTGCTCCAAGGCATTCAGTGAATCTTTGGAACCTATTGGGGATATCTTAGAACTTGTTGAACTCATTGAGATAAGGACTTTAACTTTGAACCTATTGTGGATTTCCCCCAACTTGCTGAACTCACCGAGACAAACACTTTGCGACCTTCTCATTCCATTGAGATACACACATGGGCAGAATAACAGCCAAATGGCATTCACTGCTCGATGGTATTCAGAGACATTTTGGAACATTTTGTGGATTTCCTCCAACTTGCTGATCTCATCGAGATAAGCACTATACAACTTTCTCACTGCATTGAGATACACGCATTGGCAGAATATCTGCCAATTTGCATTCACTACTCGATGGTATTCAGAGAAACTTTGGAACCTATTGCGAATGTCTTCCAACTTGCTGAAGTGATCGAGATAAGAACTTGTCCATTATCTCACTTCATTGAGATACACACACTGGCAGAATATCAAACAAATGGCATTCAGTGTTCAAAGGTTTTCAGAGAAACTTTGGAACCGATTGTGGATTTCTTGCAACTTGCTGAACTCGTGGAGACAAAGACTTTACCACTTTCTCATTTCATTGAGATACACGCATTGGCAGTGTATCAACCAAAGTTCATTCACTGCTGCAAGGCATTCAGTGAATCTTTGGAATCTATTGGGGATATCTTACAACTTGCTGAACTCATTGAGATAAGGACTTTACCACTTTCTCAATTCATTGCGATAAACACATTGGCAGAATTTCAGCCAAATTGCATTCACTGCTCGAAGGATTTCAGAGAAACCTTGGAACCTATTGTGGATTTCCCCCAACTTGCTGATCTCATCGAGATAAGCACTATGCAACTTTCTCATTTCATTGAGATACACGCATTGGCAGAATATCAGCCAAATTGCATTCACTACTCGAAGGTATTCAGAGAAACTATGGAACCTATTGCGGATTTCTTCCAACTTGCTGAAGACATCGAGATAAGAACTTTACCATTAACTCATTTCATTGAGCTACACACACTGGCAAAATATCAGCCAAATGGCATTCACTGCTCCAAGGTATTGCGAGAAACTTTGGAAGCTATTGTTGGTTTCTTCCAATTTGCTGGACTGAATGAGATAAACACGACCACTTTCTCATTTCATTGTGATACACGTACTGTGGGAGTATCAACCAAATGTAATTCACTACTCGCAGGCATTCAGTGAATCTTTGGCACCTACTGGGGATTTCTTTCAACTTGCTGAACTCATAGAGATAAGGACTTTACCACTTTCTCATTGCATTGAGATAAACACATTGGCAGAATTTCAGCCAAATTGCATTCACTGCTCGCAGGATTTCAGAGAAACCTTGGAACCTATTGTGGATTTCCCCCAACTTGCTGATCTCATCGAGATAAGCACTATACAACTTTCTCATTTCATTGAGATACACGCATTGGCAGAATATCAGCCAAATTGCATTCACTACTCGAAGGTATTCAGAGAAACTATGGAACTTATTGTGGATTTCTTCCAACTTGCTGAAGTCATCGAGATAAGAACTTTACCATTAACTCATTTCATTGAGCTACACACACTGGCAGAATATCAGCCAATTTGCATTCACTACTCGAAGGTATTCAGAGAAACTTTGGAAGCTATTGTGGATTTCTTCCAACTTGCTAATCTCGTGGAGACAAAGACTTTACCACTTTCTTATTTCATTGAGATACACGCATTGGCAGTGTATCAACCAAAGTTCATTCACTGCTCCAAGGCATTCAGTCAATCTTTGGAATCTATTGGGGATATCTTACAACTTGCTGAAGTCATCGAGATAAGAACTTTACCATTAACTCTTTTCATTGAGCTACACACACTGGCAAAATATCAGCCAAATGGCATTCACTGCTCCCAGGTATTGCGAGAAACTTTGGAAGCTATTGTGGATTTCTTCCAATTTGCTGGACTGAATGAGATAAACACTTGGCCACTTTCTCATTTCATTGTGATACACATACTGTGGGAGTATCAACTAAATGTAATTCACTACTCGCAGGCATTCAGTGAATCTTTGGCACCTATTGGGGATTTCTTTCAACTTGCTGAACTCATAGAGATAAGGACTTTACCACTTTCTCATTGCATTGAGATAAACACATTGGCAGAATATCAGCCCAATAACATACGCTGCTGGAAGGAATTCAGAAAATATTTGGAAATTTACCACTATCTGATTTCATTGAGATACAGACACTGGCAGAATATCAGACAAATGACATTCACTGCTCGAAGGTATTCAGAGAAACTTTGGAACCGATTGTGGATTTCTTGCAACTTGCTGAACTCGTGGAGACAAAGACTTTACCACTTTCTCATTTCATTGAGATACACGCACTGGCAGAGTATCAACCAAAGTTCATTCACTGCTCCAAGGCATTCAGTGAATCTTTGGAACCTATTGGGGATATCTTAGAACTTGTTGAACTCATTGAGATAAGGACTTTACCACTTTCTCAATTCATTGAGATAAACACATTGGCAGAATTTCAGCCAAATTGCTCGAAGGAATTCAGAGAAACTTTGAACCTATTGTGGATTTCCCCCAACTTGCTGAACTCACCGAGACAAACACTTTGCGACCTTCTCATTCCATTGAGATACAAACATGGGCAGAATAACAGCCAAATGGCATTCACTGCTCGATGGTATTCAGAGACATTTTGGAACATTTTGTGGATTTCCTCCAACTTGCTGATCTCATCGAGATAAGCACTATACAACTTTCTCACTGCATTGAGATACACGCATTGGCCAAATATCTGCCAATTTGCATTCACTACTCGATGGTATTCAGAGAAACTTTGGAACCTATTGCGAATTTCTTCCAACTTGCTGAAGTGATCGAGATAAGAACTTGTCCATTATCTCACTTCATTGAGATACACACACTGGCAGAATATCAAACAAATGGCATTCAGTGTTCAAAGGTTTTCAGAGAAACTTTGGAACCGATTGTGGATTTCTTGCAACTTGCTGAACTCGTGGAGACAAAGACTTTACCACTTTCTCATTTCATTGAGATACACGCATTGGCAGTGTATCAACCAAAGTTCATTCACTGCTGCAAGGCATTCAGTGAATCTTTGGAATCTATTGGGGATATCTTACAACTTGCTGAACTCATTGAGATAAGGACTTTACCACTTTCTCAATTCATTGCGATAAACACATTGGCAGAATTTCAGCCAAATTGCATTCACTGCTCGAAGGATTTCAGAGAAACCTTGGAACCTATTGTGGATTTCCCCCAACTTGCTGATCTCATCGAGATAAGCACTATGCAACTTTCTCATTTCATTGAGATACACGCATTGGCAGAATATCAGCCAAATTGCATTCACTACTCGAAGGTATTCAGAGAAACTATGGAACCTATTGCGGATTTCTTCCAACTTGCTGAAGACATCGAGATAAGAACTTTACCATTAACTCATTTCATTGAGCTACACACACTGGCAAAATATCAGCCAAATGGCATTCACTGCTCCAAGGTATTGCGAGAAACTTTGGAAGCTATTGTGGATTTCTTCCAATTTGCTGGACTGAATGAGATAAACACTTGATCACTTTCTCATTTCATTGTGATACACGTACTGTGGGAGTATCAACCAAATGTAATTCACTACTCGCAGGCATTCAGTGAATCTTTGGCACCTACTGGGGTTTCTTTCAACTTGCTGAACTCATAGAGATAAGGACTTTACCACTTTCTCATTGCATTGAGATAAACACATTGGCAGAATTTCAGCCAAATTGCATTCACTGCTCGCAGGATTTCAGAGAAACCTTGGAACCTATTGTGGATTTCCCCCAACTTGCTGATCTCATCGAGATAAGCACTATACAACTTTCTCATTTCATTGAGATACACGCATTGGCAGAATATCAGCCAAATTGCATTCACTACTCGAAGGTATTCAGAGAAAATATGGAACTTATTGCGGATTTCTTCCAACTTGCTGAAGTCATCGAGATAAGAACTTTACCATTAACTCATTTCATTGAGCTACACACACTGGCAGAATATCAGCCAATTTGCATTCACTACTCGAAGGTATTCAGAGAAACTTTGGAAGCTATTGTGGATTTCTTTCAACTTGCTGAACTCGTGGAGATAAAAGACTTTACCACTTTCTTATTTCATTGAGATACATGCATTGGCAGTGTATCAACCAAAGTTCATTCACTGCTCCAAGGCATTCAGTGAATCTTTGGAATCTATTGGGGATATCTTACAACTTGCTGAAGTCATCGAGATAAGAACTTTACCATTAACTCATTTCATTGAGCTACACACACTGGCAAAATATCAGCCAAATGGCATTCACTGCTCCAAGGTATTGCGAGAAACTTTGGAAGCTATTGTGGATTTCTTCCAATTTGCTGGACTGAATGAGATAAACACTTGACCACTTTCTCATTTCATTGTGATACACGTACTGTGGGAGTATCAACCAAATGTAATTCACTACTCGCAGGCATTCAGTGAATCTTTGGCACCTATTGGGGATTTCTTTCAACTTGCTGAAGTGATCGAGATAAGAACTTGAACATTATCTCACTTCATTGAGATACACACACTGGCAGAATATCAAACAAATGGCATTCAGTGTTCAAAGGTTTTCAGAGAAACTTTGGAACCGATTGTGGATTTCTTGCAACTTGCTGAACTCGTGGAGACAAAGACTTTACCACTTTCTCATTTCATTGAGATACACGCATTGGCAGTGTATCAACCAAAGTTCATTCACTGCTGCAAGGCATTCAGTGAATCTTTGGAATCTATTGGGGATATCTTACAACTTGCTGAACTCATTGAGATAAGGACTTTACCACTTTCTCAATTCATTGAGATAAACACATTGGCAGAATTTCAGCCAAATTGAATTCACTGCTCGAAGGTATTCAGAGAAACTATGGAACCTATTGCGGATTTCTTCCAACATGCTGAAGTCATCGAGATAAGAACTTTACCATTAACTCATTTCATTGAGCTACACACACTGGCAAAATATCAGCCAAATGGCATTCACTGCTCCAAGGTATTGCGAGAAACTTTGGAAGCTATTGTGGATTTCTTCCAATTTGCTGGACTGAATGAGATAAACACTTGACCACTTTCTCATTTCATTGTGATACACGTACTGTGGGAGTATCAACCAAATGTAATTCACTACTCGCAGGCATTCAGTGAATCTTTGGCACCTATTGGGGATTTCTTTCAACTTGCTGAAGTGATCGAGATAAGAACTTGAACATTATCTCACTTCATTGAGATACACACACTGGCAGAATATCAAACAAATGGCATTCAGTGTTCAAAGGTTTTCAGAGAAACTTTGGAACCGATTGTGGATTTCTTGCAACTTGCTGAACTCGTGGAGACAAAGACTTTACCACTTTCTCATTTCATTGAGATACACGCATTGGCAGAATATCAGCCAAATGGCATTCACTGCTCCAAGGTATTGCGAGAAACTTTGGAAGCTATTGTGGATTTCTTCCAATTTGCTGGACTGAATGAGATAAACACTTGGCCACTTTCTCATTTCATTGTGATACACGTACTGTGGGAGTATCAACCAAATGTAATTCACTACTCGCAGGCATTCAGTGAATCTTTGGCACCTATTGGGGATTTCTTTCAACTTGCTGAACTCATAGAGATAAGGACTTTACCACTTTCTCATTACATTGAGATAAACACATTGGCAGAATTTCAGCCAAATTGCATTCACTGCTCGAAGGATTTCAGAGAAACCTTGGAACCTATTGTGGATTTCCCCCAACTTGCTGATCTCATCGAGATAAGCACTATACAACTTTCTCATTTCATTGAGATACACGCATTGGCAGAATATCAGCCAAATTGCATTCACTACTCGAAGGTATTCAGAGAAACTATGGAACCTATTGCGGATTTCTTCCAACTTGCTGAAGTCATCGAGATAAGAACTTTACCATTAACTCTTTTCATTGAGCTACACACACTGGCAAAATATCAGCCAAATGGCATTCACTGCTCCAAGGTATTGCGAGAAACTTTGGAAGCTATTGTGGATTTCTTCCAATTTGCTGGACTGAATGAGATAAACACTTGGCCACTTTCTCATTTCATTGTGTTACACATACTGTGGGAGTATCAACTAAATGTAATTCACTACTCGCAGGCATTCAGTGAATCTTTGGCACCTATTGGGGATTTCTTTCAACTTGCTGAACTCATAGAGATAAGGACTTTACCACTTTCTCATTGCATTGAGATAAACACATTGGCAGAATATCAGCCCAATAACATACGCTGCTGGAAGGAATTCAGAAAATATTTGGAAATTTACCACTATCTGATTTCATTGAGATACACACACTGGCAGAATATCAGACAAATGACATTCACTGCTCGAAGGTATTCAGAGAAACTTTGGAACCGATTGTGGATTTCTTGCAACTTGCTGAACTCGTGGAGACAAAGACTTTACCACTTTCTCATTTCATTGAGATACACGCATTGGCAGAGTATCAACCAAAGTTCATTCACTGCTCCAAGGCATTCAGTGAATCTTTGGAACCTATTGGGGATATCTTAGAACTTGTTGAACTCATTGAGATAAGGACTTTACCACTTTCTCAATTCATTGAGATAAACACATTGGCAGAATTTCAGCCAAATTGCTCGAAGGAATTCAGAGAAACTTTGAACCTATTGTGGATTTCCCCCAACTTGCTGAACTCACCGAGACAAACACTTTGCGACCTTCTCATTCCATTGAGATACACACATGGGCAGAATAACAGCCAAATGGCATTCACTGCTCGATGGTATTCAGAGACATTTTGGAACATTTTGTGGATTTCCTCCAACTTGCTGATCTCATCGAGATAAGCACTATACAACTTTCTCATTTCATTGAGATACACGCATTGGCAGAGTATCAACCAAAGTTCATTCACTGCTCCAAGGCATTCAGTGAATCTTTGGAACCTATTGGGGATATCTTAGAACTTGTTGAACTCATTGAGATAAGGACTTTACCACTTTCTCAATTCATTGAGATAAACACATTGGCAGAATTTCAGCCAAATTGCTCGAAGGAATTCAGAGAAACTTTGAACCTATTGTGGATTTCCCCCAACTTGCTGAACTCACCGAGACAAACACTTTGCGACCTTCTCATTCCATTGAGATACACACATGGGCAGAATAACAGCCAAATGGCATTCACTGCTCGATGGTATTCAGAGACATTTTGGAACATTTTGTGGATTTCCTCCAACTTGCTGATCTCATCGAGATAAGCACTATACAACTTTCTCACTGCATTGAGATACACGCATTGGCAGAAAATCTGCCAATTTGCATTCACTACTCGATGGTATTCAGAGAAACTTTGGAACCTATTGCGAATTTCTTCCAACTTGCTGAAGTGATCGAGATAAGAACTTGACCATTATCTCACTTCATTGAGATACACACAGTGGCAGAATATCAAACAAATGGCATTCAGTGTTCAAAGGTTTTCAGAGAAACTTTGGAACCGATTGTGGATTTCTTGCAACTTGCTGAACTCGTGGAGACAAAGACTTTACCACTTTCTCATTTCATTGAGATACACGCATTGGCAGTGTAGCAACCAAAGTTCATTCACTGCTGCAAGGCATTCAGTGAATCTTTGGAATCTATTGGGGATATCTTACAACTTGCTGAACTCATAGAGATAAGGACTTTACCACTTTCTCACTGCATTGAGATAAACACATTGGCAGAATATCAGCCCAATGGCATACGCTGCTGGAAGGAATTCAGAGAATATTTGGAACTTTACCACTATCTGATTTCATTGAGATACACACACTGGCAGAATATCAGACAAATGACATTCACTGCTCGAAGGTATTCAGAGAAACTTTGGAACCGATTGTGGATTTCTTGCAACTTGCTGAACTCGTGGAGACAAAGACTTTACCACTTTCTCATTTCATTGAGATACACGCACTGGCAGAGTATCAACCAAAGTTCATTCACTGCTCCAAGGCATTCAGTGAATCTTTGGAACCTATTGGGGATATCTTAGAACTTGTTGAACTCAATGAGATAAGGACTTTACCACTTTCTCAATTCATTGAGATAAACACATTGGCAGAATTTCAGCCAAATTGCTCGAAGGAATTCAGAGAAACTTTGAACCTATTGTGGATTTCCCCCAACTTGCTGAACTCACCGAGACAAACACTTTGCGACCTTCTCATTCCATTGAGATACACACATGGGCAGAATAACAGCCAAATGGCATTCACTGCTCGATGGTATTCAGAGACATTTTGGAACATTTTGTGGATTTCCTCCAACTTGCTGATCTCATCGAGATAAGCACTATACAACTTTCTCACTGCAGTGAGATACACGCATTGGCAGAAAATCTGCCAATTTGCATTCACTACTCGATGGTATTCAGAGAAACTTTGGAACCTATTGCGAATTTCTTCCAACTTGCTGAAGTGATCGAGATAAGAACTTGACCATTATCTCACTTCATTGAGATACACACAGTGGCAGAATATCAAACAAATGGCATTCAGTGTTCAAAGGTTTTCAGAGAAACTTTGGAACCGATTGTGGATTTCTTGCAACTTGCTGAACTCGTGGAGACAAAGACTTTACCACTTTCTCATTTCATTGAGATACACGCATTGGCAGTGTAGCAACCAAAGTTCATTCACTGCTGCAAGGCATTCAGTGAATCTTTGGAATCTATTGGGGATATCTTACAACTTGCTGAACTCATAGAGATAAGGACTTTACCACTTTCTCACTGCATTGAGATAAACACATTGGCAGAATATCAGCCCAATGGCATACGCTGCTGGAAGGAATTCAGAGAATATTTGGAACTTTACCACTATCTGATTTCATTGAGATACACACACTGGCAGAATATCAGACAAATGACATTCACTGCTCGAAGGTATTCAGAGAAACTTTGGAACCGATTGTGGATTTCTTGCAACTTGCTGAACTCGTGGAGACAAAGACTTTACCACTTTCTCATTTCATTGAGATACACGCACTGGCAGAGTATCAACCAAAGTTCATTCACTGCTCCAAGGCATTCAGTGAATCTTTGGAACCTATTGGGGATATCTTAGAACTTGTTGAACTCAATGAGATAAGGACTTTACCACTTTCTCAATTCATTGAGATAAACACATTGGCAGAATTTCAGCCAAATTGCTCGAAGGAATTCAGAGAAACTTTGAACCTATTGTGGATTTCCCCCAACTTGCTGAACTCACCGAGACAAACACTTTGCGACCTTCTCATTCCATTGAGATACACACATGGGCAGAATAACAGCCAAATGGCATTCACTGCTCGATGGTATTCAGAGACATTTTGGAACATTTTGTGGATTTCCTCCAACTTGCTGATCTCATCGAGATAAGCACTATACAACTTTCTCACTGCATTGAGATACACGCATTGGCAGAAAATCTGCCAATTTGCATTCACTACTCGATGGTATTCAGAGAAACTTTGGAACCTATTGCGAATTTCTTCCAACTTGCTGAAGTGATCGAGATAAGAACTTGACCATTATCTCACTTCATTGAGATACACACAGTGGCAGAATATCAAACAAATGGCATTCAGTGTTCAAAGGTTTTCAGAGAAACTTTGGAACCGATTGTGGATTTCTTGCAACTTGCTGAACTCGTGGAGACAAAGACTTTACCACTTTCTCATTTCATTGAGATACACGCATTGGCAGTGTATCAACCAAAGTTCATTCACTGCTGCAAGGCATTCAGTGAATCTTTGGAATCTATTGGGGATATCTTACAACTTGCTGAACTCATAGAGATAAGGACTTTACCACTTTCTCACTGCATTGAGATAAACACATTGGCAGAATATCAGCCCAATGGCATACGCTGCTGGAAGGAATTCAGAGAATATTTGGAACTTTACCACTATCTGATTTCATTGAGATACACACACTGGCAGAATATCAGACAAATGACATTCACTGCTCGAAGGTATTCAGAGAAACTTTGGAACCGATTGTGGATTTCTTGCAACTTGCTGAACTCGTGGAGACAAAGACTTTACCACTTTCTCATTTCATTGAGATACACGCATTGGCAGAGTATCAACCAAAGTTCATTCACTGCTCCAAGGCATTCAGTGAATCTTTGGAACCTATTGGGGATATCTTACAACTTGTTGAACTCATTGAGATAAGGACTTTACCACTTTCTCAATTCATTGAGATAAACACATTGGCAGAATTTCAGCCAAATTGCTCGAAGGAATTCAGAGACACTTTGAACCTATTGTTGATTTCCCCCAACTTGCTGAACTCACCGAGACAAGCACTTTGCGACCTTCTCATTCCATTGAGATACACACATGGGCAGAATAACAGCCAAATGGCATTCACTGCTCGATGGTATTCAGAGACATTTTGGAACATTTTGTGGATTTCCTCCAACTTGCTGATCTCATCGAGACAAGCACTATACAACTTTCTCACTGCATTGAGATACACGCATTGGCAGAATATCTGCCAATTTGCATTCACTACTCGATGGTATTCAGAGAAACTTTGGAACCTATTGCGAATTTATTCCAACTTGCTGAAGTGATCGAGATAAGAACTTGTCCATTATATCACTTCATTGAGATACACACACTGGCAGAATATCAAACAAATGGCATTCAGTGTTCAAAGGTTTTCAGAGAAACTTTGGAACCGATTGTGGATTTCTTGCAACTTGCTGAACTCGTGGAGACAAAGACTTTACCACTTTCTCATTTCATTGAGATACACGCATTGGCAGTGTATCAACCAAAGTTCATTCACTGCTGCAAAGCATTCAGTGAATCTTTGGAATCTATTGGGGATATCTTACAACTTGCTGAACTCATTGAGATAAGGACTTTACCACTTTCTCAATTCATTGCGATAAACACATTGGCAGAATTTCAGCCAAATTGCATTCACTGCTCCAAGGCATTCAGTGAATCTTTGGAATCTACTGGGGATATCTTACAACTTGCTGAAGTCATCGAGATAAGAACTTTACCATTAACTCATTTCATTGAGCTACACACACTGGCAAAATATCAGCCAAATGGCATTCACTGCTCCAAGGTATTGCGAGAAACTTTGGAAGCTATTGTGGATTTCTTCCAATTTGCTGGACTGAATGAGATAAACACTTGGCCACTTTCTCATTTCATTGTGATACACGTACTGTGGGAGTATCAACCAAATGTAATTCACTACTCGCAGGCATTCAGTGAATCTTTGGCACCTATTGGGGATTTCTTTCAACTTGCTGAACTCATAGAGATAAGGACTTTACCACTTTCTCATTACATTGAGATAAACACATTGGCAGAATTTCAGCCAAATTGCATTCACTGCTCGAAGGATTTCAGAGAAACCTTGGAACCTATTGTGGATTTCCCCCAACTTGCTGATCTCATCGAGATAAGCACTATACAACTTTCTCATTTCATTGAGATACACGCATTGGCAGAATATCAGCCAAATTGCATTCACTACTCGAAGGTATTCAGAGAAACTATGGAACCTATTGCGGATTTCTTCCAACTTGCTGAAGTCATCGAGATAAGAACTTTACCATTAACTCTTTTCATTGAGCTACACACACTGGCAAAATATCAGCCAAATGGCATTCACTGCTCCAAGGTATTGCGAGAAACTTTGGAAGCTATTGTGGATTTCTTCCAATTTGCTGGACTGAATGAGATAAACACTTGGCCACTTTCTCATTTCATTGTGTTACACATACTGTGGGAGTATCAACTAAATGTAATTCACTACTCGCAGGCATTCAGTGAATCTTTGGCACCTATTGGGGATTTCTTTCAACTTGCTGAACTCATAGAGATAAGGACTTTACCACTTTCTCATTGCATTGAGATAAACACATTGGCAGAATATCAGCCCAATAACATACGCTGCTGGAAGGAATTCAGAAAATATTTGGAAATTTACCACTATCTGATTTCATTGAGATACAGACACTGGCAGAATATCAGACAAATGACATTCACTGCTCGAAGGTATTCAGAGAAACTTTGGAACCGATTGTGGATTTCTTGCAACTTGCTGAACTCGTGGAGACAAAGACTTTACCACTTTCTCATTTCATTGAGATACACGCATTGGCAGAGTATCAACCAAAGTTCATTCACTGCTCCAAGGCATTCAGTGAATCTTTGGAACCTATTGGGGATATCTTAGAACTTGTTGAACTCATTGAGATAAGGACTTTACCACTTTCTCAATTCATTGAGATAAACACATTGGCAGAATTTCAGCCAAATTGCTCGAAGGAATTCAGAGAAACTTTGAACCTATTGTGGATTTCCCCCAACTTGCTGAACTCACCGAGACAAACACTTTGCGACCTTCTCATTCCATTGAGATACACACATGGGCAGAATAACAGCCAAATGGCATTCACTGCTCGATGGTATTCAGAGACATTTTGGAACATTTTGTGGATTTCCTCCAACTTGCTGATCTCATCGAGATAAGCACTATACAACTTTCTCATTTCATTGAGATACACGCATTGGCAGAGTATCAACCAAAGTTCATTCACTGCTCCAAGGCATTCAGTGAATCTTTGGAACCTATTGGGGATATCTTAGAACTTGTTGAACTCATTGAGATAAGGACTTTACCACTTTCTCAATTCATTGAGATAAACACATTGGCAGAATTTCAGCCAAATTGCTCGAAGGAATTCAGAGAAACTTTGAACCTATTGTGGATTTCCCCCAACTTGCTGAACTCACCGAGACAAACACTTTGCGACCTTCTCATTCCATTGAGATACACACATGGGCAGAATAACAGCCAAATGGCATTCACTGCTCGATGGTATTCAGAGACATTTTGGAACATTTTGTGGATTTCCTCCAACTTGCTGATCTCATCGAGATAAGCACTATACAACTTTCTCACTGCATTGAGATAAACACATTGGCAGAATATCAGCCCAATGGCATACGCTGCTGGAAGGAATTCAGAGAATATTTGGAACTTTACCACTATCTGATTTCATTGAGATACACACACTGGCAGAATATCAGACAAATGACATTCACTGCTCGAAGGTATTCAGAGAAACTTTGGAACCGATTGTGGATTTCTTGCAACTTGCTGAACTCGTGGAGACAAAGACTTTACCACTTTCTCATTTCATTGAGATACACGCATTGGCAGAGTATCAACCAAAGTTCATTCACTGCTCCAAGGCATTCAGTGAATCTTTGGAACCTATTGGGGATATCTTACAACTTGTTGAACTCATTGAGATAAGGACTTTACCACTTTCTCAATTCATTGAGATAAACACATTGGCAGAATTTCAGCCAAATTGCTCGAAGGAATTCAGAGACACTTTGAACCTATTGTTGATTTCCCCCAACTTGCTGAACTCACCGAGACAAGCACTTTGCGACCTTCTCATTCCATTGAGATACACACATGGGCAGAATAACAGCCAAATGGCATTCACTGCTCGATGGTATTCAGAGACATTTTGGAACATTTTGTGGATTTCCTCCAACTTGCTGATCTCATCGAGACAAGCACTATACAACTTTCTCACTGCATTGAGATACACGCATTGGCAGAATATCTGCCAATTTGCATTCACTACTCGATGGTATTCAGAGAAACTTTGGAACCTATTGCGAATTTATTCCAACTTGCTGAAGTGATCGAGATAAGAACTTGTCCATTATATCACTTCATTGAGATACACACACTGGCAGAATATCAAACAAATGGCATTCAGTGTTCAAAGGTTTTCAGAGAAACTTTGGAACCGATTGTGGATTTCTTGCAACTTGCTGAACTCGTGGAGACAAAGACTTTACCACTTTCTCATTTCATTGAGATACACGCATTGGCAGTGTATCAACCAAAGTTCATTCACTGCTGCAAAGCATTCAGTGAATCTTTGGAATCTATTGGGGATATCTTACAACTTGCTGAACTCATTGAGATAAGGACTTTACCACTTTCTCAATTCATTGCGATAAACACATTGGCAGAATTTCAGCCAAATTGCATTCACTGCTCCAAGGCATTCAGTGAATCTTTGGAATCTACTGGGGATATCTTACAACTTGCTGAAGTCATCGAGATAAGAACTTTACCATTAACTCATTTCATTGAGCTACACACACTGGCAAAATATCAGCCAAATGGCATTCACTGCTCCAAGGTATTGCGAGAAACTTTGGAAGCTATTGTGGATTTCTTCCAATTTGCTGGACTGAATGAGATAAACACTTGGCCACTTTCTCATTTCATTGTGATACACGTACTGTGGGAGTATCAACCAAATGTAATTCACTACTCGCAGGCATTCAGTGAATCTTTGGCACCTATTGGGGATTTCTTTCAACTTGCTGAACTCATAGAGATAAGGACTTTACCACTTTCTCATTACATTGAGATAAACACATTGGCAGAATTTCAGCCAAATTGCATTCACTGCTCGAAGGATTTCAGAGAAACCTTGGAACCTATTGTGGATTTCCCCCAACTTGCTGATCTCATCGAGATAAGCACTATACAACTTTCTCATTTCATTGAGATACACGCATTGGCAGAATATCAGCCAAATTGCATTCACTACTCGAAGGTATTCAGAGAAACTATGGAACCTATTGCGGATTTCTTCCAACTTGCTGAAGTCATCGAGATAAGAACTTTACCATTAACTCTTTTCATTGAGCTACACACACTGGCAAAATATCAGCCAAATGGCATTCACTGCTCCAAGGTATTGCGAGAAACTTTGGAAGCTATTGTGGATTTCTTCCAATTTGCTGGACTGAATGAGATAAACACTTGGCCACTTTCTCATTTCATTGTGTTACACATACTGTGGGAGTATCAACTAAATGTAATTCACTACTCGCAGGCATTCAGTGAATCTTTGGCACCTATTGGGGATTTCTTTCAACTTGCTGAACTCATAGAGATAAGGACTTTACCACTTTCTCATTGCATTGAGATAAACACATTGGCAGAATATCAGCCCAATAACATACGCTGCTGGAAGGAATTCAGAAAATATTTGGAAATTTACCACTATCTGATTTCATTGAGATACAGACACTGGCAGAATATCAGACAAATGACATTCACTGCTCGAAGGTATTCAGAGAAACTTTGGAACCGATTGTGGATTTCTTGCAACTTGCTGAACTCGTGGAGACAAAGACTTTACCACTTTCTCATTTCATTGAGATACACGCATTGGCAGAGTATCAACCAAAGTTCATTCACTGCTCCAAGGCATTCAGTGAATCTTTGGAACCTATTGGGGATATCTTAGAACTTGTTGAACTCATTGAGATAAGGACTTTACCACTTTCTCAATTCATTGAGATAAACACATTGGCAGAATTTCAGCCAAATTGCTCGAAGGAATTCAGAGAAACTTTGAACCTATTGTGGATTTCCCCCAACTTGCTGAACTCACCGAGACAAACACTTTGCGACCTTCTCATTCCATTGAGATACACACATGGGCAGAATAACAGCCAAATGGCATTCACTGCTCGATGGTATTCAGAGACATTTTGGAACATTTTGTGGATTTCCTCCAACTTGCTGATCTCATCGAGATAAGCACTATACAACTTTCTCATTTCATTGAGATACACGCATTGGCAGAGTATCAACCAAAGTTCATTCACTGCTCCAAGGCATTCAGTGAATCTTTGGAACCTATTGGGGATATCTTAGAACTTGTTGAACTCATTGAGATAAGGACTTTACCACTTTCTCAATTCATTGAGATAAACACATTGGCAGAATTTCAGCCAAATTGCTCGAAGGAATTCAGAGAAACTTTGAACCTATTGTGGATTTCCCCCAACTTGCTGAACTCACCGAGACAAACACTTTGCGACCTTCTCATTCCATTGAGATACACACATGGGCAGAATAACAGCCAAATGGCATTCACTGCTCGATGGTATTCAGAGACATTTTGGAACATTTTGTGGATTTCCTCCAACTTGCTGATCTCATCGAGATAAGCACTATACAACTTTCTCACTGCATTGAGATACACGCATTGGCAGAAAATCTGCCAATTTGCATTCACTACTCGATGGTATTCAGAGAAACTTTGGAACCTATTGCGAATTTCTTCCAACTTGCTGAAGTGATCGAGATAAGAACTTGACCATTATCTCACTTCATTGAGATACACACAGTGGCAGAATATCAAACAAATGGCATTCAGTGTTCAAAGGTTTTCAGAGAAACTTTGGAACCGATTGTGGATTTCTTGCAACTTGCTGAACTCGTGGAGACAAAGACTTTACCACTTTCTCATTTCATTGAGATACACGCATTGGCAGTGTAGCAACCAAAGTTCATTCACTGCTGCAAGGCATTCAGTGAATCTTTGGAATCTATTGGGGATATCTTACAACTTGCTGAACTCATAGAGATAAGGACTTTACCACTTTCTCACTGCATTGAGATAAACACATTGGCAGAATATCAGCCCAATGGCATACGCTGCTGGAAGGAATTCAGAGAATATTTGGAACTTTACCACTATCTGATTTCATTGAGATACACACACTGGCAGAATATCAGACAAATGACATTCACTGCTCGAAGGTATTCAGAGAAACTTTGGAACCGATTGTGGATTTCTTGCAACTTGCTGAACTCGTGGAGACAAAGACTTTACCACTTTCTCATTTCATTGAGATACACGCACTGGCAGAGTATCAACCAAAGTTCATTCACTGCTCCAAGGCATTCAGTGAATCTTTGGAACCTATTGGGGATATCTTAGAACTTGTTGAACTCAATGAGATAAGGACTTTACCACTTTCTCAATTCATTGAGATAAACACATTGGCAGAATTTCAGCCAAATTGCTCGAAGGAATTCAGAGAAACTTTGAACCTATTGTGGATTTCCCCCAACTTGCTGAACTCACCGAGACAAACACTTTGCGACCTTCTCATTCCATTGAGATACACACATGGGCAGAATAACAGCCAAATGGCATTCACTGCTCGATGGTATTCAGAGACATTTTGGAACATTTTGTGGATTTCCTCCAACTTGCTGATCTCATCGAGATAAGCACTATACAACTTTCTCACTGCATTGAGATACACGCATTGGCAGAAAATCTGCCAATTTGCATTCACTACTCGATGGTATTCAGAGAAACTTTGGAACCTATTGCGAATTTCTTCCAACTTGCTGAAGTGATCGAGATAAGAACTTGACCATTATCTCACTTCATTGAGATACACACAGTGGCAGAATATCAAACAAATGGCATTCAGTGTTCAAAGGTTTTCAGAGAAACTTTGGAACCGATTGTGGATTTCTTGCAACTTGCTGAACTCGTGGAGACAAAGACTTTACCACTTTCTCATTTCATTGAGATACACGCATTGGCAGTGTAGCAACCAAAGTTCATTCACTGCTGCAAGGCATTCAGTGAATCTTTGGAATCTATTGGGGATATCTTACAACTTGCTGAACTCATAGAGATAAGGACTTTACCACTTTCTCACTGCATTGAGATAAACACATTGGCAGAATATCAGCCCAATGGCATACGCTGCTGGAAGGAATTCAGAGAATATTTGGAACTTTACCACTATCTGATTTCATTGAGATACACACACTGGCAGAATATCAGACAAATGACATTCACTGCTCGAAGGTATTCAGAGAAACTTTGGAACCGATTGTGGATTTCTTGCAACTTGCTGAACTCGTGGAGACAAAGACTTTACCACTTTCTCATTTCATTGAGATACACGCACTGGCAGAGTATCAACCAAAGTTCATTCACTGCTCCAAGGCATTCAGTGAATCTTTGGAACCTATTGGGGATATCTTAGAACTTGTTGAACTCAATGAGATAAGGACTTTACCACTTTCTCAATTCATTGAGATAAACACATTGGCAGAATTTCAGCCAAATTGCTCGAAGGAATTCAGAGAAACTTTGAACCTATTGTGGATTTCCCCCAACTTGCTGAACTCACCGAGACAAACACTTTGCGACCTTCTCATTCCATTGAGATACACACATGGGCAGAATAACAGCCAAATGGCATTCACTGCTCGATGGTATTCAGAGACATTTTGGAACATTTTGTGGATTTCCTCCAACTTGCTGATCTCATCGAGATAAGCACTATACAACTTTCTCACTGCATTGAGATACACGCATTGGCAGAAAATCTGCCAATTTGCATTCACTACTCGATGGTATTCAGAGAAACTTTGGAACCTATTGCGAATTTCTTCCAACTTGCTGAAGTGATCGAGATAAGAACTTGACCATTATCTCACTTCATTGAGATACACACAGTGGCAGAATATCAAACAAATGGCATTCAGTGTTCAAAGGTTTTCAGAGAAACTTTGGAACCGATTGTGGATTTCTTGCAACTTGCTGAACTCGTGGAGACAAAGACTTTACCACTTTCTCATTTCATTGAGATACACGCATTGGCAGTGTATCAACCAAAGTTCATTCACTGCTGCAAGGCATTCAGTGAATCTTTGGAATCTATTGGGGATATCTTACAACTTGCTGAACTCATAGAGATAAGGACTTTACCACTTTCTCACTGCATTGAGATAAACACATTGGCAGAATATCAGCCCAATGGCATACGCTGCTGGAAGGAATTCAGAGAATATTTGGAACTTTACCACTATCTGATTTCATTGAGATACACACACTGGCAGAATATCAGACAAATGACATTCACTGCTCGAAGGTATTCAGAGAAACTTTGGAACCGATTGTGGATTTCTTGCAACTTGCTGAACTCGTGGAGACAAAGACTTTACCACTTTCTCATTTCATTGAGATACACGCATTGGCAGAGTATCAACCAAAGTTCATTCACTGCTCCAAGGCATTCAGTGAATCTTTGGAACCTATTGGGGATATCTTACAACTTGTTGAACTCATTGAGATAAGGACTTTACCACTTTCTCAATTCATTGAGATAAACACATTGGCAGAATTTCAGCCAAATTGCTCGAAGGAATTCAGAGACACTTTGAACCTATTGTTGATTTCCCCCAACTTGCTGAACTCACCGAGACAAGCACTTTGCGACCTTCTCATTCCATTGAGATACACACATGGGCAGAATAACAGCCAAATGGCATTCACTGCTCGATGGTATTCAGAGACATTTTGGAACATTTTGTGGATTTCCTCCAACTTGCTGATCTCATCGAGACAAGCACTATACAACTTTCTCACTGCATTGAGATACACGCATTGGCAGAATATCTGCCAATTTGCATTCACTACTCGATGGTATTCAGAGAAACTTTGGAACCTATTGCGAATTTATTCCAACTTGCTGAAGTGATCGAGATAAGAACTTGTCCATTATATCACTTCATTGAGATACACACACTGGCAGAATATCAAACAAATGGCATTCAGTGTTCAAAGGTTTTCAGAGAAACTTTGGAACCGATTGTGGATTTCTTGCAACTTGCTGAACTCGTGGAGACAAAGACTTTACCACTTTCTCATTTCATTGAGATACACGCATTGGCAGTGTATCAACCAAAGTTCATTCACTGCTGCAAAGCATTCAGTGAATCTTTGGAATCTATTGGGGATATCTTACAACTTGCTGAACTCATTGAGATAAGGACTTTACCACTTTCTCAATTCATTGCGATAAACACATTGGCAGCATTTCAGCCAAATTGCATTCACTGCTCCAAGGCATTCAGTGAATCTTTGGAATCTATTGGGGATTTCTTTCAACTTGCTGAACTCATAGAGATAAGGACTTTACCACTTTCTCATTGCATTGAGATAAACACATTGGCAGAATATCAGCCCAATGGCATACGCTGCTGGAAGGAATCCAGAAAATATTTGGAACTTTACCACTATCTGATTTCATTGAGATACAGACACTGGCAGAATATCAGACAAATGACATTCACTGCTCGAAGGTATTCAGAGAAACTTTGGAAACGATTGTGGATTTCTTGCAACTTGCTGAACTCGTGGAGACAAAGACTTTACCACTTTCTCATTTCATTGAGATACAGGCATTGGCGAGTATCAACCAAAGTTCATTCACTGCTCCAAGGCATTCAGTGAATCTTTGGAACCTATTGGGGATATCTTAGAACTTGTTGAACTCATTGAGATAAGGACTTTAACTTTGAACCTATTGTGGATTTCCCCCAACTTGCTGAACTCACCGAGACAAACACTTTGCGACCTTCTCATTCCATTGAGATACACACATGGGCAGAATAACAGCCAAATGGCATTCACTGCTCGATGGTATTCAGAGACATTTTGGAACATTTTGTGGATTTCCTCCAACTTGCTGATCTCATCGAGATAAGCACTATACAACTTTCTCACTGCATTGAGATACACGCATTGGCAGAATATCTGCCAATTTGCAATCACTACTCGATGGTATTCAGAGAAACTTTGGAACCTATTGCGAATGTCTTCCAACTTGCTGAAGTGATCGAGATAAGAACTTGTCCATTATCTCACTTCATTGAGATACACACACTGGCAGAATATCAAACAAATGGCATTCAGTGTTCAAAGGTTTTCAGAGAAACTTTGGAACCGATTGTGGATTTCTTGCAACTTGCTGAACTCGTGGAGACAAAGACTTTACCACTTTCTCATTTCATTGAGATACACGCATTGGCAGTGTATCAACCAAAGTTCATTCACTGCTGCAAGGCATTCAGTGAATCTTTGGAATCTATTGGGGATATCTTACAACTTGCTGAACTCATTGAGATAAGGACTTTACCACTTTCTCAATTCATTGCGATAAACACATTGGCAGAATTTCAGCCAAATTGCATTCACTGCTCGAAGGATTTCAGAGAAACCTTGGAACCTATTGTGGATTTCCCCCAACTTGCTGATCTCATCGAGATAAGCACTATGCAACTTTCTCATTTCATTGAGATACACGCATTGGCAGAATATCAGCCAAATTGCATTCACTACTCGAAGGTATTCAGAGAAACTATGGAACCTATTGCGGATTTCTTCCAACTTGCTGAAGACATCGAGATAAGAACTTTACCATTAACTCATTTCATTGAGCTACACACACTGGCAAAATATCAGCCAAATGGCATTCACTGCTCCAAGGTATTGCGAGAAACTTTGGAAGCTATTGTTGGTTTCTTCCAATTTGCTGGACTGAATGAGATAAACACGACCACTTTCTCATTTCATTGTGATACACGTACTGTGGGAGTATCAACCAAATGTAATTTGGTTGCAGGCATTCAGTGAATCTTTGGCACCTACTGGGGATTTCTTTCAACTTGCTGAACTCATAGAGATAAGGACTTTACCACTTTCTCATTGCATTGAGATAAACACATTGGCAGAATTTCAGCCAAATTGCATTCACTGCTCGCAGGATTTCAGAGAAACCTTGGAACCTATTGTGGATTTCCCCCAACTTGCTGATCTCATCGAGATAAGCACTATACAACTTTCTCATTTCATTGAGATACACGCATTGGCAGAATATCAGCCAAATTGCATTCACTACTCGAAGGTATTCAGAGAAACTATGGAACTTATTGTGGATTTCTTCCAACTTGCTGAAGTCATCGAGATAAGAACTTTACCATTAACTCATTTCATTGAGCTACACACACTGGCAGAATATCAGCCAATTTGCATTCACTACTCGAAGGTATTCAGAGAAACTTTGGAAGCTATTGTGGATTTCTTCCAACTTGCTGAACTCGTGGAGACAAAGACTTTACCACTTTCTTATTTCATTGAGATACACGCATTGGCAGTGTATCAACCAAAGTTCATTCACTGCTCCAAGGCATTCAGTCAATCTTTGGAATCTATTGGGGATATCTTACAACTTGCTGAAGTCATCGAGATAAGAACTTTACCATTAACTCTTTTCATTGAGCTACACACACTGGCAAAATATCAGCCAAATGGCATTCACTGCTCCCAGGTATTGCGAGAAACTTTGGAAGCTATTGTGGATTTCTTCCAATTTGCTGGACTGAATGAGATAAACACTTGGCCACTTTCTCATTTCATTGTGATACACATACTGTGGGAGTATCAACTAAATGTAATTCACTACTCGCAGGCATTCAGTGAATCTTTGGCACCTATTGGGGATTTCTTTCAACTTGCTGAACTCATAGAGATAAGGACTTTACCACTTTCTCATTGCATTGAGATAAACACATTGGCAGAATATCAGCCCAATAACATACGCTGCTGGAAGGAATTCAGAAAATATTTGGAAATTTACCACTATCTGATTTCATTGAGATACAGACACTGGCAGAATATCAGACAAATGACATTCACTGCTCGAAGGTATTCAGAGAAACTTTGGAACCGATTGTGGATTTCTTGCAACTTGCTGAACTCGTGGAGACAAAGACTTTACCACTTTCTCATTTCATTGAGATACACGCATTGGCAGAGTATCAACCAAAGTTCATTCACTGCTCCAAGGCATTCAGTGAATCTTTGGAACCTATTGGGGATATCTTAGAACTTGTTGAACTCATTGAGATAAGGACTTTACCACTTTCTCAATTCATTGAGATAAACACATTGGCAGAATTTCAGCCAAATTGCTCGAAGGAATTCAGAGAAACTTTGAACCTATTGTGGATTTCCCCCAACTTGCTGAACTCACCGAGACAAACACTTTGCGACCTTCTCATTCCATTGAGATACAAACATGGGCAGAATAACAGCCAAATGGCATTCACTGCTCGATGGTATTCAGAGACATTTTGGAACATTTTGTGGATTTCCTCCAACTTGCTGATCTCATCGAGATAAGCACTATACAACTTTCTCACTGCATTGAGATACACGCATTGGCCAAATATCTGCCAATTTGCATTCACTACTCGATGGTATTCAGAGAAACTTTGGAACCTATTGCGAATTTCTTCCAACTTGCTGAAGTGATCGAGATAAGAACTTGTCCATTATCTCACTTCATTGAGATACACACACTGGCAGAATATCAAACAAATGGCATTCAGTGTTCAAAGGTTTTCAGAGAAACTTTGGAACCGATTGTGGATTTCTTGCAACTTGCTGAACTCGTGGAGACAAAGACTTTACCACTTTCTCATTTCATTGAGATACACGCATTGGCAGTGTATCAACCAAAGTTCATTCACTGCTGCAAGGCATTCAGTGAATCTTTGGAATCTATTGGGGATATCTTACAACTTGCTGAACTCATTGAGATAAGGACTTTACCACTTTCTCAATTCATTGCGATAAACACATTGGCAGAATTTCAGCCAAATTGCATTCACTGCTCGAAGGATTTCAGAGAAACCTTGGAACCTATTGTGGATTTCCCCCAACTTGCTGATCTCATCGAGATAAGCACTATGCAACTTTCTCATTTCATTGAGATACACGCATTGGCAGAATATCAGCCAAATTGCATTCACTACTCGAAGGTATTCAGAGAAACTATGGAACCTATTGCGGATTTCTTCCAACTTGCTGAAGACATCGAGATAAGAACTTTACCATTAACTCATTTCATTGAGCTACACACACTGGCAAAATATCAGCCAAATGGCATTCACTGCTCCAAGGTATTGCGAGAAACTTTGGAAGCTATTGTGGATTTCTTCCAATTTGCTGGACTGAATGAGATAAACACTTGATCACTTTCTCATTTCATTGTGATACACGTACTGTGGGAGTATCAACCAAATGTAATTCACTACTCGCAGGCATTCAGTGAATCTTTGGCACCTACTGGGGATTTCTTTCAACTTGCTGAACTCATAGAGATAAGGACTTTACCACTTTCTCATTGCATTGAGATAAACACATTGGCAGAATTTCAGCCAAATTGCATTCACTGCTCGCAGGATTTCAGAGAAACCTTGGAACCTATTGTGGATTTCCCCCAACTTGCTGATCTCATCGAGATAAGCACTATACAACTTTCTCATTTCATTGAGATACACGCATTGGCAGAATATCAGCCAAATTGCATTCACTACTCGAAGGTATTCAGAGAAAATATGGAACTTATTGCGGATTTCTTCCAACTTGCTGAAGTCATCGAGATAAGAACTTTACCATTAACTCATTTCATTGAGCTACACACACTGGCAGAATATCAGCCAATTTGCATTCACTACTCGAAGGTATTCAGAGAAACTTTGGAAGCTATTGTGGATTTCTTTCAACTTGCTGAACTCGTGGAGATAAAAGACTTTACCACTTTCTTATTTCATTGAGATACATGCATTGGCAGTGTATCAACCAAAGTTCATTCACTGCTCCAAGGCATTCAGTGAATCTTTGGAATCTATTGGGGATATCTTACAACTTGCTGAAGTCATCGAGATAAGAACTTTACCATTAACTCATTTCATTGAGCTACACACACTGGCAAAATATCAGCCAAATGGCATTCACTGCTCCAAGGTATTGCGAGAAACTTTGGAAGCTATTGTGGATTTCTTCCAATTTGCTGGACTGAATGAGATAAACACTTGACCACTTTCTCATTTCATTGTGATACACGTACTGTGGGAGTATCAACCAAATGTAATTCACTACTCGCAGGCATTCAGTGAATCTTTGGCACCTATTGGGGATTTCTTTCAACTTGCTGAAGTGATCGAGATAAGAACTTGAACATTATCTCACTTCATTGAGATACACACACTGGCAGAATATCAAACAAATGGCATTCAGTGTTCAAAGGTTTTCAGAGAAACTTTGGAACCGATTGTGGATTTCTTGCAACTTGCTGAACTCGTGGAGACAAAGACTTTACCACTTTCTCATTTCATTGAGATACACGCATTGGCAGTGTATCAACCAAAGTTCATTCACTGCTGCAAGGCATTCAGTGAATCTTTGGAATCTATTGGGGATATCTTACAACTTGCTGAACTCATTGAGATAAGGACTTTACCACTTTCTCAATTCATTGAGATAAACACATTGGCAGAATTTCAGCCAAATTGAATTCACTGCTCGAAGGTATTCAGAGAAACTATGGAACCTATTGCGGATTTCTTCCAACATGCTGAAGTCATCGAGATAAGAACTTTACCATTAACTCATTTCATTGAGCTACACACACTGGCAAAATATCAGCCAAATGGCATTCACTGCTCCAAGGTATTGCGAGAAACTTTGGAAGCTATTGTGGATTTCTTCCAATTTGCTGGACTGAATGAGATAAACACTTGGCCACTTTCTCATTTCATTGTGATACACGTACTGTGGGAGTATCAACCAAATGTAATTCACTACTCGCAGGCATTCAGTGAATCTTTGGCACCTATTGGGGATTTCTTTCAACTTGCTGAACTCATAGAGATAAGGACTTTACCACTTTCTCATTACATTGAGATAAACACATTGGCAGAATTTCAGCCAAATTGCATTCACTGCTCGAAGGATTTCAGAGAAACCTTGGAACCTATTGTGGATTTCCCCCAACTTGCTGATCTCATCGAGATAAGCACTATACAACTTTCTCATTTCATTGAGATACACGCATTGGCAGAATATCAGCCAAATTGCATTCACTACTCGAAGGTATTCAGAGAAACTATGGAACCTATTGCGGATTTCTTCCAACTTGCTGAAGTCATCGAGATAAGAACTTTACCATTAACTCTTTTCATTGAGCTACACACACTGGCAAAATATCAGCCAAATGGCATTCACTGCTCCAAGGTATTGCGAGAAACTTTGGAAGCTATTGTGGATTTCTTCCAATTTGCTGGACTGAATGAGATAAACACTTGGCCACTTTCTCATTTCATTGTGTTACACATACTGTGGGAGTATCAACTAAATGTAATTCACTACTCGCAGGCATTCAGTGAATCTTTGGCACCTATTGGGGATTTCTTTCAACTTGCTGAACTCATAGAGATAAGGACTTTACCACTTTCTCATTGCATTGAGATAAACACATTGGCAGAATATCAGCCCAATAACATACGCTGCTGGAAGGAATTCAGAAAATATTTGGAAATTTACCACTATCTGATTTCATTGAGATACACACACTGGCAGAATATCAGACAAATGACATTCACTGCTCGAAGGTATTCAGAGAAACTTTGGAACCGATTGTGGATTTCTTGCAACTTGCTGAACTCGTGGAGACAAAGACTTTACCACTTTCTCATTTCATTGAGATACACGCATTGGCAGAGTATCAACCAAAGTTCATTCACTGCTCCAAGGCATTCAGTGAATCTTTGGAACCTATTGGGGATATCTTAGAACTTGTTGAACTCATTGAGATAAGGACTTTACCACTTTCTCAATTCATTGAGATAAACACATTGGCAGAATTTCAGCCAAATTGCTCGAAGGAATTCAGAGAAACTTTGAACCTATTGTGGATTTCCCCCAACTTGCTGAACTCACCGAGACAAACACTTTGCGACCTTCTCATTCCATTGAGATACACACATGGGCAGAATAACAGCCAAATGGCATTCACTGCTCGATGGTATTCAGAGACATTTTGGAACATTTTGTGGATTTCCTCCAACTTGCTGATCTCATCGAGATAAGCACTATACAACTTTCTCATTTCATTGAGATACACGCATTGGCAGAGTATCAACCAAAGTTCATTCACTGCTCCAAGGCATTCAGTGAATCTTTGGAACCTATTGGGGATATCTTAGAACTTGTTGAACTCATTGAGATAAGGACTTTACCACTTTCTCAATTCATTGAGATAAACACATTGGCAGAATTTCAGCCAAATTGCTCGAAGGAATTCAGAGAAACTTTGAACCTATTGTGGATTTCCCCCAACTTGCTGAACTCACCGAGACAAACACTTTGCGACCTTCTCATTCCATTGAGATACACACATGGGCAGAATAACAGCCAAATGGCATTCACTGCTCGATGGTATTCAGAGACATTTTGGAACATTTTGTGGATTTCCTCCAACTTGCTGATCTCATCGAGATAAGCACTATACAACTTTCTCACTGCATTGAGATACACGCATTGGCAGAAAATCTGCCAATTTGCATTCACTACTCGATGGTATTCAGAGAAACTTTGGAACCTATTGCGAATTTCTTCCAACTTGCTGAAGTGATCGAGATAAGAACTTGACCATTATCTCACTTCATTGAGATACACACAGTGGCAGAATATCAAACAAATGGCATTCAGTGTTCAAAGGTTTTCAGAGAAACTTTGGAACCGATTGTGGATTTCTTGCAACTTGCTGAACTCGTGGAGACAAAGACTTTACCACTTTCTCATTTCATTGAGATACACGCATTGGCAGTGTAGCAACCAAAGTTCATTCACTGCTGCAAGGCATTCAGTGAATCTTTGGAATCTATTGGGGATATCTTACAACTTGCTGAACTCATAGAGATAAGGACTTTACCACTTTCTCACTGCATTGAGATAAACACATTGGCAGAATATCAGCCCAATGGCATACGCTGCTGGAAGGAATTCAGAGAATATTTGGAACTTTACCACTATCTGATTTCATTGAGATACACACACTGGCAGAATATCAGACAAATGACATTCACTGCTCGAAGGTATTCAGAGAAACTTTGGAACCGATTGTGGATTTCTTGCAACTTGCTGAACTCGTGGAGACAAAGACTTTACCACTTTCTCATTTCATTGAGATACACGCACTGGCAGAGTATCAACCAAAGTTCATTCACTGCTCCAAGGCATTCAGTGAATCTTTGGAACCTATTGGGGATATCTTAGAACTTGTTGAACTCAATGAGATAAGGACTTTACCACTTTCTCAATTCATTGAGATAAACACATTGGCAGAATTTCAGCCAAATTGCTCGAAGGAATTCAGAGAAACTTTGAACCTATTGTGGATTTCCCCCAACTTGCTGAACTCACCGAGACAAACACTTTGCGACCTTCTCATTCCATTGAGATACACACATGGGCAGAATAACAGCCAAATGGCATTCACTGCTCGATGGTATTCAGAGACATTTTGGAACATTTTGTGGATTTCCTCCAACTTGCTGATCTCATCGAGATAAGCACTATACAACTTTCTCACTGCATTGAGATACACGCATTGGCAGAAAATCTGCCAATTTGCATTCACTACTCGATGGTATTCAGAGAAACTTTGGAACCTATTGCGAATTTCTTCCAACTTGCTGAACTCGTGGAGACAAAGACTTTACCACTTTCTCATTTCATTGAGATACACGCATTGTCAGTGTATCAACCAAAGTTCATTCACTGCTCCAAGGCATTCAGTGAATCTTTGGAACGTATTGGGGATATCTTAGAACTTGTTGAACTCATTGAGATAAGGACTTTACCACTTTCTCAATTCATTGAGATAAACACATTGGCAGAATTTCAGCCAAATTGCTCGAAGGAATTCAGAGACATTTTGGAACATTTTGTGGATTTCCTCCAACTTGCTGATCTCATCGAGATAAGCACTATACAACTTTCTCATTGCATTGAGATACACGCATTGGCAGAAAATCTGCCAATTTGCATTCACTACTCGATGGTATTCAGAGAAACTTTGGAACCTATTGCGAATTTCTTCCAACTTGCTGAAGTGATCGAGATAAGAACCTGACCATTATCTCACTTCATTGAGATACACACACTGGCAGAATATCAAACAAATGGCATTCAGTGTTCAAAGGTTTTCAGAGAAACTTTGGAACCGATTGTGGATTTCTTGCAACTTGCTGAACTCGTGGAGACAAAGACTTTACCACTTTCTCATTTCATTGAGATACACGCATTGGCAGTGTATCAACCAAAGTTCATTCACTGCTGCAAGGCATTCAGTGAATCTTTGGAATCTATTGGGGATATCTTACAACTTGCTGAACTCATTGAGATAAGGACTTTACCACTTTCTCAATTCATTGAGATAAACACATTGGCAGAATTTCAGCCAAATTGCATTCACTGCTCGAAGGTATTCAGAGAAACTATGGAACCTATTGCGGATTTCTTCCAACATGCTGAAGTCATCGAGATAAGAACTTTACCATTAACTCATTTCATTGAGCTACACACACTGGCAAAATATCAGCCAAATGGCATTCACTGCTCCAAGGTATTGCGAGAAACTTTGGAAGCTATTGTGGATTTCTTCCAATTTGCTGGACTGAATGAGATAAACACTTGACCACTTTCTCATTTCATTGTGATACACGTACTGTGGGAGTATCAACCAAATGTAATTCACTACTCGCAGGCATTCAGTGAATCTTTGGCACCTATTGGGGATTTCTTTCACCTTGCTGAACTCATAGAGATAAGGACTTTACCACTTTCTCATTGCATTGAGATAAACACATTGGCAGAATTCCAGCCAAATTGCATTCACTGCTCGCAGGATTTCAGAGAAACCTTGGAACCTATTGTGGATTTCCCCCAACTTGCTGATCTCATCGAGATAAGCACTATACAACTTTCTCATTTCATTGAGATACACGCATTGGCAGAATATCAGCCAAATTGCATTCACTACTCGAAGGTATTCAGAGAAACTATGGAACCTATTGCGGATTTCTTCCAACTTGCTGAAGTCATCGAGATAAGAACTTTACCATTAACTCATTTCATTGAGCTACACACACTGGCAAAATATCAGCCAAATGGCATTCACTGCTCCAAGGTATTGCGAGAAACTTTGGAAGCTATTGTGGATTTCTTCCAATTTGCTGGACTGAATGAGATAAATACTTGGCCACTTTCTCATTTCATTGTGATACACATACTGTGGGAGTATCAAATAAATGTAATTCACTACTCGCAGGCATTCAGTGAATCTTTGGCACCTATTGGGGATTTCTTTCAACTTGCTGAACTCATAGAGATAAGGACTTTACCACTTTCTCATTACATTGAGATAAACACATTGGCAGAATTTCAGCCAAATTGCATTCACTGCTCGAAGGATTTCAGAGAAACCTTGGAACCTATTGTGGATTTCCCCCAACTTGCTGATCTCATCGAGATAAGCACTATACAACTTTCTCATTTCATTGAGATACACGCATTGGCAGAATATCAGCCAAATTGCATTCACTACTCGAAGGTATTCAGAGAAACTATGGAACCTATTGCGGATTTCTTCCAACTTGCTGAAGTCATCGAGATAAGAACTTTACCATTAACTCTTTTCATTGAGCTACACACACTGGCAAAATATCAGCCAAATGGCATTCACTGCTCCAAGGTATTGCGAGAAACTTTGGAAGCTATTGTGGATTTCTTCCAATTTGCTGGACTGAATGAGATAAACACTTGGCCACTTTCTCATTTCATTGTGATACACATACTGTGGGAGTATCAACTAAATGTAATTCACTACTCGCAGGCAATCAGTGAATCTTTGGCACCTATTGGGGATTTCTTTCAACTTGCTGAACTCATAGAGATAAGGACTTTACCACTTTCTCATTGCATTGAGATAAACACATTGGCAGAATATCAGCCCAATGGCATACGCTGCTGGAAGGAATTCAGAAAATATTTGGAAATTTACCACTATCTGATTTCATTGAGATACAGACACTGGCAGAATATCAGACAAATGACATTCACTGCTCGAAGGTATTCAGAGAAACTTTGGAACCGATTGTGGATTTCTTGCAACTTGCTGAACCCGTGGAGACAAAGACTTTACCACTTTCTCATTTCATTGAGATACACGCATTGGCAGAGTATCAACCAAAGTTCATTCACTGCTCCAAGGCATTCAGTGAATCTTTGGAACCTATTGGGGATATCTTAGAACTTGTTGAACTCAATGAGATAAGGACTTTACCACTTTCTCAATTCATTGAGATAAACACATTGGCAGAATTTCAGCCAAATTGCTCGAAGGAATTCATAGAAACTTTGAACCTATTGTGGATTTCCCCCAACTTGCTGAACTCACTGAGACAAACACTTTGCGACCTTCTCATTCCATTGAGATACACACATGGGCAGAATAACAGCCAAATGGCATTCACTGCTCGATGGTATTCAGAGACATTTTGGAACATTTTGTGGATTTCCTCCAACTTGCTGATCTCATCGAGATAAGCACTATACAACTTTCTCACTGCATTGAGATACACGCATTGGCAGAAAATCTGCCAATTTGCATTCACTACTCGATGGTATTCAGAGAAACTTTGGAACCTATTGCGAATTTCTTCCAACTTGCTGAAGTGATCGAGATAAGAACTTGACCATTATCTCACTTCATTGAGATACACACAGTGGCAGAATATCAAACAAATGGCATTCAGTGTTCAAAGGTTTTCAGAGAAACTTTGGAACCGATTGTGGATTTCTTGCAACTTGCTGAACTCGTGGAGACAAAGACTTTACCACTTTCTCAATTCATTGAGATAAACACATTGGCAGAATTTCAGCCAAATTGCTCGAAGGAATTCAGAGAAACTTTGAACCTATTGTGGATTTCCCCCAACTTGCTGAACTCACCGAGACAAACACTTTGCGACCTTCTCATTCCATTGAGATACACACATGGGCAGAATAACAGCCAAATGGCATTCACTGCTCGATGGTATTCAGAGACATTTTGGAACATTTTGTGGATTTCCTCCAACTTGCTGATCTCATCGAGATAAGCACTTTACAACTTTCTCACTGCATTGAGATACACGCATTGGCAGAATATCAGCCAATTTGCATTCACTACTCGAAGGTATTCAGAGAAACTTTGGAACCGATTGTGGATTTCTTACAACTTGCTGAACTCGTGGAGACAAAGACTTTACCACTTTCTCATTTCATTGAGATACACGCATTGGCAGTGTATCAACCAAAGTTCATTCACTGCTCCAAGGCATTCAGTGAATCTTTGGAACATATTGGGGATATCTTAGAACTTGTTGAACTCATTGAGATAAGGACTTTACCACTTTCTCAATTCATTGAGATAAACACATTGGCAGAATTTCAGCCAAATTGCTCGAAGGAATTCAGAGACATTTTGGAACATTTTGTGGATTTCCTCCAACTTGCTGATCTCATCGAGATAAGCACTATACAACTTTCTCACTGCATTGAGATACACGCATTGGCAGAAAATCTGCCAATTTGCATTCACTACTCGATGGTATTCAGAGAAACTTTGGAACCTATTGCGAATTTCTTCCAACTTGCTGAAGTGATCGAGATAAGAACTTGACCATTATCTCACTTCATTGAGATACACACACTGGCAGAATATCAAACAAATGGCATTCAGTGTTCAAAGGTTTTCAGAGAAACTTTGGAACCGATTGTGGATTTCTTGCAACTTGCTGAACTCGTGGAGACAAAGACTTTACCACTTTCTCATTTCATTGAGATACACGCATTGGCAGTGTATCAACCAAAGTTCATTCACTGCTGCAAGGCATTCAGTGAATCTTTGGAATCTATTGGGGATATCTTACAACTTGCTGAACTCATTGAGATAAGGACTTTACCACTTTCTCAATTCATTGAGATAAACACATTGGCAGAATTTCAGCCAAATTGCTCGAAGGAATTCAGAGAAACTTTGAACCTATTGTGGATTTCCCCCAACTTGCTGAACTCACCGAGACAAACACTTTGCGACCTTCTCATTCCATTGAGATACACACATGGGCAGAATAACAGCCAAATGGCATTCACTGCTCGATGGTATTCAGAGACATTTTGGAACATTTTGTGGATTTCCTCCAACTTGCTGATCTCATCGAGATAAGCACTATACAACTTTCTCACTGCATTGAGATACACGCATTGGCAGAAAATCTGCCAATTTGCATTCACTACTCGATGGTATTCAGAGAAACTTTGGAACCTATTGCGAATTTCTTCCAACTTGCTGAAGTGATCGAGATAAGAACTTGACCATTATCTCACTTCATTGAGATACACACAGTGGCAGAATATCAAACAAATGGCATTCAGTGTTCAAAGGTTTTCAGAGAAACTTTGGAACCGATTGTGGATTTCTTGCAACTTGCTGAACTCGTGGAGACAAAGACTTTACCACTTTCTCATTTCATTGAGATACACGCATTGGCAGTGTATCAACCAAAGTTCATTCACTGCTGCAAGGCATTCAGTGAATCTTTGGAATCTATTGGGGATATCTTACAACTTGCTGAACTCATAGAGATAAGGACTTTACCACTTTCTCACTGCATTGAGATAAACACATTGGCAGAATATCAGCCCAATGGCATACGCTGCTGGAAGGAATTCAGAGAATATTTGGAACTTTACCAGTATCTGATTTCATTGAGATACACACACTGGCAGAATATCAGACAAATGACATTCACTGCTCGAAGGTATTCAGAGAAACTTTGGAACCGATTGTGGATTTCTTGCAACTTGCTGAACTCGTGGAGACAAAGACTTTACTACTTTCTCATTTCATTGAGATACACGCATTGGCAGAGTATCAACCAAAGTTCATTCACTGCTCCAAGGCATTCAGTGAATCTTTGGAACCTATTGGGGATATCTTACAACTTGTTGAACTCATTGAGATAAGGACTTTACCACTTTCTCATTTCATTGAGATACACGCATTGGCAGTGTATCAACCAAAGTTCATTCACTGCTGCAAAGCATTCAGTGAATCTTTGGAATCTATTGGGGATATCTTACAACTTGCTGAACTCATTGAGATAAGGACTTTACCACTTTCTCAATTCATTGCGATAAACACATTGGCAGAATTTCAGCCAAATTGCATTCACTGCTCCAAGGCATTCAGTGAATCTTTGGAATCTACTGGGGATATCTTACAACTTGCTGAAGTCATCGAGATAAGAACTTTACCATTAACTCATTTCATTGAGCTACACACACTGGCAAAATATCAGCCAAATGGCATTCACTGCTCCAAGGTATTGCGAGAAACTTTGGAAGCTATTATGGATTTCTTCCAATTTGCTGGACTGAATGAGATAAACACATGGCCACTTTCTCATTTCATTGTGATACACGTACTGTGGGAGTATCAACCAAATGTAATTCACTACTCGCAGGCATTCAGTGAATCTTTGGCACCTATTGGGGATTTCTTTCAACTTGCTGAACTCATAGAGATAAGGACTTTACCACTTTCTCATTGCATTGAGATAAACACATTGGCAGAATTCCAGCCAAATTGCATTCACTGCTCGCAGGATTTCAGAGAAACCTTGGAACCTATTGTGGATTTCCCCCAACTTGCTGATCTCATCGAGATAAGCACTATACAACTTTCTCATTTCATTGAGATACACGCATTGGCAGAATATCAGCCAAATTGCATTCACTACTCGAAGGTATTCAGAGAAACTATGGAACCTATTGCGGATTTCTTCCAACTTGCTGAAGTCATCGAGATAAGAACTTTACCATTAACTCATTTCATTGAGCTACACACACTGGCAAAATATCAGCCAAATGGCATTCTCCAAGGTATTGCGAGAAACTTTGGAAGCTATTGTGGATTTCTTCCAATTTGCTGGACTGAATGAGATAAATACTTGGCCACTTTCTCATTTCATTGTGATACACATACTGTGGGAGTATCAAATAAATGTAATTCACTACTCGCAGGCATTCAGTGAATCTTTGGCACCTATTGGGGATTTCTTTCAACTCGCTGAACTCATAGAGATAAGGACTTTACCACTTTCTCATTACATTGAGATAAACACATTGGCAGAATTTCAGCCAAATTGCATTCACTGCTCGAAGGATTTCAGAGAAACCTTGGAACCTATTGTGGATTTCCCCCAACTTGCTGATCTCATCGAGATAAGCACTATACAACTTTCTCATTTCATTGAGATACACGCATTGGCAGAATATCAGCCAAATTGCATTCACTACTCGAAGGTATTCAGAGAAACTATGGAACCTATTGCGGATTTCTTCCAACTTGCTGAAGTCATCGAGATAAGAACTTTACCATTAACTCTTTTCATTGAGCTACACACACTGGCAAAATATCAGCCAAATGGCATTCACTGCTCCAAGGTATTGCGAGAAACTTTGGAAGCTATTGTGGATTTCTTCCAATTTGCTGGACTGAATGAGATAAACACTTGGCCACTTTCTCATTTCATTGTGATACACATACTGTGGGAGTATCAACTAAATGTAATTCACTACTCGCAGGCAATCAGTGAATCTTTGGCACCTATTGGGGATTTCTTTCAACTTGCTGAACTCATAGAGATAAGGACTTTACCACTTTCTCATTGCATTGAGATAAACACATTGGCAGAATATCAGCCCAATGGCATACGCTGCTGGAAGGAATTCAGAAAATATTTGGAAATTTACCACTATCTGATTTCATTGAGATACAGACACTGGCAGAATATCAGACAAATGACATTCACTGCTCGAAGGTATTCAGAGAAACTTTGGAACCGATTGTGGATTTCTTGCAACTTGCTGAACCCGTGGAGACAAAGACTTTACCACTTTCTCATTTCATTGAGATACACGCATTGGCAGAGTATCAACCAAAGTTCATTCACTGCTCCAAGGCATTCAGTGAATCTTTGGAACCTATTGGGGATATCTTAGAACTTGTTGAACTCAATGAGATAAGGACTTTACCACTTTCTCAATTCATTGAGATAAACACATTGGCAGAATTTCAGCCAAATTGCTCGAAGGAATTCATAGAAACTTTGAACCTATTGTGGATTTCCCCCAACTTGCTGAACTCACTGAGACAAACACTTTGCGACCTTCTCATTCCATTGAGATACACACATGGGCAGAATAACAGCCAAATGGCATTCACTGCTCGATGGTATTCAGAGACATTTTGGAACATTTTGTGGATTTCCTCCAACTTGCTGATCTCATCGAGATAAGCACTATACAACTTTCTCACTGCATTGAGATACACGCATTGGCAGAAAATCTGCCAATTTGCATTCACTACTCGATGGTATTCAGAGAAACTTTGGAACCTATTGCGAATTTCTTCCAACTTGCTGAAGTGATCGAGATAAGAACTTGACCATTATCTCACTTCATTGAGATACACACAGTGGCAGAATATCAAACAAATGGCATTCAGTGTTCAAAGGTTTTCAGAGAAACTTTGGAACCGATTGTGGATTTCTTGCAACTTGCTGAACTCGTGGAGACAAAGACTTTACCACTTTCTCAATTCATTGAGATAAACACATTGGCAGAATTTCAGCCAAATTGCTCGAAGGAATTCAGAGAAACTTTGAACCTATTGTGGATTTCCCCCAACTTGCTGAACTCACCGAGACAAACACTTTGCGACCTTCTCATTCCATTGAGATACACACATGGGCAGAATAACAGCCAAATGGCATTCACTGCTCGATGGTATTCAGAGACATTTTGGAACATTTTGTGGATTTCCTCCAACTTGCTGATCTCATCGAGATAAGCACTTTACAACTTTCTCACTGCATTGAGATACACGCATTGGCAGAATATCAGCCAATTTGCATTCACTACTCGAAGGTATTCAGAGAAACTTTGGAACCGATTGTGGATTTCTTACAACTTGCTGAACTCGTGGAGACAAAGACTTTACCACTTTCTCATTTCATTGAGATACACGCATTGGCAGTGTATCAACCAAAGTTCATTCACTGCTCCAAGGCATTCAGTGAATCTTTGGAACATATTGGGGATATCTTAGAACTTGTTGAACTCATTGAGATAAGGACTTTACCACTTTCTCAATTCATTGAGATAAACACATTGGCAGAATTTCAGCCAAATTGCTCGAAGGAATTCAGAGACATTTTGGAACATTTTGTGGATTTCCTCCAACTTGCTGATCTCATCGAGATAAGCACTATACAACTTTCTCACTGCATTGAGATACACGCATTGGCAGAAAATCTGCCAATTTGCATTCACTACTCGATGGTATTCAGAGAAACTTTGGAACCTATTGCGAATTTCTTCCAACTTGCTGAAGTGATCGAGATAAGAACTTGACCATTATCTCACTTCATTGAGATACACACACTGGCAGAATATCAAACAAATGGCATTCAGTGTTCAAAGGTTTTCAGAGAAACTTTGGAACCGATTGTGGATTTCTTGCAACTTGCTGAACTCGTGGAGACAAAGACTTTACCACTTTCTCATTTCATTGAGATACACGCATTGGCAGTGTATCAACCAAAGTTCATTCACTGCTGCAAGGCATTCAGTGAATCTTTGGAACCTATTGGGGATATCTTAGAACTTGTTGAACTCATTGAGATAAGGACTTTACCACTTTCTCAATTCATTGAGATAAACACATTGGCAGAATTTCAGCCAAATTGCTCGAAGGAATTCAGAGAAACTTTGAACCTATTGTGGATTTCCCCCAACTTGCTGAACTCACCGAGACAAACACTTTGCGACCTTCTCATTCCATTGAGATACACACATGGGCAGAATAACAGCCAAATGGCATTCACTGCTCGATGGTATTCAGAGACATTTTGGAACATTTTGTGGATTTCCTCCAACTTGCTGATCTCATCGAGATAAGCACTATACAACTTTCTCACTGCATTGAGATACACGCATTGGCAGAAAATCTGCCAATTTGCATTCACTACTCGATGGTATTCAGAGAAACTTTGGAACCTATTGCGAATTTCTTCCAACTTGCTGAAGTGATCGAGATAAGAACTTGACCATTATCTCACTTCATTGAGATACACACAGTGGCAGAATATCAAACAAATGGCATTCAGTGTTCAAAGGTTTTCAGAGAAACTTTGGAACCGATTGTGGATTTCTTGCAACTTGCTGAACTCGTGGAGACAAAGACTTTACCACTTTCTCATTTCATTGAGATACACGCATTGGCAGTGTATCAACCAAAGTTCATTCACTGCTGCAAGGCATTCAGTGAATCTTTGGAATCTATTGGGGATATCTTACAACTTGCTGAACTCATAGAGATAAGGACTTTACCACTTTCTCACTGCATTGAGATAAACACATTGGCAGAATATCAGCCCAATGGCATACGCTGCTGGAAGGAATTCAGAGAATATTTGGAACTTTACCACTATCTGATTTCATTGAGATACACACACTGGCAGAATATCAGACAAATGACATTCACTGCTCGAAGGTATTCAGAGAAACTTTGGAACCGATTGTGGATTTCTTGCAACTTGCTGAACTCGTGGAGACAAAGACTTTACCACTTTCTCATTTCATTGAGATACACGCATTGGCAGAGTATCAACCAAAGTTCATTCACTGCTCCAAGGCATTCAGTGAATCTTTGGAACCTATTGGGGATATCTTACAACTTGTTGAACTCATTGAGATAAGGACTTTTCCACTTTCTCATTTCATTGAGATACACGCATTGGCAGTGTATCAACCAAAGTTCATTCACTGCTGCAAAGCATTCAGTGAATCTTTGGAATCTATTGGGGATATCTTACAACTTGCTGAACTCATTGAGATAAGGACTTTACCACTTTCTCAATTCATTGCGATAAACACATTGGCAGAATTTCAGCCAAATTGCATTCACTGCTCCAAGGCATTCAGTGAATCTTTGGAATCTACTGGGGATATCTTACAACTTGCTGAAGTCATCGAGATAAGAACTTTACCATTAACTCATTTCATTGAGCTACACACACTGGCAAAATATCAGCCAAATGGCATTCACTGCTCCAAGGTATTGCGAGAAACTTTGGAAGCTATTATGGATTTCTTCCAATTTGCTGGACTGAATGAGATAAACACATGGCCACTTTCTCATTTCATTGTGATACACGTACTGTGGGAGTATCAACCAAATGTAATTCACTACTCGCAGGCATTCAGTGAATCTTTGGCACCTATTGGGGATTTCTTTCAACTTGCTGAACTCATAGAGATAAGGACTTTACCACTTTCTCATTGCATTGAGATAAACACATTGGCAGAATTCCAGCCAAATTGCATTCACTGCTCGCAGGATTTCAGAGAAACCTTGGAACCTATTGTGGATTTCCCCCAACTTGCTGATCTCATCGAGATAAGCACTATACAACTTTCTCATTTCATTGAGATACACGCATTGGCAGAATATCAGCCAAATTGCATTCACTACTCGAAGGTATTCAGAGAAACTATGGAACCTATTGCGGATTTCTTCCAACTTGCTGAAGTCATCGAGATAAGAACTTTACCATTAACTCATTTCATTGAGCTACACACACTGGCAAAATATCAGCCAAATGGCATTCTCCAAGGTATTGCGAGAAACTTTGGAAGCTATTGTGGATTTCTTCCAATTTGCTGGACTGAATGAGATAAATACTTGGCCACTTTCTCATTTCATTGTGATACACATACTGTGGGAGTATCAAATAAATGTAATTCACTACTCGCAGGCATTCAGTGAATCTTTGGCACCTATTGGGGATTTCTTTCAACTCGCTGAACTCATAGAGATAAGGACTTTACCACTTTCTCATTACATTGAGATAAACACATTGGCAGAATTTCAGCCAAATTGCATTCACTGCTCGAAGGATTTCAGAGAAACCTTGGAACCTATTGTGGATTTCCCCCAACTTGCTGATCTCATCGAGATAAGCACTATACAACTTTCTCATTTCATTGAGATACACGCATTGGCAGAATATCAGCCAAATTGCATTCACTACTCGAAGGTATTCAGAGAAACTATGGAACCTATTGCGGATTTCTTCCAACTTGCTGAAGTCATCGAGATAAGAACTTTACCATTAACTCTTTTCATTGAGCTACACACACTGGCAAAATATCAGCCAAATGGCATTCACTGCTCCAAGGTATTGCGAGAAACTTTGGAAGCTATTGTGGATTTCTTCCAATTTGCTGGACTGAATGAGATAAACACTTGGCCACTTTCTCATTTCATTGTGATACACATACTGTGGGAGTATCAACTAAATGTAATTCACTACTCGCAGGCAATCAGTGAATCTTTGGCACCTATTGGGGATTTCTTTCAACTTGCTGAACTCATAGAGATAAGGACTTTACCACTTTCTCATTGCATTGAGATAAACACATTGGCAGAATATCAGCCCAATGGCATACGCTGCTGGAAGGAATTCAGAAAATATTTGGAAATTTACCACTATCTGATTTCATTGAGATACAGACACTGGCAGAATATCAGACAAATGACATTCACTGCTCGAAGGTATTCAGAGAAACTTTGGAACCGATTGTGGATTTCTTGCAACTTGCTGAACCCGTGGAGACAAAGACTTTACCACTTTCTCATTTCATTGAGATACACGCATTGGCAGAGTATCAACCAAAGTTCATTCACTGCTCCAAGGCATTCAGTGAATCTTTGGAACCTATTGGGGATATCTTAGAACTTGTTGAACTCAATGAGATAAGGACTTTACCACTTTCTCAATTCATTGAGATAAACACATTGGCAGAATTTCAGCCAAATTGCTCGAAGGAATTCATAGAAACTTTGAACCTATTGTGGATTTCCCCCAACTTGCTGAACTCACTGAGACAAACACTTTGCGACCTTCTCATTCCATTGAGATACACACATGGGCAGAATAACAGCCAAATGGCATTCACTGCTCGATGGTATTCAGAGACATTTTGGAACATTTTGTGGATTTCCTCCAACTTGCTGATCTCATCGAGATAAGCACTATACAACTTTCTCACTGCATTGAGATACACGCATTGGCAGAAAATCTGCCAATTTGCATTCACTACTCGATGGTATTCAGAGAAACTTTGGAACCTATTGCGAATTTCTTCCAACTTGCTGAAGTGATCGAGATAAGAACTTGACCATTATCTCACTTCATTGAGATACACACAGTGGCAGAATATCAAACAAATGGCATTCAGTGTTCAAAGGTTTTCAGAGAAACTTTGGAACCGATTGTGGATTTCTTGCAACTTGCTGAACTCGTGGAGACAAAGACTTTACCACTTTCTCAATTCATTGAGATAAACACATTGGCAGAATTTCAGCCAAATTGCTCGAAGGAATTCAGAGAAACTTTGAACCTATTGTGGATTTCCCCCAACTTGCTGAACTCACCGAGACAAACACTTTGCGACCTTCTCATTCCATTGAGATACACACATGGGCAGAATAACAGCCAAATGGCATTCACTGCTCGATGGTATTCAGAGACATTTTGGAACATTTTGTGGATTTCCTCCAACTTGCTGATCTCATCGAGATAAGCACTTTACAACTTTCTCACTGCATTGAGATACACGCATTGGCAGAATATCAGCCAATTTGCATTCACTACTCGAAGGTATTCAGAGAAACTTTGGAACCGATTGTGGATTTCTTACAACTTGCTGAACTCGTGGAGACAAAGACTTTACCACTTTCTCATTTCATTGAGATACACGCATTGGCAGTGTATCAACCAAAGTTCATTCACTGCTCCAAGGCATTCAGTGAATCTTTGGAACATATTGGGGATATCTTAGAACTTGTTGAACTCATTGAGATAAGGACTTTACCACTTTCTCAATTCATTGAGATAAACACATTGGCAGAATTTCAGCCAAATTGCTCGAAGGAATTCAGAGACATTTTGGAACATTTTGTGGATTTCCTCCAACTTGCTGATCTCATCGAGATAAGCACTATACAACTTTCTCACTGCATTGAGATACACGCATTGGCAGAAAATCTGCCAATTTGCATTCACTACTCGATGGTATTCAGAGAAACTTTGGAACCTATTGCGAATTTCTTCCAACTTGCTGAAGTGATCGAGATAAGAACTTGACCATTATCTCACTTCATTGAGATACACACAGTGGCAGAATATCAAACAAATGGCATTCAGTGTTCAAAGGTTTTCAGAGAAACTTTGGAACCGATTGTGGATTTCTTGCAACTTGCTGAACTCGTGGAGACAAAGACTTTACCACTTTCTCATTTCATTGAGATACACGCATTGGCAGTGTATCAACCAAAGTTCATTCACTGCTGCAAGGCATTCAGTGAATCTTTGGAATCTATTGGGGATATCTTACAACTTGCTGAACTCATAGAGATAAGGACTTTACCACTTTCTCACTGCATTGAGATAAACACATTGGCAGAATATCAGCCCAATGGCATACGCTGCTGGAAGGAATTCAGAGAATATTTGGAACTTTACCACTATCTGATTTCATTGAGATACACACACTGGCAGAATATCAGACAAATGACATTCACTGCTCGAAGGTATTCAGAGAAACTTTGGAACCGATTGTGGATTTCTTGCAACTTGCTGAACTCGTGGAGACAAAGACTTTACCACTTTCTCATTTCATTGAGATACACGCATTGGCAGAGTATCAAACAAAGTTCATTCACTGCTCCAAGGCATTCAGTGAATCTTTGGAACCTATTGGGGATATCTTACAACTTGTTGAACTCATTGAGATAAGGACTTTACCACTTTCTCATTTCATTGAGATACACGCATTGGCAGTGTATCAACCAAAGTTCATTCACTGCTGCAAAGCATTCAGTGAATCTTTGGAATCTATTGGGGATATCTTACAACTTGCTGAACTCATTGAGATAAGGACTTTACCACTTTCTCAATTCATTGCGATAAACACATTGGCAGAATTTCAGCCAAATTGCATTCACTGCTCCAAGGCATTCAGTGAATCTTTGGAATCTACTGGGGATATCTTACAACTTGCTGAAGTCATCGAGATAAGAACTTTACCATTAACTCATTTCATTGAGCTACACACACTGGCAAAATATCAGCCAAATGGCATTCACTGCTCCAAGGTATTGCGAGAAACTTTGGAAGCTATTGTGGATTTCTTCCAATTTGCTGGACTGAATGAGATAAACACTTGGCCACTTTCTCATTTCATTGTGATACACGTACTGTGGGAGTATCAACCAAATGTAATTCACTACTCGCAGGCATTCAGTGAATCTTTGGCACCTATTGGGGATTTCTTTCAACTTGCTGAACTCATAGAGATAAGGACTTTACCACTTTCTCATTACATTGAGATAAACACATTGGCAGAATTTCAGCCAAATTGCATTCACTGCTCGAAGGATTTCAGAGAAACCTTGGAACCTATTGTGGATTTCCCCCAACTTGCTGATCTCATCGAGATAAGCACTATACAACTTTCTCATTTCATTGAGATACACGCATTGGCAGAATATCAGCCAAATTGCATTCACTACTCGAAGGTATTCAGAGAAACTATGGAACCTATTGCGGATTTCTTCCAACTTGCTGAAGTCATCGAGATAAGAACTTTACCATTAACTCTTTTCATTGAGCTACACACACTGGCAAAATATCAGCCAAATGGCATTCACTGCTCCAAGGTATTGCGAGAAACTTTGGAAGCTATTGTGGATTTCTTCCAATTTGCTGGACTGAATGAGATAAACACTTGGCCACTTTCTCATTTCATTGTGTTACACATACTGTGGGAGTATCAACTAAATGTAATTCACTACTCGCAGGCATTCAGTGAATCTTTGGCACCTATTGGGGATTTCTTTCAACTTGCTGAACTCATAGAGATAAGGACTTTACCACTTTCTCATTGCATTGAGATAAACACATTGGCAGAATATCAGCCCAATAACATACGCTGCTGGAAGGAATTCAGAAAATATTTGGAAATTTACCACTATCTGATTTCATTGAGATACAGACACTGGCAGAATATCAGACAAATGACATTCACTGCTCGAAGGTATTCAGAGAAACTTTGGAACCGATTGTGGATTTCTTGCAACTTGCTGAACTCGTGGAGACAAAGACTTTACCACTTTCTCATTTCATTGAGATACACGCATTGGCAGAGTATCAACCAAAGTTCATTCACTGCTCCAAGGCATTCAGTGAATCTTTGGAACCTATTGGGGATATCTTAGAACTTGTTGAACTCATTGAGATAAGGACTTTACCACTTTCTCAATTCATTGAGATAAACACATTGGCAGAATTTCAGCCAAATTGCTCGAAGGAATTCAGAGAAACTTTGAACCTATTGTGGATTTCCCCCAACTTGCTGAACTCACCGAGACAAACACTTTGCGACCTTCTCATTCCATTGAGATACACACATGGGCAGAATAACAGCCAAATGGCATTCACTGCTCGATGGTATTCAGAGACATTTTGGAACATTTTGTGAATTTCCTCCAACTTGCTGATCTCATCGAGATAAGCACTATACAACTTTCTCATTTCATTGAGATACACGCATTGGCAGAGTATCAACCAAAGTTCATTCACTGCTCCAAGGCATTCAGTGAATCTTTGGAACCTATTGGGGATATCTTAGAACTTGTTGAACTCATTGAGATAAGGACTTTACCACTTTCTCAATTCATTGAGATAAACACATTGGCAGAATTTCAGCCAAATTGCTCGAAGGAATTCAGAGAAACTTTGAACCTATTGTGGATTTCCCCCAACTTGCTGAACTCACCGAGACAAACACTTTGCGACCTTCTCATTCCATTGAGATACACACATGGGCAGAATAACAGCCAAATGGCATTCACTGCTCGATGGTATTCAGAGACATTTTGGAACATTTTGTGGATTTCCTCCAACTTGCTGATCTCATCGAGATAAGCACTATACAACTTTCTCACTGCATTGAGATACACGCATTGGCAGAAAATCTGCCAATTTGCATTCACTACTCGATGGTATTCAGAGAAACTTTGGAACCTATTGCGAATTTCTTCCAACTTGCTGAAGTGATCGAGATAAGAACTTGACCATTATCTCACTTCATTGAGATACACACAGTGGCAGAATATCAAACAAATGGCATTCAGTGTTCAAAGGTTTTCAGAGAAACTTTGGAACCGATTGTGGATTTCTTGCAACTTGCTGAACTCGTGGAGACAAAGACTTTACCACTTTCTCATTTCATTGAGATACACGCATTGGCAGTGTAGCAACCAAAGTTCATTCACTGCTGCAAGGCATTCAGTGAATCTTTGGAATCTATTGGGGATATCTTACAACTTGCTGAACTCATAGAGTGGACTTTACCACTTTCTCACTGCATTGAGATAAACACATTGGCAGAATATCAGCCCAATGGCATACGCTGCTGGAAGGAATTCAGAGAATATTTGGAACTTTACCACTATCTGATTTCATTGAGATACACAAACTGGCAGAATATCAGACAAATGACATTCACTGCTCGAAGGTATTCAGAGAAACTTTGGAACCGATTGTGGATTTCTTGGAACTTGCAACTTGCTGAACTCGTGGAGACAAAGACTTTACCACTTTCTCATTTCATTGAGATACACGCATTGGCAGTGTAGCAACCAAAGTTCATTCACTGCTGCAAGGCATTCAGTGAATCTTTGGAATCTATTGGGGATATCTTACAACTTGCTGAACTCATAGAGTGGACTTTACCACTTTCTCACTGCATTGAGATAAACACATTGGCAGAATATCAGCCCAATGGCATACGCTGCTGGAAGGAATTCAGAGAATATTTGGAACTTTACCACTATCTGATTTCATTGAGATACACACACTGGCAGAATATCAGACAAATGACATTCACTGCTCGAAGGTATTCAGAGAAACTTTGGAACCGATTGTGGATTTCTTGCAACTTGCTGAACTCGTGGAGACAAAGACTTTACCACTTTCTCATTTCATTGAGATACACGCACTGGCAGAGTATCAACCAAAGTTCATTCACTGCTCCAAGGCATTCAGTGAATCTTTGGAACCTATTGGGGATATCTTAGAACTTGTTGAACTCAATGAGATAAGGACTTTACCACTTTCTCAATTCATTGAGATAAACACATTGGCAGAATTTCAGCCAAATTGCTCGAAGGAATTCAGAGAAACTTTGAACCTATTGTGGATTTCCCCCAACTTGCTGAACTCACCGAGACAAACACTTTGCGACCTTCTCATTCCATTGAGATACACACATGGGCAGAATAACAGCCAAATGGCATTCACTGCTCGATGGTATTCAGAGACATTTTGGAACATTTTGTGGATTTCCTCCAACTTGCTGATCTCATCGAGATAAGCACTTTACAACTTTCTCACTGCATTGAGATACACGCATTGGCAGAATATCAGCCAATTTGCATTCACTACTCGAAGGTATTCAGAGAAACTTTGGAACCGATTGTGGATTTCTTACAACTTGCTGAACTCGTGGAGACAAAGACTTTACCACTTTCTCATTTCATTGAGATACACGCATTGTCAGTGTATCAACCAAAGTTCATTCACTGCTCCAAGGCATTCAGTGAATCTTTGGAACGTATTGGGGATATCTTAGAACTTGTTGAACTCATTGAGATAAGGACTTTACCACTTTCTCAATTCATTGAGATAAACACATTGGCAGAATTTCAGCCAAATTGCTCGAAGGAATTCAGAGACATTTTGGAACATTTTGTGGATTTCCTCCAACTTGCTGATCTCATCGAGATAAGCACTATACAACTTTCTCATTGCATTGAGATACACGCATTGGCAGAAAATCTGCCAATTTGCATTCACTACTCGATGGTATTCAGAGAAACTTTGGAACCTATTGCGAATTTCTTCCAACTTGCTGAAGTGATCGAGATAAGAACTTGACCATTATCTCACTTCATTGAGATACACACACTGGCAGAATATCAAACAAATGGCATTCAGTGTTCAAAGGTTTTCAGAGAAACTTTGGAACCGATTGTGGATTTCTTGCAACTTGCTGAACTCGTGGAGACAAAGACTTTACCACTTTCTCATTTCATTGAGATACACGCATTGGCAGTGTATCAACCAAAGTTCATTCACTGCTGCAAGGCATTCAGTGAATCTTTGGAATCTATTGGGGATATCTTACAACTTGCTGAACTCATTGAGATAAGGACTTTACCACTTTCTCAATTCATTGAGATAAACACATTGGCAGAATTTCAGCCAAATTGCATTCACTGCTCGAAGGTATTCAGAGAAACTATGGAACCTATTGCGGATTTCTTCCAACATGCTGAAGTCATCGAGATAAGAACTTTACCATTAACTCATTTCATTGAGCTACACACACTGGCAAAATATCAGCCAAATGGCATTCACTGCTCCAAGGTATTGCGAGAAACTTTGGAAGCTATTGTGGATTTCTTCCAATTTGCTGGACTGAATGAGATAAACACTTGACCACTTTCTCATTTCATTGTGATACACGTACTGTGGGAGTATCAACCAAATGTAATTCACTACTCGCAGGCATTCAGTGAATCTTTGGCACCTATTGGGGATTTCTTTCAACTTGCTGAAGTCATAGAGATAAGGACTTTACCACTTTCTCATTACATTGAGATAAACACATTGGCAGACTTTCAGCCAAATTGCATTCACTGCTCGAAGGATTTCAGAGAAACCTTGGAACCTATTGTGGATTTCCCCCAACTTGCTGATCTCATCGAGATAAGCACTATACAACTTTCTCATTTCATTGAGATACACGCATTGGCAGAATATCAGCCAAATTGCATTCACTACTCGAAGGTATTCAGAGAAACTATGGAACCTATTGCGGATTTCTTCCAACTTGCTGAAGTCATCGAGATAAGAACTTTACCATTAACTCTTTTCATTGAGCTACACACACTGGCAAAATATCAGCCAAATGGCATTCACTGCTCCAAGGTATTGCGAGAAACTTTGGAAGCTATTGTGGATTTCTTCCAATTTGCTGGACTGAATGAGATAAACACTTGGCCACTTTCTCATTTCATTGTGATACACATACTGTGGGAGTATCAACTAAATGTAATTCACTACTCGCAGGCAATCAGTGAATCTTTGGCACCTATTGGGGATTTCTTTCAACTTGCTGAACTCATAGAGATAAGGACTTTACCACTTTCTCATTGCATTGAGATAAACACATTGGCAGAATATCAGCCCAATGGCATACGCTGCTGGAAGGAATTCAGAAAATATTTGGAAATTTACCACTATCTGATTTCATTGAGATACAGACACTGGCAGAATATCAGACAAATGACATTCACTGCTCGAAGGTATTCAGAGAAACTTTGGAACCGATTGTGGATTTCTTGCAACTTGCTGAACCCGTGGAGACAAAGACTTTACCACTTTCTCATTTCATTGAGATACACGCATTGGCAGAGTATCAACCAAAGTTCATTCACTGCTCCAAGGCATTCAGTGAATCTTTGGAACCTATTGGGGATATCTTAGAACTTGTTGAACTCAATGAGATAAGGACTTTACCACTTTCTCAATTCATTGAGATAAACACATTGGCAGAATTTCAGCCAAATTGCTCGAAGGAATTCATAGAAACTTTGAACCTATTGTGGATTTCCCCCAACTTGCTGAACTCACCGAGACAAACACTTTGCGACCTTCTCATTCCATTGAGATACACACATGGGCAGAATAACAGCCAAATGGCATTCACTGCTCGATGGTATTCAGAGACATTTTGGAACATTTTGTGGATTTCCTCCAACTTGCTGATCTCATCGAGATAAGCACTATACAACTTTCTCACTGCATTGAGATACACGCATTGGCAGAAAATCTGCCAATTTGCATTCACTACTCGATGGTATTCAGAGAAACTTTGGAACCTATTGCGAATTTCTTCCAACTTGCTGAAGTGATCGAGATAAGAACTTGACCATTATCTCACTTCATTGAGATACACACAGTGGCAGAATATCAAACAAATGGCATTCAGTGTTCAAAGGTTTTCAGAGAAACTTTGGAACCGATTGTGGATTTCTTGCAACTTGCTGAACTCGTGGAGACAAAGACTTTACCACTTTCTCAATTCATTGAGATAAACACATTGGCACAATTTCAGCCAAATTGCTCGACCGAATTCAGAGAAACTTTGAACCTATTGTGGATTTCCCCCAACTTGCTGAACTCACCGAGACAAACACTTTGCGACCTTCTCATTCCATTGAGATACACACATGGGCAGAATAACAGCCAAATGGCATTCACTGCTCGATGGTATTCAGAGACATTTTGGAACATTTTGTGGATTTCCTCCAACTTGCTGATCTCATCGAGATAAGCACTTTACAACTTTCTCACTGCATTGAGATACACGCATTGGCAGAATATCAGCCAATTTGCATTCACTACTCGAAGGTATTCAGAGAAACTTTGGAACCGATTGTGGATTTCTTACAACTTGCTGAACTCGTGGAGACAAAGACTTTACCACTTTCTCATTTCATTGAGATACACGCATTGGCAGTGTATCAACCAAAGTTCATTCACTGCTCCAAGGCATTCAGTGAATCTTTGGAACATATTGGGGATATCTTAGAACTTGTTGAACTCATTGAGATAAGGACTTTACCACTTTCTCAATTCATTGAGATAAACACATTGGCAGAATTTCAGCCAAATTGCTCGAAGGAATTCAGAGACATTTTGGAACATTTTGTGGATTTCCTCCAACTTGCTGATCTCATCGAGATAAGCACTATACAACTTTCTCACTGCATTGAGATACACGCATTGGCAGAAAATCTGCCAATTTGCATTCACTACTCGATGGTATTCAGAGAAACTTTGGAACCTATTGCGAATTTCTTCCAACTTGCTGAAGTGATCGAGATAAGAACTTGACCATTATCTCACTTCATTGAGATACACACACTGGCAGAATATCAAACAAATGGCATTCAGTGTTCAAAGGTTTTCAGAGAAACTTTGGAACCGATTGTGGATTTCTTGCAACTTGCTGAACTCGTGGAGACAAAGACTTTACCACTTTCTCATTTCATTGAGATACACGCATTGGCAGTGTATCAACCAAAGTTCATTCACTGCTGCAAGGCATTCAGTGAATCTTTGGAATCTATTGGGGATATCTTACAACTTGCTGAACTCATTGAGATAAGGACTTTACCACTTTCTCAATTCATTGAGATAAACACATTGGCAGAATTTCAGCCAAATTGCATTCACTGCTCGAAGGATTTCAGAGAAACCTTGGAACCTATTGTGGATTTCCCCCAACTTGCTGATCTCATCGCGATAAGCACTATACAACTTTCTCATTTCATTGAGATACACGCAATGGCAGAATATCAGCCAAATTGCATTCACTACTCGAAGGTATTCAGAGAAACTATGGAACCTATTGCGGATTTCTTCCAACTTGCTGAAGTCATCGAGATAAGAACTTTACCATTAACTAATTTCATTGAGCTACACACACTGGCAAAATATCAGCCAAATGGCATTCACTGCTCCAAGGTATTGCGAGAAACTTTGGAAGCTATTGTGGATTTCTTCCAATTTGCTGGACTGAATGAGATAAACACTTGACCACTTTCTCATTTCATTGTGATACACGTACTGTGGGAGTATCAACCAAATGTAATTCACTACTCGCAGGCATTCAGTGAATCTTTGGCACCTATTGGGGATTTCTTTCAACTTGCTGAAGTGGTCGAGATAAGAACTTGACCATTATCTCACTTCATTGAGATACACACACTGGCAGAATATCAAACAAATGGCATTCAGTGTTCAAAGGTTTTCAGAGAAACTTTGGAACCGATTGTGGATTTCTTGCAACTTGCTGAACTCGTGGAGACAAAGACTTTACCACTTTCTCATTTCATTGAGATAAACACATTGGCAGAATTTCAGCCAAATTGCTCGAAGGAATTCAGAGAAACTTTGAACCTATTGTGGATTTCCCCTAACTTGCTGAACTCACCGAGACAAACACTTTGCGACCTTCTCATTCCATTGAGATACACACATGGGCAGAATAACAGCCAAATGGCATTCACTGCTCGATGGTATTCAGAGACATTTTGGAACATTTTGTGGATTTCCTCCAACTTGCTGATCTCATCGAGATAAGCACTATACAACTTTCTCACTGCATTGAGATACACGCATTGGCAGAAAATCTGCCAATTTGCATTCACTACTCGATGGTATTCAGAGAAACTTTGGAACCTATTGCGAATTTCTTCCAACTTGCTGAAGTGATCGAGATAAGAACTTGACCATTATCTCACTTCATTGAGATACACACAGTGGCAGAATATCAAACAAATGGCATTCAGTGTTCAAAGGTTTTCAGAGAAACTTTGGAACCGATTGTGGATTTCTTGCAACTTGCTGAACTCGTGGAGACAAAGACTTTACCACTTTCTCATTTCATTGAGATACACGCATTGGCAGTGTATCAACCAAAGTTCATTCACTGCTGCAAGGCATTCAGTGAATCTTTGGAATCTATTGGGGATATCTTACAACTTGCTGAACTCATTGAGATAAGGACTTTACCACTTTCTCAATTCATTGAGATAAACACATTGGCAGAATTTCAGCCAAATTGCATTCATTGCTCGAAGGATTTCAGAGAAACCTTGGAACCTATTCTGGATTTCCCCCAACTTGCTGATCTCATCGAGATAAGCACTATACAACTTTCTCATTTCATTGAGATACACGCATTGGCAGAATATCAGCCAAATTGCATTCACTACTCGAAGGTATTCAGAGAAACTATGGAACCTATTGCGGATTTCTTCCAACTTGCTGAAGTCATCGAGATAAGAACTTTACCATTAACTCATTTCATTGAGCTACACACACTGGCAAAATATCAGCCAAATGGCATTCACTGGTCCAAGGTATTGCGAGAAACTTTGGAAGCTATTGTGGATTTCTTCCAATTTGCTGGACTGAATGAGATAAACACTTGACCACTTTCTCATTTCATTGTGATACACGTACTGTGGGAGTATCAACCAAATGTAATTCACTACTCGCAGGCATTCAGTGAATCTTTGGCACCTATTGGGGATTTCTTTCACCTTGCTGAACTCATAGAGATAAGGACTTTACCACTTTCTCATTGCATTGAGATAAACACATTGGCAGAATTTCAGCCAAATTGCATTCACTGCTCGCAGGATTTCAGAGAAACCTTAGAACCTATTGTGGATTTCCCCCAACTTGCTGATCTCATCGAGATAAGCTCTATACAACTTTCTCATTTCATTGAGATACACGCATTGGCAGAATATCAGCCAAATTGCATTCACTACTCGAAGGTATTCAGAGAAACTATGGAACCTATTGCGGATTTCTTCCAACTTGCTGAAGTCATCGAGATAAGAACTTTACCATTAACTCATTTCATTGAGCTACACACACTGGCAAAATATCAGCCAAATGGCATTCACTGCTCCAAGGTATTGCGAGAAACTTTGGAAGCTATTGTGGATTTCTTCCAATTTGCTGGACTGAATGAGATAAATACTTGGCCACTTTCTCATTTCATTGTGATACACATACTGTGGGAGTATCAAATAAATGTAATTCACTACTCGCAGGCATTCAGTGAATCTTTGGCACCTATTGGGGATTTCTTTCAACTTGCTGAACTCATAGAGATAAGGACTTTACCACTTTCTCATTGCATTGAGATAAACACTTTGGCAGAATTTCAGCCAAATTGCATTCACTGCTCGAAGGATTTCAGAGAAACCTTGGAACCTATTGTGGATTTCCCCCAACTTGCTGATCTCATCGAGATAAGCACTATACAACTTTCTCATTTCATTGAGATACACGCATTGGCAGAATATCAGCCAAATTGCATTCACTACTCGAAGGTATTCAGAGAAACTATGGAACCTATTGCGGATTTCTTCCAACTTGCTGAAGTCATCGAGATAAGAAATTTACCATTAACTCTTTTCATTGAGCTACACACACTGGCAAAATATCAGCCAAATGGCATTCACTGCTCCAAGGTATTGCGAGAAACTTTGGAAGCTATTGTGGATTTCTTCCAATTTGCTGGACTGAATGAGATAAACACTTGGCCACTTTCTCATTTCATTGTGATACACATACTGTGGGAGTATCAACTAAATGTAATTCACTACTCGCAGGCATTCAGTGAATCTTTGGCACCTATTGGGGATTTCTTTCAACTTGCTGAACTCATAGAGATAAGGACTTTACCACTTTCTCATTGCATTGAGATAAACACATTGGCAGAATATCAGCCCAATGGCATACGCTGCTGGAAGGAATTCAGAAAATATTTGGAAATTTACCACTATCTGATTTCATTGAGATACAGACACTGGCAGAATATCAGACAAATGACATTCACTGCTCGAAGGTATTCAGAGAAACTTTGGAACCGATTGTGGATTTCTTGCAACTTGCTGAACTCGTGGAGACAAAGAATTTACCACTTTCTCATTTCATTGAGATACACGCATTGGCAGAGTATCAACCAAAGTTCATTCACTGCTCCAAGGCATTCAGTGAATCTTTGGAACCTATTGGGGATATCTTAGAACTTGTTGAACTCATTGAGATAAGGACTTTACCACTTTCTCAATTCATTGAGATAAACACATTGGCAGAATTTCAGCCAAATTGCTCGAAGGAATTCAGAGAAACTTTGAACCTATTGTGGATTTCCCCCAACTTGCTGAACTCACCGAGACAAACACTTTGCGACCTTCTCATTCCATTGAGATACACACATGGGCAGAATAACAGCCAAATGGCATTCACTGCTCGATGGTATTCAGAGACATTTTGGAACATTTTGTGGATTTCCACCAACTTGCTGATCTCAATGAGATAAGCACTTTACAACTTTCTCACTGCATTGAGATACACGCATTGGCAGAATATCAGCTAATTTGCATTCACTACTCGAAGGTATTCAGAGAAACTTTGGAACCGATTGTGGATTTCTTACAACTTGCTGAACTCGTGGAGACAAAGACTTTACCACTTTCTCATTTCATTGAGATACACGCATTGTCAGTGTATCAACCAAAGTTCATTCACTGCTCCAAGGCATTCAGTGACTCTTTGGAATCTATTGGGGATATCTTACAACTTGCTGAAGTCATCGAGATAAGAACTTTACCATTAACTCATTTCATTGAGCTACACACACTGGCAAAATATCAGCCAAATGGCATTCACTGCTCCAAGGTATTGCGAGAAACTTTGGAAGCTATTGTGGATTTCTTCCAATTTGCTGGACTGAATGAGATAAATACTTGGCCACTTTCTCATTTCATTGTGATACACATACTGTGGGAGTATCAACTAAATGTAATTCACTACTCGCAGGCATTCAGTGAATCTGTGGCACCTATTGGGGATTTCTTTGAACTTGCTGAACTCATAGAGATAAGGACTTTACCACTTTCTCAATTCATTGAGATAAACACATTGGCAGAATTTCAGCCAAATTGCATTCACTGCTCGAAGGATTTCAGAGAAACCTTGGAACCTATTGTGGATTTCCCCCAACTTGCTGATCTCATCGAGATATGCACTATACAACATTCTCATTTCATTGAGATACACGCATTGGCAGAATATCAGCCAAATTGCATTCACTACTCGAAGGTATTCGGAGAAACTATGGAACCTATTGCGGATTTCTTCCAACTTGCTGAAGTCATCGAGATAAGAACTTTACCATTAACTCATTTCATTGAGCTACACACACTGGCAAAATATCAGCCAAATGGCATTCACTGCTCCAAGGTATTGCGAGAAACTTTGGAAGCTATTGTGGATTTCTTCCAATTTGCTGGACTGAATGAGATAAACACTTGACCACTTTCTCATTTCATTGTGATACACATACTGTGGGAGTATCAACCAAATGTAATTCACTACTCGCAGGCATTCAGTGAATCTTTGGCACCTATTGGGGATTTCTTTCAACTTGCTGAACTCATAGAGATAAGGACTTTACCACTTTCTCACTGCATTGAGATAAACACATTGGCAGAATATCAGCCCAATGGCATACGCTGCTGGAAGGAATTCAGAGAATATTTGGAACTTTACCACTATCTGATTTCATTGAGCTACACACACTGGCAGAACATCAGACAAATGACATTCACTGCTCGAAGGTATTCAGAGAAACTTTGGAACCGATTGTGGATTTCTTGCAACTTGCTGAACTCGTGGAGACAAAGACTTTACCACTTTCTCATTTCATTGAGATACACGCATTGGCAGAGTATCAACCAAAGTTCATTCACTGCTCCAAGGCATTCAGTGAATCTTTGGAACCTATTGGGAATATCTTAGAACTTGTTGAACTCAATGAGATAAGGACTTTACCACTTTCTCAATTCATTGAGATAAACACATTGGCAGAATTTCAGCCAAATTGCTCGAAGGAATTCAGAGAAACTTTGAACCTATTGTGGATTTCCCCCAACTTGCTGAACTCACCGAGACAAACACTTTGCGACCTTCTCATTCCATTGAGATACACACATGGGCAGAATAACAGCCAAATGGCATTCACTGCTCGATGGTATTCAGAGACATTTTGGAACATTTTGTGGATTTCCTCCAACTTGCTGATCTCATCGAGATAAGCACTTTACAACTTTCTCACTGCATTGAGATACACGCATTGGCAGAATATCAGCCAATTTGCATTCACTACTCGAAGGTATTCAGAGAAACTTTGGAACCGATTGTGGAACTCTTACAACTTGCTGAACTCGTGGAGACAAAGACTTTACCACTTTCTCATTTCATTGAGATACACGCATTGTCAGTGTATCAACCAAAGTTCATTCACTGCTCCAAGGCATTCAGTGAATCTTTGGAACGTATTGGGGATATCTTAGAACTTGTTGACCTCATTGAGATAAGGACTTTACCACTTTCTCAATTCATTGAGACAAACACATTGGCAGAATTTCAGCCAAATTGCTCGAAGGAATTCAGAGAAACTTTGAACCTATTGTGGATTTCCCCCAACTTGCTGAACTCACCGAGACAAACACTTTGCGACCTTCTCATTCCATTGAGATACACACATGGGCAGAATAACAGCCAAATGGCATTCACTGCTCGATGGTATTCAGAGACATTTTGGAACATTTTGTGGATTTCCTCCAACTTGCTGATCTCATCGAGATAAGCGCTATACAACTTTCTCACTGCATTGAGATACACGCATTGGCAGAAAATCTGCCAATTTGCATTCGATGGTATTCAGAGAAACTTTGGAACCTTTTGCGAATTTCTTCCAACTTGCTGAAGTGATCGAGATAAGAACTTGACCATTATCTCACTTCATTGAGATACACACAGTGGCAGAATATCAAACAAATGGCATTCAGTGTTCAAAGGTTTTCAGAGAAACTTTGGAACCGATTGTGGATTTCTTGCAACTTGCTGAACTCGTGGAGACAAAGACTTTAACACTTTCTCATTTCATTGAGATACACGTATTGGCAGTGTATCAACCAAAGTTCATTCACTGCTGCAAGGCATTCAGTGAATCTTTGGAATCTATTGGGGATATCTTACAACTTGCTGAACTCATTGAGATAAGGACTTTACCACTTTCTCAATTCATTGAGATAAACACATTGGCAGAATTTCAGCCAAATTGCATTCACTGCTCGAAGGATTTCAGAGAAACCTTGGAACCTATTGTGGATTTCCCCCAACTTGCTGATCTCATCGAGATAAGCACTATACAACTTTCTCATTTCATTGAGATACACGCATTGGCAGAATATCAGCCAAATTGCATTCACTACTCGAAGGTATTCAGAGAAACTATGGAACCTATTGCGGATTTCTTCCAACTTGCTGAAGTCATCGAGATAAGAACTTTACCATTAACTCATTTCATTGAGCTACACACACTGGCAAAATATCAGCCAAATGGCATTCACTGGTCCAAGGTATTGCGAGAAACTTTGGAAGCTATTGTGGATTTCTTCCAATTTGCTGGACTGAATGAGATAAACACTTGATCACTTTCTCATTTCATTGTGATACACGTACTGTGGGAGTATCAACCAAATGTAATCACTACTCGCAGGCATTCAGTGAATCTTTGGCACCTATTGGGGATTTCTTTCACCTTGCTGAACTCATAGAGATAAGGACTTTACCACTTTCTCATTGCATTGAGATAAACACATTGGCAGAATTTCAGCCAAATTGCATCCACTGCTCGCAGGATTTCAGAGAAACCTTGGAACCTATTGTGGATTTCCCCCAACTTGCTGATCTCATCGAGATAAGCACTATACAACTTTCTCATTTCATTGAGATACACGCATTGGCAGAATATCAGCCAAATTGCATTCACTACTCGAAGGTATTCAGAGAAACTATGGAACCTATTGCGGATTTCTTCCAACTTGCTGAAGTCATCGAGATAAGAACTTTACCATTAACTCTTTTCATTGAGCTACACACACTGGCAAAATATCAGCCAAATGGCATTCACTGCTCCAAGGTATTGCGAGAAACTTTGGAAGCTATTGTGGATTTCTTCCAATTTGCTGGACTGAATGAGATAAACACTTGACCACTTTCTCATTTCATTGTGATACACGTACTGTGGGAGTATCAACCAAATGTAATTCACTACTCGCAGGCATTCAGTGAATCTTTGGCACCTATTGGGGATTTCTTTCAACTTGCTGAACTCATAGAGATAAGGACTTTACCACTTTCTCACTGCATTGAGATAAACACATTGGCAGAATATCAGCCCAATGGCATACGCTGCTGGAAGGAATTCAGAGAATATTTGGAACTTTACCACTATCTGATTTCATTGAGATACACACACTGGCAGAATATCAGACAAATGACATTCACTGCTCGAAGGTATTCAGAGAAACTTTGGAACCGATTGTGGATTTCTTGCAACTTGCTGAACTCGTGGAGACAAAGACTTTACCACTTTCTCATTTCATTGAGATACACGCATTGGCAGAGTATCAACCAAAGTTCATTCACTGCTCCAAGGCATTCAGTGAATCTTTGGAACCTATTGGGGATATCTTAGAACTTGTTGAACTCAATGAGATAAGGACTTTACCACTTTCTCAATTCATTGAGATAAACACATTGGCAGAATTTCAGCCAAATTGCTCGAAGGAATTCAGAGAAACTTTGAACCTATTGTGGATTTCCCCCAACTTGCTGAACTCACCGAGACAAACACTTTGCGACCTTCTCATTCCATTGAGATACACACATGGGCAGAATAACAGCCAAATGGCATTCACTGCTCGATGGTATTCAGAGACATTTTGGAACATTTTGTGGATTTCCTCCAACTTGCTGATCTCATCGAGATAAGCACTTTACAACTTTCTCACTGCATTGAGATACACGCATTGGCAGAATATCAGCCAATTTGCATTCACTACTCGAAGGTATTCAGAGAAACTTTGGAACCGATTGTGGATTTCTTACAACTTGCTGAACTCGTGGTGACAAAGACTTTACCACTTTCTCATTTCATTGAGATACACGCATTGTCAGTGTATCAACCAAAGTTCATTCACTGCTCCAAGGCATTCAGTGAATCTTTGGAACGTAGTGGGGATATCTTAGAACTTGTTGAACTCATTGAGATAAGGACTTTACCACTTTCTCTATTCATTGAGATAAACACATTGGCAGAATTTCAGCCAAATTGCTCGAAGGAATTCAGAGAAACTTTGAACCTATTGTGGATTTCCCCCAACTTGCTGAACTCACCGAGACAAACACTTTGCGACCTTCTCATTCCATTGAGATACACACATGGGCAGAATAACAGCCAAATGGCATTCACTGCTCGATGGTATTCAGAGACATTTTGGAACATTTTGTGGATTTCCTCCAACTTGCTGATCTCATCGAGATAAGCGCTATACAACTTTCTCACTGCATTGAGATACACGCATTGGCAGAAAATCTGCCAATTTGCATTCACTACTCGATGGTATTCAGAGAAACTTTGGAACCTATTGCGAATTTCTTCCAACTTGCTGAAGTGATCGAGATAAGAACTTGACCATTATCTCACTTCATTGAGATACACACAGTGGCAGAATATCAAACAAATGGCATTCAGTGTTCAAAGGTTTTCAGAGAAACTTTGGAACCGATTGTGGATTTCTTGCAACTTGCTGAACTCGTGGAGACAAAGACTTTACCACTTTCTCATTTCATTGAGATACACGTATTGGCAGTGTATCAACCGAAGTTCATTCACTGCTGCAAGGCATTCAGTGAATCTTTGGAATCTATTGGGGATATCTTACAACTTGCTGAACTCATTGAGATAAGGACTTTACCACTTTCTCAATTCATTGAGATAAACACATTGGCAGAATTTCAGCCAAATTGCATTCATTGCTCGAAGGATTTCAGAGAAACCTTGGAACCTATTGTGGATTTCCCCCAACTTGCTGATCTCATCGAGATAAGCACTATACAACTTTCTCATTTCATTGAGATACACGCATTGGCAGAATATCAGCCAAATTGCATTCACTACTCGAAGGTATTCAGAGAAACTATGGAACCTATTGCGGATTTCTTCCAACTTGCTGAAGTCATCGAGATAAGAACTTTACCATTAACTCATTTCATTGAGCTACACACACTGGCAAAATATCAGCCAAATGGCATTCACTGGTCCAAGGTATTGCGAGAAACTTTGGAAGCTATTGTGGATTTCTTCCAATTTGCTGGACTGAATGAGATAAACACTTGACCACTTTCTCATTTCATTGTGATACACGTACTGTGGGAGTATCAACCAAATGTAATCACTACTCGCAGGCATTCAGTGAATCTTTGGCACCTATTGGGGATTTCTTTCAACTTGCTGAACTCATAGAGATAAGGACTTTACCACTTTCTCACTGCATTGAGATAAACACATTGGCAGAATATCAGCCCAATGGCATACGCTGCTGGAAGGAATTCAGAGAATATTTGGAACTTTACCACTATCTGATTTCATTGAGATACACACACTGGCAGAATATCAGACAAATGACATTCACTGCTCGAAGGTATTCAGAGAAACTTTGGAACCGATTGTGGATTTCTTGCAACTTGCTGAACTCGTGGAGACAAAGACTTTACCACTTTCTCATTTCATTGAGATACACGCATTGGCAGAGTATCAACCAAAGTTCATTCACTGCTCCAAGGCATTCAGTGAATCTTTGGAACCTATTGGGGATATCTTAGAACTTGTTGAACTCAATGAGATAAGGACTTTACCACTTTCTCAATTCATTGAGATAAACACATTGGCAGAATTTCAGCCAAATTGCTCGAAGGAATTCAGAGAAACTTTGAACCTATTGTGGATTTCCCCCAACTTGCTGAACTCACCGAGACAAACACTTTGCGACCTTCTCATTCCATTGAGATACACACATGGGCAGAATAACAGCCAAATGGCATTCACTGCTCGATGGTATTCAGAGACATTTTGGAACATTTTGTGGATTTCCTCCAACTTGCTGATCTCATCGAGATAAGCACTTTACAACTTTCTCACTGCATTGAGATACACGCATTGGCAGAATATCAGCCAATTTGCATTCACTACTCGAAGGTATTCAGAGAAACTTTGGAACCGATTGTGGATTTCTTACAACTTGCTGAACTCGTGGTGACAAAGACTTTACCACTTTCTCATTTCATTGAGATACACGCATTGTCAGTGTATCAACCAAAGTTCATTCACTGCTCCAAGGCATTCAGTGAATCTTTGGAATCTATAGGAGATATCTTACAACTTGCTGAAGTCATCGAAATAAGAACTTGACCATTAACTCATTTCATTGAGCTACACACACTGGCAAAATATCAGCCAAATGGTCCACTGCTCCAAGGTATTGCGAGAAACTTTGGAAGCTATTGTGGATTTCTTCCAATTTGCTGGACTGAATGAGATAAACACTTGACCACTTTCTCATTTCATTGTGATACACATACTGTGGGAGTATCAACCAAATGTAATTCACTACTCGCAGGCATTCAGTGAATCTTTGGCACCTATTGGGGATTTCTTTCAACTTGCTGAACTCATAGAGATAAGGACTTTCTCACTGCATCGAGATAAACACATTGGCAGAATATCAGCCCAATGGCATACGCTGCTGGAAGGAATTCAGAGAATATTTGGAACTTTACCACTATCTGATTTCATTGAGATACACACACTGGCAGAATATCAGACAAATGACATTCACTGCTCGAAGGTATTCAGAGAAACTTTGGAACCGATTGTGGATTTCTTGCAACTTGCTGAACTCGTGGAGACAAAGACTTTACCACTTTCTCATTTCATTGAGATACACGCATTGGCAGAGTATCAACCAAAGTTCATTCACTGCTCCAAGGCATTCAGTGAATCTTTGGAACCTATTGGGGATATCTTACAACTTGTTGAACTCATTGAGATAAGGACTTTACCACTTTCTCAATTCATTGAGATAAACACATTGGCAGAATTTCAGCCAAATTGCTCGAAGGAATTCAGATAAACTTTGAACCTATTGTGGATTTCCCCCAACTTGCTGAACTCACCGAGACAAACACTTTGCGACCTCCTCATTCCATTGAGATACACACATGGGCAGAATAACAGCCAAATGGCATTCACTGCTCGATGGTATTCAGAGACATTTTGGAACATTTTGTGGATTTCCTCCAACTTGCTGATCTCATCGAGATAAGCACGATACAACTTTCTCACTGCATTGAGATACACGCATTGGCAGAAAATCTGCCAATTTGCATTCACTACTCGATGGTATTCAGAGAAACTTTGGAACCTATTGCGAATTTCTTCCAACTTGCTGAAGTGATCGAGATAAGAACTTGACCATTATCTCACTTCATTGAGATACACACAGTGGCAGAATATCAAACAAATGGCATTCAGTGTTCAAAGGTTTTCAGAGAAACTTTGGAACCGATCGTGGATTTCTTGCAACTTGCTGAACTCGTGGAGACAAAGACTTTACCACTTTCTCATTTCATTGAGATACACGCATTGGCAGTGTATCAACCAAAGTTCATTCACTGCTGCAAGGCATTCAGTGAATCTTTGGAATCTATTGGGGATATCTTACAACTTGCTGAACTCATTGAGATAAGGACTTTACCACTTTCTCAATTCATTGAGATAAACACATTGGCAGAATTTCAGCCAAATTGCATTCATTGCTCGAAGGATTTCAGAGAAACCTTGGAACCTATTGTGGATTTCCCCCAACTTGCTGATCTCATCGAGATAAGCACTATATAAATTTCTCATTTCATTGAGATACACGCATTGGCAGAATATCAGCCAAATTGCATTCACTACTCGAAGGTATTCAGAGAAACTATGGAACCTATTGCGGATTTCTTCCAACTTGCTGAAGTCATCGAGATAAGAACTTTACCATTAACTCATTTCATTGCGCTACACACACTGGCAAAATATCAGCCAAATGGCATTCACTGGTCCAAGGTATTGCGAGAAACTTTGGAAGCTATTGTGGATTTCTTCCAATTTGCTGGACTGAATGAGATAAACACTTGACCACTTTCTCATTTCATTGTGATACACGTACTGTGGGAGTATCAACCAAATGTAATTCACTACTCGCAGGCATTCAGTGAATCTTTGGCACCTATTGGGGATTTCTTTCACCTTGCTGAACTCATAGAGATAAGGACTTTACCACTTTCTCATTGCATTGAGATAAACACATTGGCAGAATTTCAGCCAAATTGCATTCACTGCTCGCAGGATTTCAGAGAAACCTTAGAACCTATTGTGGATTTCCCCCAACTTGCTGATCTCATCGAGATAAGCACTATACAACTTTCTCATTTCATTGAGATACACGCATTGGCAGAATATCAGCCAAATTGCATTCACTACTCGAAGGTATTCAGAGAAACTATGGAACCTATTGCGGATTTCTTCCAACTTGCTGAAGTCATCGAGATAAGAACTTTACCATTAACTCATTTCATTGAGCTACACACACTGGCAAAATATCAGCCAAATGGCATTCACTGCTCCAAGGTATTGCGAGAAACTTTGGAAGCTATTGTGGATTTCTTCCAATTTGCTGGACTGAATGAGATAAATACTTGGCCACTTTCTCATTTCATTGTGATACACATACTGTGGGAGTATCAAATAAATGTAATTCACTACTCGCAGGCATTCAGTGAATCTTTGGCACCTATTGGGGATTTCTTTCAACTTGCTGAACTCATAGAGATAAGGACTTTACCACTTTCTCATTGCATTGAGATAAACACATTGGCAGAATTTCAGCCAAATTGCATTCACTGCTCGAAGGATTTCAGAGAAACCTTGGAACCTATTGTGGATTTCCCCCAACTTGCTGATCTCATCGAGATAAGCACTATACAACTTTCTCATTTCATTGAGATACACGCATTGGCAGAATATCAGCCAAATTGCATTCACTACTCGAAGGTATTCAGAGAAACTATGGAACCTATTGCGGATTTCTTCCAACTTGCTGAAGTCATCGAGATAAGAAATTTACCATTAACTCTTTTCATTGAGCTACACACACTGGCAAAATATCAGCCAAATGGCATTCACTGCTCCAAGGTATTGCGAGAAACTTTGGAAGCTATTGTGGATTTCTTCCAATTTGCTGGACTGAATGAGATAAACACTTGGCCACTTTCTCATTTCATTGTGATACACATACTGTGGGAGTATCAACTAAATGTAATTCACTACTCGCAGGCATTCAGTGAATCTTTGGCACCTATTGGGGATTTCTTTCAACTTGCTGAACTCATAGAGATAAGGACTTTACCACTTTCTCATTGCATTGAGATAAACACATTGGCAGAATATCAGCCCAATGGCATACGCTGCTGGAAGGAATTCAGAAAATATTTGGAAATTTACCACTATCTGATTTCATTGAGATACAGACACTGGCAGAATATCAGACAAATGACATTCACTGCTCGAAGGTATTCAGAGAAACTTTGGAACCGATTGTGGATTTCTTGCGACTTGCTGAACTCGTGGAGACAAAGAATTTACCACTTTCTCATTTCATTGAGATACACGCATTGGCAGAGTATCAACCAAAGTTCATTCACTGCTCCAAGGCATTCAGTGAATCTTTGGAACCTATTGGGGATATCTTAGAACTTGTTGAACTCATTGAGATAAGGACTTTACCACTTTCTCAATTCATTGAGATAAACACATTGGCAGAATTTCAGCCAAATTGCTCGAAGGAATTCAGAGAAACTTTGAACCTATTGTGGATTTCCCCCAACTTGCTGAACTCACCGAGACAAACACTTTGCGACCTTCTCATTCCATTGAGATACACACATGGGCAGAATAACAGCCAAATGGCATTCACTGCTCGATGGTATTCAGAGACATTTTGGAACATTTTGTGGATTTCCTCCAACTTGCTGATCTCATCGAGATAAGCACTTTACAACTTTCTCACTGCATTGAGATACACGCATTGGCAGAATATCAGCCAATTTGCATTCACTACTCGAAGGTATTCAGAGAAACTTTGGAACCGATTGTGGATTTCTTACAACTTGCTGAACTCGTGGAGACAAAGACTTTACCACTTTCTCATTTCATTGAGATACACGCATTGGCAGTGTATCAACCAAAGTTCATTCACTGCTCCAAGGCATTCAGTGAATCTTTGGAATCTATTGGGGATATCTTACAACTTGCTGAAGTCATCGAGATAAGAACTTTACCATTAACTCATTTCATTGAGCTACACACACTGGCAAAATATCAGCCAAATGGCATTCACTGCTCCAAGGTATTGCGAGAAACTTTGGAAGCTATTGTGGATTTCTTCCAATTTGCTGGACTGAATGAGATAAATACTTGCCCACTTTCTCATTTCATTGTGATACACATACTGTGGGAGTATCAACTAAATGTAATTCACTACTCGCAGGCATTCAGTGAATCTGTGGCACCTATTGGGGATTTCTTTCAACTTGCTGAACTCATAGAGATAAGGACTTTACCACTTTCTCAATTCATTGAGATAAACACATTGGCAGAATTTCAGCCAAATTGCATTCACTGCTCGAAGGATTTCAGAGAAATCTTGGAACCTATTGTGGATTTCCCCCAACTTGCTGATCTCATCGAGATATGCACTATACAACATTCTCATTTAATTGAGATACACGCATTGGCAGAATATCAGCCAAATTGCATTCACTACTCGAAGGTATTCAGAGAAACTTTGGAACCGATTGTGGAACTCTTACAACTTGCTGAACTCGTGGAGACAAAGACAAAGACCACTGACAAAGACATTGGCAGAATTTCAGCCAAATTGCTCGAAGGAATTCAGAGAAACTTTGAACCTATTGTGGATTTCCCCCAACTTGCTGAACTCACCGAGACAAACACTTTGCGACCTTCTCATTCCATTGAGATACACACATGGGCAGAATAACAGCCAAATGGCATTCACTGCTCGATGGTATTCAGAGACATTTTGGAACATTTTGTGGATTTCCTCCAACTTGCTGATCTCATCGAGATAAGCGCTATACAACTTTCTCACTGCATTGAGATACACGCATTGGCAGAAAATCTGCCAATTTGCATTCGATGGTATTCAGAGAAACTTTGGAACCTTTTGCGAATTTCTTCCAACTTGCTGAAGTGATCGAGATAAGAACTTGACCATTATCTCACTTCATTGAGATACACACAGTGGCAGAATATCAAACAAATGGCATTCAGTGTTCAAAGGTTTTCAGAGAAACTTTGGAACCGATTGTGGATTTCTTGCAACTTGCTGAACTCGTGGAGACAAAGACTTTACCACTTTCTCATTTCATTGAGATACACGTATTGGCAGTGTATCAACCAAAGTTCATTCACTGCTGCAAGGCATTCAGTGAATCTTTGGAATCTATTGGGGATAACTTGCTGAACTCATTGAGATAAGGACTTTACCACTTTCTCAATTCATTGAGATAAACACATTGGCAGAATTTCAGCCAAATTGCATTCACTGCTCGAAGGATTTCAGAGAAACCTTGGAACCTATTGTGGATTTCCCCCAACTTGCTGATCTCATCGAGATAAGCACTATACAACTTTCTCATTTCATTGAGATACACGCATTGGCAGAATATCAGCCAAATTGCATTCACTACTCGAAGGTATTCAGAGAAACTATGGAACCTATTGCGGATTTCTTCCAACTTGCTGAAGTCATCGAGATAAGAACTTTACCATTAACTCATTTCATTGAGCTACACACACTGGCAAAATATCAGCCAAATGGCATTCACTGGTCCAAGGTATTGCGAGAAACTTTGGAAGCTATTGTGGATTTCTTCCAATTTGCTGGACTGAATGAGATAAACACTTGACCACTTTCTCATTTCATTGTGATACACGTACTGTGGGAGTATCAACCAAATGTAATCACTACTCGCAGGCATTCAGTGAATCTTTGGCACCTATTGGGGATTTCTTTCACCTTGCTGAACTCATAGAGATAAGGACTTTACCACTTTCTCATTGCATTGAGATAAACGCATTGGCAGAATTTCAGCCAAATTGCATCCACTGCTCGCAGGATTTCAGAGAAACCTTGGAACCTATTGTGGATTTCCCCCAACTTGCTGATCTCATCGAGATAAGCACTATACAACTTTCTCATTTCATTGAGATACACGCATTGGCAGAATATCAGCCAAATTGCATTCACTACTCGAAGGTATTCAGAGAAACTATGGAACCTATTGCGGATTTCTTCCAACTTGCTGAAGTCATCGAGATAAGAACTTTACCATTAACTCTTTTCATTGAGCTACACACACTGGCAAAATATCAGCCAAATGGCATTCACTGCTCCAAGGTATTGCGAGAAACTTTGGAAGCTATTGTGGATTTCTTCCAATTTGCTGGACTGAATGAGATAAACACTTGACCACTTTCTCATTTCATTGTGATACACGTACTGTGGGAGTATCAACCAAATGTAATTCACTACTCGCAGGCATTCAGTGAATCTTTGGCACCTATTGGGGATTTCTTTCAACTTGCTGAACTCATAGAGATAAGGACTTTACCACTTTCTCACTGCATTGAGATAAACACATTGACAGAATATCAGCCCAATGGCATACGCTGCTGGAAGGAATTCAGAGAATATTTGGAACTTTACCACTATCTGATTTCATTGAGATACACACACTGGCAGAATATCAGACAAATGACATTCACTGCTCGAAGGTATTCAGAGAAACTTTGGAACCGATTGTGGATTTCTTCCAACTTGCTGAACTCGTGGAGACAAAGACTTTACCACTTTCTCATTTCATTGAGATACACGCATTGGCAGAGTATCAACCAAAGTTCATTCACTGCTCCAAGGCATTCAGTGAATCTTTGGAACCTATTGGGGATATCTTAGAACTTGTTGAACTCAATGAGATAAGGACTTTACCACTTTCTCAATTCATTGAGATAAACACATTGGCAGAATTTCAGCCAAATTGCTCGAAGGAATTCAGAGAAACTTTGAACCTATTGTGGATTTCCCCCAACTTGCTGAACTCACCGAGACAAACACTTTGCGACCTTCTCATTCCATTGAGATACACACATGGGCAGAATAACAGCGAAATGGCATTCAATGCTCGATGGTATTCAGAGACATTTTGGAACATTTTGTGGATTTCCCCCAACTTGCTGATCTCATCGAGATAAGCACTATACAACTTTCTCATTTCATTGAGATACACGCATTGGCAGAATATCAGCCAAATTGCATTCACTACTCGAAGGTATTCAGAGAAACTATGGAACCTATTGCGGATTTCTTCCAACTTGCTGAAGTCATCGAGATAAGAACTTTACCATTAACTCTTTTCATTGAGCTACACACACTGGCAAAATATCAGCCAAATGGCATTCACTGCTCCAAGGTATTGCGAGAAACTTTGGAAGCTATTGTGGATTTCTCCCAATTTGCTGGACTGAATGAGATAAACACTTGACCACTTTCTCATTTCATTGTGATACACGTACTGTGGGAGTATCAACCAAATGTAATTCACTACTCGCAGGCATTCAGTGAATCTTTGGCACCTATTGGGGATTTCTTTCAACTTGCTGAACTCATAGAGATAAGGACTTTACCACTTTCTCACTGCATTGAGATAAACACATTGACAGAATATCAGCCCAATGGCATACGCTGCTGGAAGGAATTCAGAGAATATTTGGAACTTTACCACTATCTGATTTCATTGAGATACACACACTGGCAGAATATCAGACAAATGACATTCACTGCTCGAAGGTATTCAGAGAAACTTTGGAACCGATTGTGGATTTCTTCCAACTTGCTGAACTCGTGGAGACAAAGACTTTACCACTTTCTCATTTCATTGAGATACACGCATTGGCAGAGTATCAACCAAAGTTCATTCACTGCTCCAAGGCATTCAGTGAATCTTTGGAACCTATTGGGGATATCTTAGAACTTGTTGAACTCAATGAGATAAGGACTTTACCACTTTCTCAATTCATTGAGATAAACACATTGGCAGAATTTCAGCCAAATTGCTCGAAGGAATTCAGAGAAACTTTGAACCTATTGTGGATTTCCCCCAACTTGCTGAACTCACCGAGACAAACACTTTGCGACCTTCTCATTCCATTGAGATACACACATGGGCAGAATAACAGCGAAATGGCATTCAATGCTCGATGGTATTCAGAGACATTTTGGAACATTTTGTGGATTTCCTCCAACTTGCTGATCTCATCGAGATAAGCACTTTACAACTTTCTCACTGCATTGAGATACACGCATTGGCAGAATATCAGCCAATTTGCATTCACTACTCGAAGGTATTCAGAGAAACTTTGGAACCGATTGTGGATTTCTTACAACTTGCTGAACTCGTGGAGACAAAGACTTTACCACTTTCTCATTTCATTGAGATACACGCATTGACAGTGTATCAACCAAAGTTCATTCACTGCTCCAAGGCATTCAGTGAATCTTTGGAATCTATTGGGGATATCTTACAACTTGCTGAAGTCATCGAGATAAGAACTTTACCATTAACTCATTTCATTGAGCTACACACACTGGCAAAATATCAGCCAAATGGCATTCACTGCTCCAAGATATTGCGAGAAACTTTGGAAGCTATTGTGGATTTCTTCCAATTTGCTGGACTGAATGAGATAAATACTTGGCCACTTTCTCATTTCATTGTGATACACATACTGTGGGAGTATCAACTAAATGTAATTCACTACTCGCAGGCATTCAGTGAATCTGTGGCACCTATTGGGGATTTCTTTCAACTTGCTGAACTCATAGAGATAAGGACTTTACCACTTTCTCAATTCATTGAGATAAACACATTGGCAGAATTTCAGCCAAATTGCATTCACTACTCGAAGGTATTCGGAGAAACTATGGAACCTATTGCGGATTTCTTCCAACTTGCTGAAGTCATCGAGATAAGAACTTTACCATTAACTCACTTCATTGAGCTACACACACTGGCAAAATATCAGCCAAATGGCATTCACTGCTCCAAGGTATTGCGAGAAACTTTGGAAGCTATTGTGGATTTCTTCCAATTTGCTGGACTGAATGAGATAAACACTTGACCACTTTCTCATTTCATTGTGATACACATACTGTGGGAGTATCAACCAAATGTAATTCACTACTCGCAGGCATTCAGTGAATCTTTGGCACCTATTGGGGATTTCTTTCAACTTGCTGAACTCATAGAGATAAGGACTTTACCACTTTCTCACTGCATTGAGATAAACACATTGGCAGAATATCAGCCCAATGGCATACGCTGCTGGAAGGAATTCAGAGAATATTTGGAACTTTACCACTATCTGATTTCATTGAGATACACACACTGGCAGAATATCAGACAAATGACATTCACTGCTCGAAGGTATTCAGAGAAACTTTGGAACCGATTGTGGATTTCTTGCAACTTGCTGAACTCGTGGAGACAAAGACTTTACCACTTTCTCATTTCATTGAGATACACGCATTGGCAGAGTATCAACCAAAGTTCATTCACTGCTCCAAGGCATTCAGTGAATCTTTGGAACCTATTGGGGATATCTTACAACTTGTTGAACTCATTGAGATAAGGACTTTACCACTTTCTCAATTCATTGAGATAAACACATTGGCAGAATTTCAGCCAAATTGCTCGAAGGAATTCAGATAAACTTTGAACCTATTGTGGATTTCCCCCAACTTGCTGAACTCACCGAGACAAACACTTTGCGACCTTCTCATTCCATTGAGATACACACATGGGCAGAATAACAGCCAAATGGCATTCACTGCTCGATGGTATTCAGAGACATTTTGGAACATTTTGTGGATTTCCTCCAACTTGCTGATCTCATCGAGATAAGCACTATACAACTTTCTCACTGCATTGAGATACACGCATTGGCAGAAAATCTGCCAATTTGCATTCACTACTCGATGGTATTCAGAGAAACTTTGGAACCTATTGCGAATTTCTTCCAACTTGCTGAAGTGATCGAGATAAGAACTTGACCATTATCTCACTTCATTGAGATACACACAGTGGCAGAATATCAAACAAATGGCATTCAGTGTTCAAAGGTTTTCAGAGAAACTTTGGAACCGATCGTGGATTTCTTGCAACTTGCTGAACTCGTGGAGACAAAGACTTTACCACTTTCTCATTTCATTGAGATACACGCATTGGCAGTGTATCAACCAAAGTTCATTCACTGCTGCAAGGCATTCAGTGAATCTTTGGAATCTATTGGGGATATCTTACAACTTGCTGAACTCATTGAGATAAGGACTTTACCACTTTCTCAATTCATTGAGATAAACACATTGGCAGAATTTCAGCCAAATTGCATTCATTGCTCGAAGGATTTCAGAGAAACCTTGGAACCTATTGTGGATTTCCCCCAACTTGCTGATCTCATCGAGATAAGCACTATATAAATTTCTCATTTCATTGAGATACACGCATTGGCAGAATATCAGCCAAATTGCATTCACTACTCGAAGGTATTCAGAGAAACTATGGAACCTATTGCGGATTTCTTCCAACTTGCTGAAGTCATCGAGATAAGAACTTTACCATTAACTCATTTCATTGAGCTACACACACTGGCAAAATATCAGCCAAATGGCATTCACTGGTCCAAGGTATTGCGAGAAACTTTGGAAGCTATTGTGGATTTCTTCCAATTTGCTGGACTGAATGAGATAAACACTTGACCACTTTCTCATTTCATTGTGATACACGTACTGTGGGAGTATCAACCAAATGTAATTCACTACTCGCAGGCATTCAGTGAATCTTTGGCACCTATTGGGGATTTCTTTCACCTTGCTGAACTCATAGAGATAAGGACTTTACCACTTTCTCATTGCATTGAGATAAACACATTGGCAGAATTTCAGCCAAATTGCATTCACTGCTCGCAGGATTTCAGAGAAACCTTAGAACCTATTGTGGATTTCCCCCAACTTGCTGATCTCATCGAGATAAGCACTATACAACTTTCTCATTTCATTGAGATACACGCATTGGCAGAATATCAGCCAAATTGCATTCACTACTCGAAGGTATTCAGAGAAACTATGGAACCTATTGCGGATTTCTTCCAACTTGCTGAAGTCATCGAGATAAGAACTTTACCATTAACTCATTTCATTGAGCTACACACACTGGCAAAATATCAGCCAAATGGCATTCACTGCTCCAAGGTATTGCGAGAAACTTTGGAAGCTATTGTGGATTTCTTCCAATTTGCTGGACTGAATGAGATAAATACTTGGCCACTTTCTCATTTCATTGTGATACACATACTGTGGGAGTATCAAATAAATGTAATTCACTACTCGCAGGCATTCAGTGAATCTTTGGCACCTATTGGGGATTTCTTTCAACTTGCTGAACTCATAGAGATAAGGACTTTACCACTTTCTCATTGCATTGAGATAAACACATTGGCAGAATTTCAGCCAAATTGCATTCACTGCTCGAAGGATTTCAGAGAAACCTTGGAACCTATTGTGGATTTCCCCCAACTTGCTGATCTCATCGAGATAAGCACTATACAACTTTCTCATTTCATTGAGATACACGCATTGGCAGAATATCAGCCAAATTGCATTCACTACTCGAAGGTATTCAGAGAAACTATGGAACCTATTGCGGATTTCTTCCAACTTGCTGAAGTCATCGAGATAAGAAATTTACCATTAACTGTTTTCATTGAGCTACACACACTGGCAAAATATCAGCCAAATGGCATTCACTGCTCCAAGGTATTGCGAGAAACTTTGGAAGCTATTGTGGATTTCTTCCAATTTGCTGGACTGAATGAGATAAACACTTGGCCACTTTCTCATTTCATTGTGATACACATACTGTGGGAGTATCAACTAAATGTAATTCACTACTCGCAGGCATTCAGTGAATCTTTGGCACCTATTGGGGATTTCTTTCAACTTGCTGAACTCATAGAGATAAGGACTTTACCACTTTCTCATTGCATTGAGATAAACACATTGGCAGAATATCAGCCCAATGGCATACGCTGCTGGAAGGAATTCAGAAAATATTTGGAAATTTACCACTATCTGATTTCATTGAGATACAGACACTGGCAGAATATCAGACAAATGACATTCACTGCTCGAAGGTATTCAGAGAAACTTTGGAACCGATTGTGGATTTCTTGCGACTTGCTGAACTCGTGGAGACAAAGAATTTACCACTTTCTCATTTCATTGAGATACACGCATTGGCAGAGTATCAACCAAAGTTCATTCACTGCTCCAAGGCATTCAGTGAATCTTTGGAACCTATTGGGGATATCTTAGAACTTGTTGAACTCATTGAGATAAGGACTTTACCACTTTCTCAATTCATTGAGATAAACACATTGGCAGAATTTCAGCCAAATTGCTCGAAGGAATTCAGAGAAACTTTGAACCTATTGTGGATTTCCCCCAACTTGCTGAACTCACCGAGACAAACACTTTGCGACCTTCTCATTCCATTGAGATACACACATGGGCAGAATAACAGCCAAATGGCATTCACTGCTCGATGGTATTCAGAGACATTTTGGAACATTTTGTGGATTTCCTCCAACTTGCTGATCTCATCGAGATAAGCACTTTACAACTTTCTCACTGCATTGAGATACACGCATTGGCAGAATATCAGCCAATTTGCATTCACTACTCGAAGGTATTCAGAGAAACTTTGGAACCGATTGTGGATTTCTTACAACTTGCTGAACTCGTGGAGACAAAGACTTTACCACTTTCTCATTTCATTGAGATACACGCATTGTCAGTGTATCAACCAAAGTTCATTCACTGCTCCAAGGCATTCAGTGAATCTTTGGAATCTATTGGGGATATCTTACAACTTGCTGAAGTCATCGAGATAAGAACTTTACCATTAACTCATTTCATTGAGCTACACACACTGGCAAAATATCAGCCAAATGGCATTCACTGCTCCAAGGTATTGCGAGAAACTTTGGAAGCTATTGTGGATTTCTTCCAATTTGCTGGACTGAATGAGATAAATACTTGGCCACTTTCTCATTTCATTGTGATACACATACTGTGGGAGTATCAACTAAATGTAATTCACTACTCGCAGGCATTCAGTGAATCTGTGGCACCTATTGGGGATTTCTTTCAACTTGCTGAACTCATAGAGATAAGGACTTTACCACTTTCTCAATTCATTGAGATAAACACATTGGCAGAATTTCAGCCAAATTGCATTCACTGCTCGAAGGATTTCAGAGAAATCTTGGAACCTATTGTGGATTTCCCCCAACTTGCTGATCTCATCGAGATATGCACTATACAACATTCTCATTTCATTGAGATACACGCATTGGCAGAATATCAGCCAAATTGCATTCACTACTCGAAGGTATTCAGAGAAACTTTGGAACCGATTGTGGAACTCTTACAACTTGCTGAACTCGTGGAGACAAAGACTTTACCACTTTCTCATTTCATTGAGATACACGCATTGTCAGTGTATCAACCAAAGTTCATTCACTGCTCCAAGGCATTCAGTGAATCTTTGGAACGTATTGGGGATATCTTAGAACTTGTTGACCTCATTGAGATAAGGACTTTACCACTTTCTCAATTCATTGAGATAAACACATTGGCAGAATTTCAGCCAAATTGCTCGAAGGAATTCAGAGAAACTTTGAACCTATTGTGGATTTCCCCCAACTTGCTGAACTCACCGAGACGAACACTTTGCGACCTTCTCATTCCATTGAGATACACACATGGGCAGAATAACAGCCAAATGGCATTCACTGCTCGATGGTATTCAGAGACATTTTGGAACATTTTGTGGATTTCCTCCAACTTGCTGATCTCATCGAGATAAGCGCTATACAACTTTCTCATTGCATTGAGATACACGCATTGGCAGAAAATCTGCCAATTTGCATTCGATGGTATTCAGAGAAACTTTGGAACCTTTTGCGAATTTCTTCCAACTTGCTGAAGTGATCGAGATAAGAACTTGACCATTATCTCACTTCATTGAGATACACACAGTGGCAGAATATCAAACAAATGGCATTCAGTGTTCAAAGGTTTTCAGAGAAACTTTGGAACCGATTGTGGATTTCTTGCAACTTGCTGAACTCGTGGAGACAAAGACTTTACCACTTTCTCATTTCATTGAGATACACGTATTGGCAGTGTATCAACCAAAGTTCATTCACTGCTGCAAGGCATTCAGTGAATCTTTGGAATCTATTGGGGATAACTTGCTGAACTCATTGAGATAAGGACTTTACCACTTTCTCAATTCATTGAGATAAACACATTGGCAGAATTTCAGCCAAATTGCATTCACTGCTCGAAGGATTTCAGAGAAACCTTGGAACCTATTGTGGATTTCCCCCAACTTGCTGATCTCATCGAGATAAGCACTATACAACTTTCTCATTTCATTGAGATACACGCATTGGCAGAATATCAGCCAAATTGCATTCACTACTCGAAGGTATTCAGAGAAACTATGGAACCTATTGCGGATTTCTTCCAACTTGCTGAAGTCATCGAGATAAGAACTTTACCATTAACTCATTTCATTGAGCTACACACACTGGCAAAATATCAGCCAAATGGCATTCACTGGTCCAAGGTATTGCGAGAAACTTTGGAAGCTATTGTGGATTTCTTCCAATTTGCTGGACTGAATGAGATAAACACTTGACCACTTTCTCATTTCATTGTGATACACGTACTGTGGGAGTATCAACCAAATGTAATCACTACTCGCAGGCATTCAGTGAATCTTTGGCACCTATTGGGGATTTCTTTCACCTTGCTGAACTCATAGAGATAAGGACTTTACCACTTTCTCATTGCATTGAGATAAACGCATTGGCAGAATTTCAGCCAAATTGCATCCACTGCTCGCAGGATTTCAGAGAAACCTTGGAACCTATTGTGGATTTCCCCCAACTTGCTGATCTCATCGAGATAAGCACTATACAACTTTCTCATTTCATTGAGATACACGCATTGGCAGAATATCAGCCAAATTGCATTCACTACTCGAAGGTATTCAGAGAAACTATGGAACCTATTGCGGATTTCTTCCAACTTGCTGAAGTCATCGAGATAAGAACTTTACCATTAACTCTTTTCATTGAGCTACACACACTGGCAAAATATCAGCCAAATGGCATTCACTGCTCCAAGGTATTGCGAGAAACTTTGGAAGCTATTGTGGATTTCTTCCAATTTGCTGGACTGAATGAGATAAACACTTGACCACTTTCTCATTTCATTGTGATACACGTACTGTGGGAGTATCAACCAAATGTAATTCACTACTCGCAGGCATTCAGTGAATCTTTGGCACCTATTGGGGATTTCTTTCAACTTGCTGAACTCATAGAGATAAGGACTTTACCACTTTCTCACTGCATTGAGATAAACACATTGACAGAATATCAGCCCAATGGCATACGCTGCTGGAAGGAATTCAGAGAATATTTGGAACTTTACCACTATCTGATTTCATTGAGATACACACACTGGCAGAATATCAGACAAATGACATTCACTGCTCGAAGGTATTCAGAGAAACTTTGGAACCGATTGTGGATTTCTTCCAACTTGCTGAACTCGTGGAGACAAAGACTTTACCACTTTCTCATTTCATTGAGATACACGCATTGGCAGAGTATCAACCAAAGTTCATTCACTGCTCCAAGGCATTCAGTGAATCTTTGGAACCTATTGGGGATATCTTAGAACTTGTTGAACTCAATGAGATAAGGACTTTACCACTTTCTCAATTCATTGAGATAAACACATTGGCAGAATTTCAGCCAAATTGCTCGAAGGAATTCAGAGAAACTTTGAACCTATTGTGGATTTCCCCCAACTTGCTGAACTCACCGAGACAAACACTTTGCGACCTTCTCATTCCATTGAGATACACACATGGGCAGAATAACAGCGAAATGGCATTCAATGCTCGATGGTATTCAGAGACATTTTGGAACATTTTGTGGATTTCCTCCAACTTGCTGATCTCATCGAGATAAGCACTTTACAACTTTCTCACTGCATTGAGATACACGCATTGGCAGAATATCAGCCAATTTGCATTCACTACTCGAAGGTATTCAGAGAAACTTTGGAACCGATTGTGGATTTCTTACAACTTGCTGAACTCGTGGAGACAAAGACTTTACCACTTTCTCATTTCATTGAGATACACGCATTGACAGTGTATCAACCAAAGTTCATTCACTGCTCCAAGGCATTCAGTGAATCTTTGGAATCTATTGGGGATATCTTACAACTTGCTGAAGTCATCGAGATAAGAACTTTACCATTAACTCATTTCATTGAGCTACACACACTGGCAAAATATCAGCCAAATGGCATTCACTGCTCCAAGGTATTGCGAGAAACTTTGGAAGCTATTGTGGATTTCTTCCAATTTGCTGGACTGAATGAGATAAATACTTGGCCACTTTCTCATTTCATTGTGATACACATACTGTGGGAGTATCAACTAAATGTAATTCACTACTCGCAGGCATTCAGTGAATCTGTGGCACCTATTGGGGATTTCTTTCAACTTGCTGAACTCATAGAGATAAGGACTTTACCACTTTCTCAATTCATTGAGATAAACACATTGGCAGAATTTCAGCCAAATTGCATTCACTGCTCGAAGGATTTCAGAGAAATCTTGGAACCTATTGTGGATTTCCCCCAACTTGCTGATCTCATCGAGATATGCACTATACAACATTCTCATTTCATTGAGATACACGCATTGGCAGAATATCAGCCAAATTGCATTCACTACTCGAAGGTATTCAGAGAAACTTTGGAACCGATTGTGGAACTCTTACAACTTGCTGAACTCGTGGAGACAAAGACTTTACCACTTTCTCATTTCATTGAGATACACGCATTGTCAGTGTATCAACCAAAGTTCATTCACTGCTCCAAGGTGAATCTTTGGAACGTATTGGGGATATCTTAGAACTTGTTGACCTCATTGAGATAAGGACTTTACCACTTTCTCAATTCATTGAGATAAACACATTGGCAGAATTTCAGCCAAATTGCTCGAAGGAATTCAGAGAAACTTTGAACCTATTGTGGATTTCCCCCAACTTGCTGAACTCACCGAGACGAACACTTTGCGACCTTCTCATTCCATTGAGATACACACATGGGCAGAATAACAGCCAAATGGCATTCACTGCTCGATGGTATTCAGAGACATTTTGGAACATTTTGTGGATTTCCTCCAACTTGCTGATCTCATCGAGATAAGCGCTATACAACTTTCTCATTGCATTGAGATACACGCATTGGCAGAAAATCTGCCAATTTGCATTCGATGGTATTCAGAGAAACTTTGGAACCTTTTGCGAATTTCTTCCAACTTGCTGAAGTGATCGAGATAAGAACTTGACCATTATCTCACTTCATTGAGATACACACAGTGGCAGAATATCAAACAAATGGCATTCAGTGTTCAAAGGTTTTCAGAGAAACTTTGGAACCGATTGTGGATTTCTTGCAACTTGCTGAACTCGTGGAGACAAAGACTTTACCACTTTCTCATTTCATTGAGATACACGTATTGGCAGTGTATCAACCAAAGTTCATTCACTGCTGCAAGGCATTCAGTGAATCTTTGGAATCTATTGGGGATAACTTGCTGAACTCATTGAGATAAGGACTTTACCACTTTCTCAATTCATTGAGATAAACACATTGGCAGAATTTCAGCCAAATTGCATTCACTGCTCGAAGGATTTCAGAGAAACCTTGGAACCTATTGTGGATTTCCCCCAACTTGCTGATCTCATCGAGATAAGCACTATACAACTTTCTCATTTCATTGAGATACACGCATTGGCAGAATATCAGCCAAATTGCATTCACTACTCGAAGGTATTCAGAGAAACTATGGAACCTATTGCGGATTTCTTCCAACTTGCTGAAGTCATCGAGATAAGAACTTTACCATTAACTCATTTCATTGAGCTACACACACTGGCAAAATATCAGCCAAATGGCATTCACTGGTCCAAGGTATTGCGAGAAACTTTGGAAGCTATTGTGGATTTCTTCCAATTTGCTGGACTGAATGAGATAAACACTTGACCACTTTCTCATTTCATTGTGATACACGTACTGTGGGAGTATCAACCAAATGTAATCACTACTCGCAGGCATTCAGTGAATCTTTGGCACCTATTGGGGATTTCTTTCACCTTGCTGAACTCATAGAGATAAGGACTTTACCACTTTCTCATTGCATTGAGATAAACGCATTGGCAGAATTTCAGCCAAATTGCATCCACTGCTCGCAGGATTTCAGAGAAACCTTGGAACCTATTGTGGATTTCCCCCAACTTGCTGATCTCATCGAGATAAGCACTATACAACTTTCTCATTTCATTGAGATACACGCATTGGCAGAATATCAGCCAAATTGCATTCACTACTCGAAGGTATTCAGAGAAACTATGGAACCTATTGCGGATTTCTTCCAACTTGCTGAAGTCATCGAGATAAGAACTTTACCATTAACTCTTTTCATTGAGCTACACACACTGGCAAAATATCAGCCAAATGGCATTCACTGCTCCAAGGTATTGCGAGAAACTTTGGAAGCTATTGTGGATTTCTTCCAATTTGCTGGACTGAATGAGATAAACACTTGACCACTTTCTCATTTCATTGTGATACACGTACTGTGGGAGTATCAACCAAATGTAATTCACTACTCGCAGGCATTCAGTGAATCTTTGGCACCTATTGGGGATTTCTTTCAACTTGCTGAACTCATAGAGATAAGGACTTTACCACTTTCTCACTGCATTGAGATAAACACATTGACAGAATATCAGCCCAATGGCATACGCTGCTGGAAGGAATTCAGAGAATATTTGGAACTTTACCACTATCTGATTTCATTGAGATACACACACTGGCAGAATATCAGACAAATGACATTCACTGCTCGAAGGTATTCAGAGAAACTTTGGAACCGATTGTGGATTTCTTCCAACTTGCTGAACTCGTGGAGACAAAGACTTTACCACTTTCTCATTTCATTGAGATACACGCATTGGCAGAGTATCAACCAAAGTTCATTCACTGCTCCAAGGCATTCAGTGAATCTTTGGAACCTATTGGGGATATCTTAGAACTTGTTGAACTCAATGAGATAAGGACTTTACCACTTTCTCAATTCATTGAGATAAACACATTGGCAGAATTTCAGCCAAATTGCTCGAAGGAATTCAGAGAAACTTTGAACCTATTGTGGATTTCCCCCAACTTGCTGAACTCACCGAGACAAACACTTTGCGACCTTCTCATTCCATTGAGATACACACATGGGCAGAATAACAGCGAAATGGCATTCAATGCTCGATGGTATTCAGAGACATTTTGGAACATTTTGTGGATTTCCTCCAACTTGCTGATCTCATCGAGATAAGCACTTTACAACTTTCTCACTGCATTGAGATACACGCATTGGCAGAATATCAGCCAATTTGCATTCACTACTCGAAGGTATTCAGAGAAACTTTGGAACCGATTGTGGATTTCTTACAACTTGCTGAACTCGTGGAGACAAAGACTTTACCACTTTCTCATTTCATTGAGATACACGCATTGACAGTGTATCAACCAAAGTTCATTCACTGCTCCAAGGCATTCAGTGAATCTTTGGAATCTATTGGGGATATCTTACAACTTGCTGAAGTCATCGAGATAAGAACTTTACCATTAACTCATTTCATTGAGCTACACACACTGGCAAAATATCAGCCAAATGGCATTCACTGCTCCAAGATATTGCGAGAAACTTTGGAAGCTATTGTGGATTTCTTCCAATTTGCTGGACTGAATGAGATAAATACTTGGCCACTTTCTCATTTCATTGTGATACACATACTGTGGGAGTATCAACTAAATGTAATTCACTACTCGCAGGCATTCAGTGAATCTGTGGCACCTATTGGGGATTTCTTTCAACTTGCTGAACTCATAGAGATAAGGACTTTACCACTTTCTCAATTCATTGAGATAAACACATTGGCAGAATTTCAGCCAAATTGCATTCACTACTCGAAGGTATTCGGAGAAACTATGGAACCTATTGCGGATTTCTTCCAACTTGCTGAAGTCATCGAGATAAGAACTTTACCATTAACTCACTTCATTGAGCTACACACACTGGCAAAATATCAGCCAAATGGCATTCACTGCTCCAAGGTATTGCGAGAAACTTTGGAAGCTATTGTGGATTTCTTCCAATTTGCTGGACTGAATGAGATAAACACTTGACCACTTTCTCATTTCATTGTGATACACATACTGTGGGAGTATCAACCAAATGTAATTCACTACTCGCAGGCATTCAGTGAATCTTTGGCACCTATTGGGGATTTCTTTCAACTTGCTGAACTCATAGAGATAAGGACTTTACCACTTTCTCACTGCATTGAGATAAACACATTGGCAGAATATCAGCCCAATGGCATACGCTGCTGGAAGGAATTCAGAGAATATTTGGAACTTTACCACTATCTGATTTCATTGAGATACACACACTGGCAGAATATCAGACAAATGACATTCACTGCTCGAAGGTATTCAGAGAAACTTTGGAACCGATTGTGGATTTCTTGCAACTTGCTGAACTCGTGGAGACAAAGACTTTACCACTTTCTCATTTCATTGAGATACACGCATTGGCAGAGTATCAACCAAAGTTCATTCACTGCTCCAAGGCATTCAGTGAATCTTTGGAACCTATTGGGGATATCTTAGAACTTGTTGAACTCAATGAGATAAGGACTTTACCACTTTCTCAATTCATTGAGATAAACACATTGGCAGAATTTCAGCCAAATTGCTCGAAGGAATTCAGAGAAACTTTGAACCTATTGTGGATTTCCCCCAACTTGCTGAACTCACCGAGACAAACACTTTGCGACCTTCTCATTCCATTGAGATACACACATGGGCAGAATAACAGCCAAATGGCATTCACTGCTCGATGGTATTCAGAGACATTTTGGAACATTTTGTGGATTTCCTCCAACTTGCTGATCTCATCGAGATAAGCACTTTACAACTTTCTCACTGCATTGAGATACACGCATTGGCAGAATATCAGCCAATTTGCATTCACTACTCGAAGGTATTCAGAGAAACTTTGGAACCGATTGTGGATTTCTTACAACTTGCTGAACTCGTGGTGACAAAGACTTTACCACTTTCTCATTTCATTGAGATACACGCATTGTCAGTGTATCAACCAAAGTTCATTCACTGCTCCAAGGCATTCAGTGAATCTTTGGAACGTAGTGGGGATATCTTAGAACTTGTTGAACTCATTGAGATAAGGACTTTACCACTTTCTCAATTCATTGAGATAAACACATTGGCAGAATTTCAGCCAAATTGCTCGAAGGAATTCAGAGAAACTTTGAACCTATTGTGGATTTCCCCCAACTTGCTGAACTCACCGAGACAAACACTTTGCGACCTTCTCATTCCATTGAGATACACACATGGGCAGAATAACAGCCAAATGGCATTCACTGCTCGATGGTATTCAGAGACATTTTGGAACATTTTGTGGATTTCCTCCAACTTGCTGATCTCATCGAGATAAGCGCTATACAACTTTCTCACTGCATTGAGATACACGCATTGGCAGAAAATCTGCCAATTTGCATTCACTACTCGATGGTATTCAGAGAAACTTTGGAACCTATTGCGAATTTCTTCCAACTTGCTGAAGTGATCGAGATAAGAACTTGACCATTATCTCACTTCATTGAGATACACACAGTGGCAGAATATCAAACAAATGGCATTCAGTGTTCAAAGGTTTTCAGAGAAACTTTGGAACCGATTGTGGATTTCTTGCAACTTGCTGAACTCGTGGAGACAAAGACTTTACCACTTTCTCATTTCATTGAGATACACGTATTGGCAGTGTATCAACCGAAGTTCATTCACTGCTGCAAGGCATTCAGTGAATCTTTGGAATCTATTGGGGATATCTTACAACTTGCTGAACTCATTGAGATAAGGACTTTACCACTTTCTCAATTCATTGAGATAAACACATTGGCAGAATTTCAGCCAAATTGCATTCATTGCTCGAAGGATTTCAGAGAAACCTTGGAACCTATTGTGGATTTCCCCCAACTTGCTGATCTCATCGAGATAAGCACTATACAACTTTCTCATTTCATTGAGATACACGCATTGGCAGAATATCAGCCAAATTGCATTCACTACTCGAAGGTATTCAGAGAAACTATGGAACCTATTGCGGATTTCTTCCAACTTGCTGAAGTCATCGAGATAAGAACTTTACCATTAACTCATTTCATTGAGCTACACACACTGGCAAAATATCAGCCAAATGGCATTCACTGCTCCAAGGTATTGCGAGAAACTTTGGAAGCTATTGTGGATTTCTTCCAATTTGCTGGACTGAATGAGATAAACACTTGACCACTTTCTCATTTCATTGTGATACACGTACTGTGGGAGTATCAACCAAATGTAATCACTACTCGCAGGCATTCAGTGAATCTTTGGCACCTATTGGGGATTTCTTTCACCTTGCTGAACTCATAGAGATAAGGACTTTACCACTTTCTCATTGCATTGAGATAAACACATTGGCAGAATTTCAGCCAAATTGCATCCACTGCTCGCAGGATTTCAGAGAAACCTTGGAACCTATTGTGGATTTCCCCCAACTTGCTGATCTCATCGAGATAAGCACTATACAACTTTCTCATTTCATTGAGATACACGCATTGGCAGAATATCAGCCAAATTGCATTCACTACTCGAAGGTATTCAGAGAAACTATGGAACCTATTGCGGATTTCTTCCAACTTGCTGAAGTCATCGAGATAAGAACTTTACCATTAACTCATTTCATTGAGCTACACACACTGGCAAAATATCAGCCAAATGGCATTCACTGCTCCAAGGTATTGCGAGAAACTTTGGAAGCTATTGTGGATTTCTTCCAATTTGCTGGACTGAATGAGATAAACACTTGACCACTTTCTCATTTCATTGTGATACACGTACTGTGGGAGTATCAACCAAATGTAATCACTACTCGCAGGCATTCAGTGAATCTTTGGCACCTATTGGGGATTTCTTTCACCTTGCTGAACTCATAGAGATAAGGACTTTACCACTTTCTCATTGCATTGAGATAAACGCATTGGCAGAATTTCAGCCAAATTGCATCCACTGCTCGCAGGATTTCAGAGAAACCTTGGAACCTATTGTGGATTTCCCCCAACTTGCTGATCTCATCGAGATAAGCACTATACAACTTTCTCATTTCATTGAGATACACGCATTGGCAGAATATCAGCCAAATTGCATTCACTACTCGAAGGTATTCAGAGAAACTATGGAACCTATTGCGGATTTCTTCCAACTTGCTGAAGTCATCGAGATAAGAACTTTACCATTAACTCTTTTCATTGAGCTACACACACTGGCAAAATATCAGCCAAATGGCATTCACTGCTCCAAGGTATTGCGAGAAACTTTGGAAGCTATTGTGGATTTCTTCCAATTTGCTGGACTGAATGAGATAAACACTTGACCACTTTCTCATTTCATTGTGATACACGTACTGTGGGAGTATCAACCAAATGTAATTCACTACTCGCAGGCATTCAGTGAATCTTTGGCACCTATTGGGGATTTCTTTCAACTTGCTGAACTCATAGAGATAAGGACTTTACCACTTTCTCACTGCATTGAGATAAACACATTGACAGAATATCAGCCCAATGGCATACGCTGCTGGAAGGAATTCAGAGAATATTTGGAACTTTACCACTATCTGATTTCATTGAGATACACACACTGGCAGAATATCAGACAAATGACATTCACTGCTCGAAGGTATTCAGAGAAACTTTGGAACCGATTGTGGATTTCTTCCAACTTGCTGAACTCGTGGAGACAAAGACTTTACCACTTTCTCATTTCATTGAGATACACGCATTGGCAGAGTATCAACCAAAGTTCATTCACTGCTCCAAGGCATTCAGTGAATCTTTGGAACCTATTGGGGATATCTTAGAACTTGTTGAACTCAATGAGATAAGGACTTTACCACTTTCTCAATTCATTGAGATAAACACATTGGCAGAATTTCAGCCAAATTGCTCGAAGGAATTCAGAGAAACTTTGAACCTATTGTGGATTTCCCCCAACTTGCTGAACTCACCGAGACAAACACTTTGCGACCTTCTCATTCCATTGAGATACACACATGGGCAGAATAACAGCGAAATGGCATTCAATGCTCGATGGTATTCAGAGACATTTTGGAACATTTTGTGGATTTCCTCCAACTTGCTGATCTCATCGAGATAAGCACTTTACAACTTTCTCACTGCATTGAGATACACGCATTGGCAGAATATCAGCCAATTTGCATTCACTACTCGAAGGTATTCAGAGAAACTTTGGAACCGATTGTGGATTTCTTACAACTTGCTGAACTCGTGGAGACAAAGACTTTACCACTTTCTCATTTCATTGAGATACACGCATTGACAGTGTATCAACCAAAGTTCATTCACTGCTCCAAGGCATTCAGTGAATCTTTGGAATCTATTGGGGATATCTTACAACTTGCTGAAGTCATCGAGATAAGAACTTTACCATTAACTCATTTCATTGAGCTACACACACTGGCAAAATATCAGCCAAATGGCATTCACTGCTCCAAGATATTGCGAGAAACTTTGGAAGCTATTGTGGATTTCTTCCAATTTGCTGGACTGAATGAGATAAATACTTGGCCACTTTCTCATTTCATTGTGATACACATACTGTGGGAGTATCAACTAAATGTAATTCACTACTCGCAGGCATTCAGTGAATCTGTGGCACCTATTGGGGATTTCTTTCAACTTGCTGAACTCATAGAGATAAGGACTTTACCACTTTCTCAATTCATTGAGATAAACACATTGGCAGAATTTCAGCCAAATTGCATTCACTACTCGAAGGTATTCGGAGAAACTATGGAACCTATTGCGGATTTCTTCCAACTTGCTGAAGTCATCGAGATAAGAACTTTACCATTAACTCACTTCATTGAGCTACACACACTGGCAAAATATCAGCCAAATGGCATTCACTGCTCCAAGGTATTGCGAGAAACTTTGGAAGCTATTGTGGATTTCTTCCAATTTGCTGGACTGAATGAGATAAACACTTGACCACTTTCTCATTTCATTGTGATACACATACTGTGGGAGTATCAACCAAATGTAATTCACTACTCGCAGGCATTCAGTGAATCTTTGGCACCTATTGGGGATTTCTTTCAACTTGCTGAACTCATAGAGATAAGGACTTTACCACTTTCTCACTGCATTGAGATAAACACATTGGCAGAATATCAGCCCAATGGCATACGCTGCTGGAAGGAATTCAGAGAATATTTGGAACTTTACCACTATCTGATTTCATTGAGATACACACACTGGCAGAATATCAGACAAATGACATTCACTGCTCGAAGGTATTCAGAGAAACTTTGGAACCGATTGTGGATTTCTTGCAACTTGCTGAACTCGTGGAGACAAAGACTTTACCACTTTCTCATTTCATTGAGATACACGCATTGGCAGAGTATCAACCAAAGTTCATTCACTGCTCCAAGGCATTCAGTGAATCTTTGGAACCTATTGGGGATATCTTAGAACTTGTTGAACTCAATGAGATAAGGACTTTACCACTTTCTCAATTCATTGAGATAAACACATTGGCAGAATTTCAGCCAAATTGCTCGAAGGAATTCAGAGAAACTTTGAACCTATTGTGGATTTCCCCCAACTTGCTGAACTCACCGAGACAAACACTTTGCGACCTTCTCATTCCATTGAGATACACACATGGGCAGAATAACAGCCAAATGGCATTCACTGCTCGATGGTATTCAGAGACATTTTGGAACATTTTGTGGATTTCCTCCAACTTGCTGATCTCATCGAGATAAGCACTTTACAACTTTCTCACTGCATTGAGATACACGCATTGGCAGAATATCAGCCAATTTGCATTCACTACTCGAAGGTATTCAGAGAAACTTTGGAACCGATTGTGGATTTCTTACAACTTGCTGAACTCGTGGTGACAAAGACTTTACCACTTTCTCATTTCATTGAGATACACGCATTGTCAGTGTATCAACCAAAGTTCATTCACTGCTCCAAGGCATTCAGTGAATCTTTGGAACGTAGTGGGGATATCTTAGAACTTGTTGAACTCATTGAGATAAGGACTTTACCACTTTCTCAATTCATTGAGATAAACACATTGGCAGAATTTCAGCCAAATTGCTCGAAGGAATTCAGAGAAACTTTGAACCTATTGTGGATTTCCCCCAACTTGCTGAACTCACCGAGACAAACACTTTGCGACCTTCTCATTCCATTGAGATACACACATGGGCAGAATAACAGCCAAATGGCATTCACTGCTCGATGGTATTCAGAGACATTTTGGAACATTTTGTGGATTTCCTCCAACTTGCTGATCTCATCGAGATAAGCGCTATACAACTTTCTCATTGCATTGAGATACACGCATTGGCAGAAAATCTGCCAATTTGCATTCGATGGTATTCAGAGAAACTTTGGAACCTTTTGCGAATTTCTTCCAACTTGCTGAAGTGATCGAGATAAGAACTTGACCATTATCTCACTTCATTGAGATACACACAGTGGCAGAATATCAAACAAATGGCATTCAGTGTTCAAAGGTTTTCAGAGAAACTTTGGAACCGATTGTGGATTTCTTGCAACTTGCTGAACTCGTGGAGACAAAGACTTTACCACTTTCTCATTTCATTGAGATACACGTATTGGCAGTGTATCAACCGAAGTTCATTCACTGCTGCAAGGCATTCAGTGAATCTTTGGAATCTATTGGGGATAACTTGCTGAACTCATTGAGATAAGGACTTTACCACTTTCTCAATTCATTGAGATAAACACATTGGCAGAATTTCAGCCAAATTGCATTCACTGCTCGAAGGATTTCAGAGAAACCTTGGAACCTATTGTGGATTTCCCCCAACTTGCTGATCTCATCGAGATAAGCACTATACAACTTTCTCATTTCATTGAGATACACGCATTGGCAGAATATCAGCCAAATTGCATTCACTACTCGAAGGTATTCAGAGAAACTATGGAACCTATTGCGGATTTCTTCCAACTTGCTGAAGTCATCGAGATAAGAACTTTACCATTAACTCATTTCATTGAGCTACACACACTGGCAAAATATCAGCCAAATGGCATTCACTGGTCCAAGGTATTGCGAGAAACTTTGGAAGCTATTGTGGATTTCTTCCAATTTGCTGGACTGAATGAGATAAACACTTGACCACTTTCTCATTTCATTGTGATACACGTACTGTGGGAGTATCAACCAAATGTAATCACTACTCGCAGGCATTCAGTGAATCTTTGGCACCTATTGGGGATTTCTTTCACCTTGCTGAACTCATAGAGATAAGGACTTTACCACTTTCTCATTGCATTGAGATAAACGCATTGGCAGAATTTCAGCCAAATTGCATCCACTGCTCGCAGGATTTCAGAGAAACCTTGGAACCTATTGTGGATTTCCCCCAACTTGCTGATCTCATCGAGATAAGCACTATACAACTTTCTCATTTCATTGAGATACACGCATTGGCAGAATATCAGCCAAATTGCATTCACTACTCGAAGGTATTCAGAGAAACTATGGAACCTATTGCGGATTTCTTCCAACTTGCTGAAGTCATCGAGATAAGAACTTTACCATTAACTCTTTTCATTGAGCTACACACACTGGCAAAATATCAGCCAAATGGCATTCACTGCTCCAAGGTATTGCGAGAAACTTTGGAAGCTATTGTGGATTTCTTCCAATTTGCTGGACTGAATGAGATAAACACTTGACCACTTTCTCATTTCATTGTGATACACGTACTGTGGGAGTATCAACCAAATGTAATTCACTACTCGCAGGCATTCAGTGAATCTTTGGCACCTATTGGGGATTTCTTTCAACTTGCTGAACTCATAGAGATAAGGACTTTACCACTTTCTCACTGCATTGAGATAAACACATTGACAGAATATCAGCCCAATGGCATACGCTGCTGGAAGGAATTCAGAGAATATTTGGAACTTTACCACTATCTGATTTCATTGAGATACACACACTGGCAGAATATCAGACAAATGACATTCACTGCTCGAAGGTATTCAGAGAAACTTTGGAACCGATTGTGGATTTCTTCCAACTTGCTGAACTCGTGGAGACAAAGACTTTACCACTTTCTCATTTCATTGAGATACACGCATTGGCAGAGTATCAACCAAAGTTCATTCACTGCTCCAAGGCATTCAGTGAATCTTTGGAACCTATTGGGGATATCTTAGAACTTGTTGAACTCAATGAGATAAGGACTTTACCACTTTCTCAATTCATTGAGATAAACACATTGGCAGAATTTCAGCCAAATTGCTCGAAGGAATTCAGAGAAACTTTGAACCTATTGTGGATTTCCCCCAACTTGCTGAACTCACCGAGACAAACACTTTGCGACCTTCTCATTCCATTGAGATACACACATGGGCAGAATAACAGCGAAATGGCATTCAATGCTCGATGGTATTCAGAGACATTTTGGAACATTTTGTGGATTTCCTCCAACTTGCTGATCTCATCGAGATAAGCACTTTACAACTTTCTCACTGCATTGAGATACACGCATTGGCAGAATATCAGCCAATTTGCATTCACTACTCGAAGGTATTCAGAGAAACTTTGGAACCGATTGTGGATTTCTTACAACTTGCTGAACTCGTGGAGACAAAGACTTTACCACTTTCTCATTTCATTGAGATACACGCATTGACAGTGTATCAACCAAAGTTCATTCACTGCTCCAAGGCATTCAGTGAATCTTTGGAATCTATTGGGGATATCTTACAACTTGCTGAAGTCATCGAGATAAGAACTTTACCATTAACTCATTTCATTGAGCTACACACACTGGCAAAATATCAGCCAAATGGCATTCACTGCTCCAAGATATTGCGAGAAACTTTGGAAGCTATTGTGGATTTCTTCCAATTTGCTGGACTGAATGAGATAAATACTTGGCCACTTTCTCATTTCATTGTGATACACATACTGTGGGAGTATCAACTAAATGTAATTCACTACTCGCAGGCATTCAGTGAATCTGTGGCACCTATTGGGGATTTCTTTCAACTTGCTGAACTCATAGAGATAAGGACTTTACCACTTTCTCAATTCATTGAGATAAACACATTGGCAGAATTTCAGCCAAATTGCATTCACTACTCGAAGGTATTCGGAGAAACTATGGAACCTATTGCGGATTTCTTCCAACTTGCTGAAGTCATCGAGATAAGAACTTTACCATTAACTCACTTCATTGAGCTACACACACTGGCAAAATATCAGCCAAATGGCATTCACTGCTCCAAGGTATTGCGAGAAACTTTGGAAGCTATTGTGGATTTCTTCCAATTTGCTGGACTGAATGAGATAAACACTTGACCACTTTCTCATTTCATTGTGATACACATACTGTGGGAGTATCAACCAAATGTAATTCACTACTCGCAGGCATTCAGTGAATCTTTGGCACCTATTGGGGATTTCTTTCAACTTGCTGAACTCATAGAGATAAGGACTTTACCACTTTCTCACTGCATTGAGATAAACACATTGGCAGAATATCAGCCCAATGGCATACGCTGCTGGAAGGAATTCAGAGAATATTTGGAACTTTACCACTATCTGATTTCATTGAGATACACACACTGGCAGAATATCAGACAAATGACATTCACTGCTCGAAGGTATTCAGAGAAACTTTGGAACCGATTGTGGATTTCTTGCAACTTGCTGAACTCGTGGAGACAAAGACTTTACCACTTTCTCATTTCATTGAGATACACGCATTGGCAGAGTATCAACCAAAGTTCATTCACTGCTCCAAGGCATTCAGTGAATCTTTGGAACCTATTGGGGATATCTTAGAACTTGTTGAACTCAATGAGATAAGGACTTTACCACTTTCTCAATTCATTGAGATAAACACATTGGCAGAATTTCAGCCAAATTGCTCGAAGGAATTCAGAGAAACTTTGAACCTATTGTGGATTTCCCCCAACTTGCTGAACTCACCGAGACAAACACTTTGCGACCTTCTCATTCCATTGAGATACACACATGGGCAGAATAACAGCCAAATGGCATTCACTGCTCGATGGTATTCAGAGACATTTTGGAACATTTTGTGGATTTCCTCCAACTTGCTGATCTCATCGAGATAAGCACTTTACAACTTTCTCACTGCATTGAGATACACGCATTGGCAGAATATCAGCCAATTTGCATTCACTACTCGAAGGTATTCAGAGAAACTTTGGAACCGATTGTGGATTTCTTACAACTTGCTGAACTCGTGGTGACAAAGACTTTACCACTTTCTCATTTCATTGAGATACACGCATTGTCAGTGTATCAACCAAAGTTCATTCACTGCTCCAAGGCATTCAGTGAATCTTTGGAACGTAGTGGGGATATCTTAGAACTTGTTGAACTCATTGAGATAAGGACTTTACCACTTTCTCAATTCATTGAGATAAACACATTGGCAGAATTTCAGCCAAATTGCTCGAAGGAATTCAGAGAAACTTTGAACCTATTGTGGATTTCCCCCAACTTGCTGAACTCACCGAGACAAACACTTTGCGACCTTCTCATTCCATTGAGATACACACATGGGCAGAATAACAGCCAAATGGCATTCACTGCTCGATGGTATTCAGAGACATTTTGGAACATTTTGTGGATTTCCTCCAACTTGCTGATCTCATCGAGATAAGCGCTATACAACTTTCTCACTGCATTGAGATACACGCATTGGCAGAAAATCTGCCAATTTGCATTCACTACTCGATGGTATTCAGAGAAACTTTGGAACCTATTGCGAATTTCTTCCAACTTGCTGAAGTGATCGAGATAAGAACTTGACCATTATCTCACTTCATTGAGATACACACAGTGGCAGAATATCAAACAAATGGCATTCAGTGTTCAAAGGTTTTCAGAGAAACTTTGGAACCGATTGTGGATTTCTTGCAACTTGCTGAACTCGTGGAGACAAAGACTTTACCACTTTCTCATTTCATTGAGATACACGTATTGGCAGTGTATCAACCGAAGTTCATTCACTGCTGCAAGGCATTCAGTGAATCTTTGGAATCTATTGGGGATATCTTACAACTTGCTGAACTCATTGAGATAAGGACTTTACCACTTTCTCAATTCATTGAGATAAACACATTGGCAGAATTTCAGCCAAATTGCATTCATTGCTCGAAGGATTTCAGAGAAACCTTGGAACCTATTGTGGATTTCCCCCAACTTGCTGATCTCATCGAGATAAGCACTATACAACTTTCTCATTTCATTGAGATACACGCATTGGCAGAATATCAGCCAAATTGCATTCACTACTCGAAGGTATTCAGAGAAACTATGGAACCTATTGCGGATTTCTTCCAACTTGCTGAAGTCATCGAGATAAGAACTTTACCATTAACTCATTTCATTGAGCTACACACACTGGCAAAATATCAGCCAAATGGCATTCACTGCTCCAAGGTATTGCGAGAAACTTTGGAAGCTATTGTGGATTTCTTCCAATTTGCTGGACTGAATGAGATAAACACTTGACCACTTTCTCATTTCATTGTGATACACGTACTGTGGGAGTATCAACCAAATGTAATCACTACTCGCAGGCATTCAGTGAATCTTTGGCACCTATTGGGGATTTCTTTCACCTTGCTGAACTCATAGAGATAAGGACTTTACCACTTTCTCATTGCATTGAGATAAACACATTGGCAGAATTTCAGCCAAATTGCATCCACTGCTCGCAGGATTTCAGAGAAACCTTGGAACCTATTGTGGATTTCCCCCAACTTGCTGATCTCATCGAGATAAGCACTATACAACTTTCTCATTTCATTGAGATACACGCATTGGCAGAATATCAGCCAAATTGCATTCACTACTCGAAGGTATTCAGAGAAACTATGGAACCTATTGCGGATTTCTTCCAACTTGCTGAAGTCATCGAGATAAGAACTTTACCATTAACTCATTTCATTGAGCTACACACACTGGCAAAATATCAGCCAAATGGCATTCACTGCTCCAAGGTATTGCGAGAAACTTTGGAAGCTATTGTGGATTTCTTCCAATTTGCTGGACTGAATGAGATAAACACTTGACCACTTTCTCATTTCATTGTGATACACGTACTGTGGGAGTATCAACCAAATGTAATCACTACTCGCAGGCATTCAGTGAATCTTTGGCACCTATTGGGGATTTCTTTCACCTTGCTGAACTCATAGAGATAAGGACTTTACCACTTTCTCATTGCATTGAGATAAACACATTGGCAGAATTTCAGCCAAATTGCATCCACTGCTCGCAGGAGTTCAGAGAAACCTTGGAACCTATTGTGGATTTCCCCCAACTTGCTGATCTCATCGAGATAAGCACTATACAACTTTCTCATTTCATTGAGATACACGCATTGGCAGAATATCAGCCAAATTGCATTCACTACTCGAAGGTATTCAGAGAAACTATGGAACCTATTGCGGATTTCTTCCAACTTGCTGAAGTCATCGAGATAAGAACTTTACCATTAACTCTTTTCATTGAGCTACACACACTGGCAAAATATCAGCCAAATGGCATTCACTGCTCCAAGGTATTGCGAGAAACTTTGGAAGCTATTGTGGATTTCTTCCAATTTGCTGGACTGAATGAGATAAACACTTGACCACTTTCTCATTTCATTGTGATACACGTACTGTGGGAGTATCAACCAAATGTAATTCACTACTCGCAGGCATTCAGTGAATCTTTGGCACCTATTGGGGATTTCTTTCAACTTGCTGAACTCATAGAGATAAGGACTTTACCACTTTCTCACTGCATTGAGATAAACACATTGGCAGAATATCAGCCCAATGGCATACGCTGCTGGAAGGAATTCAGAGAATATTTGGAACTTTACCACTATCTGATTTCATTGAGATACACACACTGGCAGAATATCAGACAAATGACATTCACTGCTCGAAGGTATTCAGAGAAACTTTGGAACCGATTGTGGATTTCTTGCAACTTGCTGAACTCGTGGAGACAAAGACTTTACCACTTTCTCATTTCATTGAGATACACGCATTGGCAGAGTATCAACCAAAGTTCATTCACTGCTCCAAGGCATTCAGTGAATCTTTGGAACCTATTGGGGATATCTTAGAACTTGTTGAACTCAATGAGATAAGGACTTTACCACTTTCTCAATTCATTGAGATAAACACATTGGCAGAATTTCACCCAAATTGCTCGAAGGAATTCAGAGAAACTTTGAACCTATTGTGGATTTCCCCCAACTTGCTGAACTCACCGAGACAAACACTTTGCGACCTTCTCATCCATTGAGATACACACATGGGCAGAATAACAGCGAAATGGCATGCAATGCTCGATGGTATTCAGAGACATTTTGGAACATTTTGTGGATTTCCTCCAACTTGCTGATCTCATCGAGATAAGCACTTTACAACTTTCTCACTGCATTGAGATACACGCATTGGCAGAATATCAGCCAATTGGCATTCACTACTCGAAGGTATTCAGAGAAACTTTGGAACCGATTGTGGATTTCTTCCAACTTGCTGAACTCGTGGAGACAAAGACTTTACCACTTTCTCATTTCATTGAGATACACGCATTGGCAGTGTATCAACCAAAGTTCATTCACTGCTCCAAGGCATTCAGTGAATCTTTGGAATCTATAGGGGATATCTTACAACTTGCTGAAGTCATCGAAATAAGAACTTTACCATTAACTCATTTCATTGAGCTACACACACTGGCAAAATATCAGCCAAATGGTCCACTGCTCCAAGGTATTGCGAGAAACTTTGGAAGCTATTGTGGATTTCTTCCAATTTGCTGGACTGAATGAGATAAACACTTGACCACTTTCTCATTTCATTGTGATACACATACTGTGGGAGTATCAACCAAATGTAATTCACTACTCGCAGGCATTCAGTGAATCTTTGGCACCTATTGGGGATTTCTTTCAACTTGCTGAACTCATAGAGATAAGGACTTTCTCACTGCATTGAGATAAACACATTGGCAGAATATCAGCCCAATGGCATACGCTGCTGGAAGGAATTCAGAGAATATTTCGAACTTTACCACTATCTGATTTCATTGAGATACACACACTGGCAGAATATCAGACAAATGACATTCACTGCTCGAAGGTATTCAGAGAAACTTTGGAACCGATTGTGGATTTCTTCCAACTTGCTGAACTCGTGGAGACAAAGACTTTACCACTTTCTCATTTCATTGAGATACACGCATTGGCAGAGTATCAACCAAAGTTCATTCACTGCTCCAAGGCATTCAGTGAATCTTTGGAACCTATTGGGGATATCTTAGAACTTGTTGAACTCAATGAGATAAGGACTTTACCACTTTCTCAATTCATTGAGATAAACACATTGGCAGAATTTCAGCCAAATTGCTCGAAGGAATTCAGAGAAACGTTCGAACCTATTGTGGATTTCCCCCAACTTGCTGAACTCACCGAGACAAACACTTTGCGACCTTCTCATTCCATTGAGATACACACATGGGCAGAATAACAGCGAAATGGCATTCAATGCTCGATGGTATTCAGAGACATTTTGGAACATTTTGTGGATTTCCTCCAACTTGCTGATCTCATCGAGATAAGCACTTTACAACTTTCTCACTGCATTGAGATACACGCATTGGCAGAATATCAGCCAATTTGCATTCACTACTCGAAGGTATTCAGAGAAACTTTGGAACCGATTGTGGATTTCTTACAACTTGCTGAACTCGTGGAGACAAAGACTTTACCACTTTCTCATTTCATTGAGATACACGCATTGGCAGTGTATCAACCAAAGTTCATTCACTGCTCCAAGGCATTCAGTGAATCTTTGGAATCTATTGGGGATATCTTACAACTTGCTGAAGTCATCGAGATAAGAACTTTACCATTAACTCATTTCATTGAGCTACACACACTGGCAAAATATCAGCCAAATGGCATTCACTGCTCCAAGGTATTGCGAGAAACTTTGGAAGCTATTGTGGATTTCTTCCAATTTGCTGGACTGAATGAGATAAATACTTGCCCACTTTCTCATTTCATTGTGATACACATACTGTGGGAGTATCAACTAAATGTAATTCACTACTCGCAGGCATTCAGTGAATCTGTGGCACCTATTGGGGATTTCTTTCAACTTGCTGAACTCATAGAGATAAGGACTTTACCACTTTCTCAATTCATTGAGATAAACACATTGGCAGAATTTCAGCCAAATTGCATTCACTACTCGAAGGTATTCGGAGAAACTATGGAACCTATTGCGGATTTCTTCCAACTTGCTGAAGTCATCGAGATAAGAACTTTACCATTAACTCATTTCATTGAGCTACACACACTGGCAAAATATCAGCCAAATGGCATTCACTGCTCCAAGGTATTGCGAGAAACTTTGGAAGCTATTGTGGATTTCTTCCAATTTGCTGGACTGAATGAGATAAACACTTGACCACTTTCTCATTTCATTGTGATACACATACTGTGGGAGTATCAACCAAATGTAATTCACTACTCGCAGGCATTCAGTGAATCTTTGGCACCTATTGGGGATTTCTTTCAACTTGCTGAACTCATAGAGATAAGGACTTTACCACTTTCTCACTGCATTGAGATAAACACATTGGCAGAATATCAGCCCAATGGCATACGCTGCTGGAAGGAATTCAGAGAATATTTGGAACTTTACCACTATCTGATTTCATTGAGATACACACACTGGCAGAATATCAGACAAATGACATTCACTGCTCGAAGGTATTCAGAGAAACTTTGGAACCGATTGTGGATTTCTTGCAACTTGCTGAACTCGTGGAGACAAAGACTTTACCACTTTCTCATTTCATTGAGATACACGCATTGGCAGAGTATCAACCAAAGTTCATTCACTGCTCCAAGGCATTCAGTGAATCTTTGGAACCTATTGGGGATATCTTAGAACTTGTTGAACTCAATGAGATAAGGACTTTACCACTTTCTCAATTCATTGAGATAAACACATTGGCAGAATTTCAGCCAAATTGCTCGAAGGAATTCAGAGAAACTTTGAACCTATTGTGGATTTCCCCCAACTTGCTGAACTCACCGAGACAAACACTTTGCGACCTTCTCATTCCATTGAGATACACACATGGGCAGAATAACAGCCAAATGGCATTCACTGCTCGATGGTATTCAGAGACATTTTGGAACATTTTGTGGATTTCCTCCAACTTGCTGATCTCATCGAGATAAGCACTTTACAACTTTCTCACTGCATTGAGATACACGCATTGGCAGAATATCAGCCAATTTGCATTCACTACTCGAAGGTATTCAGAGAAACTTTGGAACCGATTGTGGATTTCTTACAACTTGCTGAACTCGTGGAGACAAAGACTTTACCACTTTCTCATTTCATTGAGATACACGCATTGTCAGTGTATCAACCAAAGTTCATTCACTGCTCCAAGGCATTCAGTGAATCTTTGGAACGTAGTGGGGATATCTTAGAACTTGTTGAACTCATTGAGATAAGGACTTTACCACTTTCTCAATTCATTGAGATAAACACATTGGCAGAATTTCAGCCAAATTGCTCGAAGGAATTCAGAGAAACTTTGAACCTATTGTGGATTTCCCCCAACTTGCTGAACTCACCGAGACAAACACTTTGCGACCTTCTCATTCCATTGAGATACACACATGGGCAGAATAACAGCCAAATGGCATTCACTGCTCGATGGTATTCAGAGACATTTTGGAACATTTTGTGGATTTCCTCCAACTTGCTGATCTCATCGAGATAAGCGCTATACAACTTTCTCACTGCATTGAGATACACGCATTGGCAGAAAATCTGCCAATTTGCATTCACTACTCGATGGTATTCAGAGAAACTTTGGAACCTATTGCGAATTTCTTCCAACTTGCTGAAGTGATCGAGATAAGAACTTGACCATTATCTCACTTCATTGAGATACACACAGTGGCAGAATATCAAACAAATGGCATTCAGTGTTCAAAGGTTTTCAGAGAAACTTTGGAACCGATTGTGGATTTCTTGCAACTTGCTGAACTCGTGGAGACAAAGACTTTACCACTTTCTCATTTCATTGAGATACACGTATTGGCAGTGTATCAACCGAAGTTCATTCACTGCTGCAAGGCATTCAGTGAATCTTTGGAATCTATTGGGGATATCTTACAACTTGCTGAACTCATTGAGATAAGGACTTTACCACTTTCTCAATTCATTGAGATAAACACATTGGCAGAATTTCAGCCAAATTGCATTCATTGCTCGAAGGATTTCAGAGAAACCTTGGAACCTATTGTGGATTTCCCCCAACTTGCTGATCTCATCGAGATAAGCACTATACAACTTTCTCATTTCATTGAGATACACGCATTGGCAGAATATCAGCCAAATTGCATTCACTACTCGAAGGTATTCAGAGAAACTATGGAACCTATTGCGGATTTCTTCCAACTTGCTGAAGTCATCGAGATAAGAACTTTACCATTAACTCATTTCATTGAGCTACACACACTGGCAAAATATCAGCCAAATGGCATTCACTGCTCCAAGGTATTGCGAGAAACTTTGGAAGCTATTGTGGATTTCTTCCAATTTGCTGGACTGAATGAGATAAACACTTGACCACTTTCTCATTTCATTGTGATACACGTACTGTGGGAGTATCAACCAAATGTAATCACTACTCGCAGGCATTCAGTGAATCTTTGGCACCTATTGGGGATTTCTTTCACCTTGCTGAACTCATAGAGATAAGGACTTTACCACTTTCTCATTGCATTGAGATAAACACATTGGCAGAATTTCAGCCAAATTGCATCCACTGCTCGCAGGATTTCAGAGAAACCTTGGAACCTATTGTGGATTTCCCCCAACTTGCTGATCTCATCGAGATAAGCACTATACAACTTTCTCATTTCATTGAGATACACGCATTGGCAGAATATCAGCCAAATTGCATTCACTACTCGAAGGTATTCAGAGAAACTATGGAACCTATTGCGGATTTCTTCCAACTTGCTGAAGTCATCGAGATAAGAACTTTACCATTAACTCATTTCATTGAGCTACACACACTGGCAAAATATCAGCCAAATGGCATTCACTGCTCCAAGGTATTGCGAGAAACTTTGGAAGCTATTGTGGATTTCTTCCAATTTGCTGGACTGAATGAGATAAACACTTGACCACTTTCTCATTTCATTGTGATACACGTACTGTGGGAGTATCAACCAAATGTAATCACTACTCGCAGGCATTCAGTGAATCTTTGGCACCTATTGGGGATTTCTTTCACCTTGCTGAACTCATAGAGATAAGGACTTTACCACTTTCTCATTGCATTGAGATAAACACATTGGCAGAATTTCAGCCAAATTGCATCCACTGCTCGCAGGAGTTCAGAGAAACCTTGGAACCTATTGTGGATTTCCCCCAACTTGCTGATCTCATCGAGATAAGCACTATACAACTTTCTCATTTCATTGAGATACACGCATTGGCAGAATATCAGCCAAATTGCATTCACTACTCGAAGGTATTCAGAGAAACTATGGAACCTATTGCGGATTTCTTCCAACTTGCTGAAGTCATCGAGATAAGAACTTTACCATTAACTCTTTTCATTGAGCTACACACACTGGCAAAATATCAGCCAAATGGCATTCACTGCTCCAAGGTATTGCGAGAAACTTTGGAAGCTATTGTGGATTTCTTCCAATTTGCTGGACTGAATGAGATAAACACTTGACCACTTTCTCATTTCATTGTGATACACGTACTGTGGGAGTATCAACCAAATGTAATTCACTACTCGCAGGCATTCAGTGAATCTTTGGCACCTATTGGGGATTTCTTTCAACTTGCTGAACTCATAGAGATAAGGACTTTACCACTTTCTCACTGCATTGAGATAAACACATTGGCAGAATATCAGCCCAATGGCATACGCTGCTGGAAGGAATTCAGAGAATGTTTGGAACTTTACCACTATCTGATTTCATTGAGATACACACACTGGCAGAATATCAGACAAATGACATTCACTGCTCGAAGGTATTCAGAGAAACTTTGGAACCGATTGTGGATTTCTTGCAACTTGCTGAACTCGTGGAGACAAAGACTTTACCACTTTCTCATTTCATTGAGATACACGCATTGGCAGAGTATCAACCAAAGTTCATTCACTGCTCCAAGGCATTCAGTGAATCTTTGGAACCTATTGGGGATATCTTAGAACTTGTTGAACTCAATGAGATAAGGACTTTACCACTTTCTCAATTCATTGAGATAAACACATTGGCAGAACTTCACCCAAATTGCTCGAAGGAATTCAGAGAAACTTTGAACCTATTGTGGATTTCCCCCAACTTGCTGAACTCACCGAGACAAACACTTTGCGACCTTCTCATCCATTGAGATACACACATGGGCAGAATAACAGCGAAATGGCATTCAATGCTCGATGGTATTCAGAGACATTTTGGAACATTTTGTGGATTTCCTCCAACTTGCTGATCTCATCGAGATAAGCACTTTACAACTTTCTCACTGCATTGAGATACACGCATTGGCAGAATATCAGCCAATTTGCATTCACTACTCGAAGGTATTCAGAGAAACTTTGGAACCGATTGTGGATTTCTTACAACTTGCTGAACTCGTGGAGACAAAGACTTTACCACTTTCTCATTTCATTGAGATACACGCATTGGCAGTGTATCAACCAAAGTTCATTCACTGCTCCAAGGCATTCAGTGAATCTTTGGAATCTATAGGGGATATCTTACAACTTGCTGAAGTCATCGAAATAAGAACTTTACCATTAACTCATTTCATTGAGCTACACACACTGGCAAAATATCAGCCAAATGGTCCACTGCTCCAAGGTATTGCGAGAAACTTTGGAAGCTATTGTGGATTTCTTCCAATTTGCTGGACTGAATGAGATAAACACTTGACCACTTTCTCATTTCATTGTGATACACATACTGTGGGAGTATCAACCAAATGTAATTCACTACTCGCAGGCATTCAGTGAATCTTTGGCACCTATTGGGGATTTCTTTCAACTTGCTGAACTCATAGAGATAAGGACTTTCTCACTGCATTGAGATAAACACATTGGCAGAATATCAGCCCAATGGCATACGCTGCTGGAAGGAATTCAGAGAATATTTCGAACTTTACCACTATCTGATTTCATTGAGATACACACACTGGCAGAATATCAGACAAATGACATTCACTGCTCGAAGGTATTCAGAGAAACTTTGGAACCGATTGTGGATTTCTTGCAACTTGCTGAACTCGTGGAGACAAAGACTTTACCACTTTCTCATTTCATTGAGATACACGCATTGGCAGAGTATCAACCAAAGTTCATTCACTGCTCCAAGGCATTCAGTGAATCTTTGGAACCTATTGGGGATATCTTACAACTTGTTGAACTCATTGAGATAAGGACTTTACGACTTTCTCAATTCATTGAGATAAACACATTGGCAGAATTTCAGCCAAATTGCTCGAAGGAATTCAGATAAACTTTGAACCTATTGTGGATTTCCCCCAACTTGCTGAACTCACCGAGACAAACACTTTGCGACCTTCTCATTCCATTGAGATACACACATGGGCAGAATAACAGCCAAATGGCATTCACTGCTCGATGGTATTCAGAGACATTTTGGAACATTTTGTGGATTTCCTCCAACTTGCTGATCTCATCGAGATAAGCACTATACAACTTTCTCACTGCATTGAGATACACGCATTGGCAGAAAATCTGCCAATTTGCATTCACTACTCGATGGTATTCAGAGAAACTTTGGAACCTATTGCGAATTTCTTCCAACTTGCTGAAGTGATCGAGATAAGAACTTGACCATTATCTCACTTCATTGAGATACACACAGTGGCAGAATATCAAACAAATGGCATTCAGTGTTCAAAGGTTTTCAGAGAAACTTTGGAACCGATCGTGGATTTCTTGCAACTTGCTGAACTCGTGGAGACAAAGACTTTACCACTTTCTCATTTCATTGAGATACACGCATTGGCAGTGTATCAACCAAAGTTCATTCACTGCTGCAAGGCATTCAGTGAATCTTTGGAATGTATTGGGGATATCTTACAACTTGCTGAACTCATTGAGATAAGGACTTTACCACTTTCTCAATTCATTGAGATAAACACATTGGCAGAATTTCAGCCAAATTGCATTCATTGCTCGAAGGATTTCAGAGAAACCTTGGAACCTATTGTGGATTTCCCCCAACTTGCTGATCTCATCGAGATAAGCACTATACAACTTTCTCATTTCATTGAGATACACGCATTGGCAGAATATCAGCCAAATTGCATTCACTACTCGAGGGTATTCAGAGAAACCATGGAACCTATTGCGGATTTCTTCCAACTTGCTGAAGTCATCGAGATAAGAACTTTACCATTAACTCTTTTCATTGAGCTACACACACTGGCAAAATATCAGCCAAATGGCATTCACTGCTCCAAGGTATTGCGAGAAACTTTGGAAGCTATTGTGGATTTCTTCCAATTTGCTGGACTGAATGAGATAAACACTTGACCACTTTCTCATTTCATTGTGATACACATACTGTGGGAGTATCAACCAAATGTAATTCACTACTCGCAGGCATTCAGTGAATCTTTGGCACCTATTGGGGATTTCTTTCAACTTGCTGAACTCATAGAGATAAAGACTTTACCACTTTCTCACTGCATTGAGATAAACACATTGGCAGAATATCAGCCCAATGGCATACGCTGCTGGAAGGAATTCAGAGAATATTTGGAACTTTACCACTATCTGATATCATTGAGATACACACACTGGCAGAATATCAGACAAATGACATTCACTGCTCGAACGTATTCAGAGAAACTTTGGAACCGATTGTGGATTTCTAGCAACTTGCTGAACTCGTGGAGACAAAGACTTTACCACTTTCTCATTTCATTGAGATACACGCATTGGCAGAGTATCAACCAAAGTTCATTCACTGCTCCAAGGCATTCAGTGAATCTTTGGAACCTATTGGGGATATCTTAGAACTTGTTGAACTCAATGAGATAAGGACTTTACCACTTTCTCAATTCATTGAGATAAACACATTGGCAGAATTTCAGCCAAATTGCTCGAAGGAATTCAGAGAAACTTTGAACCTATTGTGGATTTCCCCCAACTTGCTGAACTCACCGAGACAAACACTTTGCGGCCTTCTCATTCCATTGAGATACACACATGGGCAGAATAACAGCGAAATGGCATTCACTGCTCGATGGTATTCAGAGACATTTTGGAACATTTTGTGGATTTCCTCCAACTTGCTGATCTCATCGAGATAAGCACTTTACAACTTTCTCACTGCATTGAGATACACGCATTGGCAGAATATCAGCCAATTTGCATTCACTACTCGAAGGTATTCAGAGAAACTTTGGAACCGATTGTGGATTTCTTACAACTTGCTGAACTCGTGGAGACAAAGATTTACCACTTTCTCATTTCATTGAGATACACGCATTGGCAGTGTATCAACCAAAGTTCATTCACTGCTCCAAGGCATTCAGTGAATCTTTGGAATCTATTGGGGATATCTTACAACTTGCTGAAGTCATCGAGATAAGAACTTTACCATTAACTCATTTCATTGAGCTACACACACTGGCAAAATATCAGCCAAATGGCATTCACTGCTCCAAGGTATTGCGAGAAACTTTGGAAGCTATTGTGGATTTCTTCCAATTTGCTGGACTGAATGAGATAAACACTTGACCACTTTCTCATTTCATTGTGATACACATACTGTGGGAGTATCAACCAAATGTAATTCACTACTCGCAGGCATTCAGTGAATCTTTGGCACCTATTGGGGATTTCTTTCAACTTGCTGAACTCATAGAGATAAGGACTTTACCACTTTCTCACTGCATTGAGATAAACACATTGGCAGAATATCAGCCCAATGGCATACGCTGCTGGAAGGAATTCAGAGAATATTTGGAACTTTACCACTATCTGATTTCATTGAGATACACACACTGGCAGAATATCAGACAAATGACATTCACTGCTCGAAGGTATTCAGAGAAACTTTGGAACCGATTGTGGATTTCTTACAACTTGCTGAACTCGTGGAGACAAAGACTTTACCACTTTCTCATTTCATTGAGATACACGCATTGGCAGAGTATCAACCAAAGTTCATTCACTGCTCCAAGGCATTCAGTGAATCTTTGGAACCTATTGGGGATATCTTACAACTTGTTGAACTCATTGAGATAAGGACTTTACCACTTTCTCAATTCATTGAGATAAACACATTGGCAGAATTTCAGCCAAATTGCTCGAAGGAATTCAGAGAAACTTTGAACCTATTGTGGATTTCCCCCAACTTGCTGAACTCACCGAGACAAACACTTTGCGGCCTTCTCATTCCATTGAGATACACACATGGGCAGAATAACAGCCAAATGGCATTCACTGCTCGATGGTATTCAGAGACATTTTGGAACATTTTGTGGATTTCCTCCAACTTGCTGATCTCATCGAGATAAGCACTATACAACTTTCTCACTGCATTGAGATACACGCATTGGCAGAAAATCTGCCAATTTGCATTCACTACTCGATGGTATTCAGAGAAACTTTGGAACCTATTGCGAATTTCTTCCAACTTGCTGAAGTGATCGAGATAAGAACTTGACCATTATCTCACTTCATTGAGATACACACAGTGGCAGAATATCAAACAAATGGCAGTCAGTGTTCAAAGGTTTTCAGAGAAACTTTGGAACCGATTGTGGATTTCTTGCAACTTGCTGAACTCGTGGAGACAAAGACTTTACCACTTTCTCATTTCATTGAGATACACGCATTGGCAGTGTATCAACCAAAGTTCATTCACTGCTGCAAGGCATTCAGTGAATCTTTGGAATCTATTGGGGATATCTTACAACTTGCTGAACTCATTGAGATAAGGATTTTACCACTTTCTCAATTCATTGAGATAAACACATTGGCAGAATTTCAGCCAAATTGCATTCATTGCTCGAAGGATTTCAGAGAAACCTTGGAACCTATTGTGGATTTCCCCCAACTTGCTGATCTCATCGAGATAAGCACTATACAACTTTCTCATTTCATTGAGATACACGCATTGGCAGAATATCAGCCAAATTGCATTCACTACTCGAAGGTATTCAGAGAAACTATGGAACCTATTGCGGATTTCTTCCAACTTGCTGAAGTCATCGAGATAAGAACTTTACCATTAACTCATTTCATTGAGCTACACACACTGGCAAAATATCAGCCAAATGGCATTCACTGCTCCAAGGTATTGCGAGAAACTTTGGAAGCTATTGTGGATTTCTTCCAATTTGCTGGACTGAATGAGATAAACACTTGACCACTTTCTCATTTCATTGTGATACACGTACTGTGGGAGTATCAACCAAATGTAATTCACTACTCGCAGGCATTCAGTGAATCTTTGGCACCTATTGGGGATTTCTTTCATCTTGCTGAACTCATAGAGATAAGGACTTTACCACTTTCTCATTGCATTGAGATAAACACATTGGCAGAATATCAGCCCAATGGCATACGCTGCTGGAAGGAATTCAGAGAATATTTGGAACTTTACCACTATCTGATTTCATTGAGATACACACACTGGCAGAATATCAGACAAATGACATTCACTGCTCGAAGGTATTCAGAGAAACTTTGGAACCGATTGTGGATTTCTTGCAACTTGCTGAACTCGTGGAGACAAAGACTTTACCACTTTCTCATTTCATTGAGATACACGCATTGGCAGAGTATCAACCAAAGTTCATTCACTGCTCCAAGGCATTCAGTGAATCTTTGGAACCTATTGGGGATATCTTAGAACTTGTTGAACTCAATGAGATAAGGACTTTACCACTTTCTCAATTCATTGAGATAAACACATTGGCAGAATTTCAGTCAAATTGCTCGAAGGAATTCAGAGAAACTTTGAACCTATTGTGGATTTTCCCCAACTTGCTGAACTCACCGAGACAAACACTTTGCGACCTTCTCATTCCATTGAGATACACACATGGGCAGAATAACAGCCAAATGGCATTCACTGCTCGATGGTATTCAGAGACATTTTGGAACATTTTGTGGATTTCCTCCAACTTGCTGATCTCATCGAGATAAGCACTTTACAACTTTCTCACTGCATTGAGATACACGCATTGGCAGAATATCAGCCAATTTGCATTCACTACTCGAAGGTATTCAGAGAAACTTTGGAACCGATTGTGGATTTCTTACAACTTGCTGAACTCGTGGAGACAAAGACTTTACCACTTTCTCATTTCATTGAGATACACGCATTGTCAGTGTATCAACCAAAGTTCATTCACTGCTCCAAGGCATTCAGTGAATCTTTGGAACGTATTGGGGATATCTTAGATCTTGTTGAACTCATTGAGATAAGGACTTTACCACTTTCTCAATTCATTGAGATAAACACATTGGCAGAATTTCAGCCAAATTGCTCGAAGGAATTCAGAGAAACTTTGAACCTATTGTGGATTTCCCCCAACTTGCTGAACTCACCGAGACAAACACTTTGCGACCTTCTCATTCCATTGAGATACACACATGGGCAGAATAACAGCCAAATGGCATTCACTGCTCGATGGTATTCAGAGACATTTTGGAACATTTTGTGGATTTCCTCCAACTTGCTGATCTCATCGAGATAAGCACTTTACAACTTTCTCACTGCATTGAGATACACGCATTGGCAGAATATCAGCCAATTTGCATTCACTACTCGAAGGTATTCAGAGAAACTTTGGAACCGATTGTGGATTTCTTACAACTTGCTGAACTCGTGGAGACAAAGACTTTACCACTTTCTCATTTCATTGAGATACACGCATTGTCAGTGTATCAACCAAAGTTCATTCACTGCTCCAAGGCATTCAGTGAATCTTTGGAACGTAGTGGGGATATCTTAGAACTTGTTGAACTCATTGAGATAAGGACTTTACCACTTTCTCAATTCATTGAGATAAACACATTGGCAGAATTTCAGCCAAATTGCTCGAAGGAATTCAGAGAAACTTTGAACCTATTGTGGATTTCCCCCAACTTGCTGAACTCACCGAGACAAACACTTTGCGACCTTCTCATTCCATTGAGATACACACATGGGCAGAATAACAGCCAAATGGCATTCACTGCTCGATGGTATTCAGAGACATTTTGGAACATTTTGTGGATTTCCTCCAACTTGCTGATCTCATCGAGATAAGCGCTATACAACTTTCTCACTGCATTGAGATACACGCATTGGCAGAAAATCTGCCAATTTGCATTCACTACTCGATGGTATTCAGAGAAACTTTGGAACCTATTGCGAATTTCTTCCAACTTGCTGAAGTGATCGAGATAAGAACTTGACCATTATCTCACTTCATTGAGATACACACAGTGGCAGAATATCAAACAAATGGCATTCAGTGTTCAAAGGTTTTCAGAGAAACTTTGGAACCGATTGTGGATTTCTTGCAACTTGCTGAACTCGTGGAGACAAAGACTTTACCACTTTCTCATTTCATTGAGATACACGTATTGGCAGTGTATCAACCGAAGTTCATTCACTGCTGCAAGGCATTCAGTGAATCTTTGGAATGTATTGGGGATATCTTACAACTTGCTGAACTCATTGAGATAAGGACTTTACCACTTTCTCAATTCATTGAGATAAACACATTGGCAGAATTTCAGCCAAATTGCATTCATTGCTCGAAGGATTTCAGAGAAACCTTGGAACCTATTGTGGATTTCCCCCAACTTGCTGATCTCATCGAGATAAGCACTATACAACTTTCTCATTTCATTGAGATACACGCATTGGCAGAATATCAGCCAAATTGCATTCACTACTCGAAGGTATTCAGAGAAACTATGGAACCTATTGCGGATTTCTTCCAACTTGCTGAAGTCATCGAGATAAGAACTTTACCATTAACTCATTTCATTGAGCTACACACACTGGCAAAATATCAGCCAAATGGCATTCACTGCTCCAAGGTATTGCGAGAAACTTTGGAAGCTATTGTGGATTTCTTCCAATTTGCTGGACTGAATGAGATAAACACTTGACCACTTTCTCATTTCATTGTGATACACGTACTGTGGGAGTATCAACCAAATGTAATCACTACTCGCAGGCATTCAGTGAATCTTTGGCACCTATTGGGGATTTCTTTCACCTTGCTGAACTCATAGAGATAAGGACTTTACCACTTTCTCATTGCATTGAGATAAACAGATTGGCAGATTTTCAGCCAAATTGCATCCACTGCTCGCAGGATTTCAGAGAAACCTTGGAACCTATTGTGGATTTCCCCCAACTTGCTGATCTCATCGAGATAAGCACTATACAACTTTCTCATTTCATTGAGATACACGCATTGGCAGAATATCAGCCAAATTACATTCACTACTCGAAGGTATTCAGAGAAACTATGGAACCTATTGCGGATTTCTTCCAACTTGCTGAAGTCATCGAGATAAGAACTTTACCATTAACTCTTTTCATTGAGCTACACACACTGGCAAAATATCAGCCAAATGGCATTCACTGCTCCAAGGTATTGCGAGAAACTTTGGAAGCTATTGTGGATTTCTTCCAATTTGCTGGACTGAATGAGATAAACACTTGACCACTTTCTCATTTCATTGTGATACACGTACTGTGGGAGTATCAACCAAATGTAATTCACTACTCGCAGGCATTCAGTGAATCTTTGGCACCTATTGGGGATTTCTTTCAACTTGCTGAACTCATAGAGATAAGGACTTTACCACTTTCTCACTGCATTGAGATAAACACATTGGCAGAATATCAGCCCAATGGCATACGCTGCTGGAAGGAATTCAGAGAATATTTGGAACTTTACCACTATCTGATTTCATTGAGATACACACACTGGCAGAATATCAGACAAATGACATTCACTGCTCGAAGGTATTCAGAGAAACTTTGGAACCGATTGTGGATTTCTTGCAACTTGCTGAACTCGTGGAGACAAAGACTTTACCACTTTCTCATTTCATTGAGATACACGCATTGGCAGAGTATCAACCAAAGTTCATTCACTGCTCCAAGGCATTCAGTGAATCTTTGGAACCTATTGGGGATATCTTAGAACTTGTTGAACTCAATGAGATAAGGACTTTACCACTTTCTCAATTCATTGAGATAAACACATTGGCAGAATTTCACCCAAATTGCTCGAAGGAATTCAGAGAAACTTTGAACCTATTGTGGATTTCCCCCAACTTGCTGAACTCACCGAGACAAACACTTTGCGACCTTCTCATCCATTGAGATACACACATGGGCAGAATAACAGCGAAATGGCATTCAATGCTCGATGGTATTCAGAGACATTTTGGAACATTTTGTGGATTTCCTCCAACTTGCTGATCTCATCGAGATAAGCACTTTACAACTTTCTCACTGCATTGAGATACACGCATTGGCAGAATATCAGCCAATTTGCATTCACTACTCGAAGGTATTCAGAGAAACTTTGGAACCGATTGTGGATTTCTTACAACTTGCTGAACTCGTGGAGACAAAGACTTTACCACTTTCTCATTTCATTGAGATACACGCATTGGCAGTGTATCAACCAAAGTTCATTCACTGCTCCAAGGCATTCAGTGAATCTTTGGAATCTATAGGGGATATCTTACAACTTGCTGAAGTCATCGAAATAAGAACTTTACCATTAACTCATTTCATTGAGCTACACACACTGGCAAAATATCAGCCAAATGGTCCACTGCTCCAAGGTATTGCGAGAAACTTTGGAAGCTATTGTGGATTTCTTCCAATTTGCTGGACTGAATGAGATAAACACTTGACCACTTTCTCATTTCATTGTGATACACATACTGTGGGAGTATCAACCAAATGTAATTCACTACTCGCAGGCATTCAGTGAATCTTTGGCACCTATTGGGGATTTCTTTCAACTTGCTGAACTCATAGAGATAAGGACTTTCTCACTGCATTGAGATAAACACATTGGCAGAATATCAGCCCAATGGCATACGCTGCTGGAAGGAATTCAGAGAATATTTCGAACTTTACCACTATCTGATTTCATTGAGATACACACACTGGCAGAATATCAGACAAATGACATTCACTGCTCGAAGGTATTCAGAGAAACTTTGGAACCGATTGTGGATTTCTTACAACTTGCTGAACTCGTGGAGACAAAGACTTTACCACTTTCTCATTTCATTGAGATACACGCATTGGCAGAGTATCAACCAAAGTTCATTCACTGCTCCAAGGCATTCAGTGAATCTTTGGAACCTATTGGGGATATCTTAGAACTTGTTGAACTCATTGAGATAAGGACTTTACCACTTTCTCAATTCATTGAGATAAACACATTGGCAGAATTTCAGCCAAATTGCTCGAAGGAATTCAGAGAAACGTTCGAACCTATTGTGGATTTCCCCCAACTTGCTGAACTCACCGAGACAAACACTTTGCGGCCTTCTCATTCCATTGAGATACACACATGGGCAGAATAACAGCCAAATGGCATTCACTGCTCGATGGTATTCAGAGACATTTTGGAACATTTTGTGGATTTCCTCCAACTTGCTGATCTCATCGAGATAAGCACTATACAACTTTCTCACTGCATTGAGATACACACATTGGCAGAATATCTGCCAATTTGCATTCACTACTCGATGGTATTCAGAGAAACTTTGGAACCTATTGCGAATTTCTTCCAACTTGCTGAAGTGATCGAGATAAGAACTTGACCATTATCTCACTTCATTGAGATACACACAGTGGCAGAATATCAAACAAATGGCATTCAGTGTTCAAAGGTTTTCAGAGAAACTTTGGAACCGATCGTGGATTTCTTGCAACTTGCTGAACTCGTGGAGACAAAGACTTTACCACTTTCTCATTTCATTGAGATACACGCATTGGCAGTGTATCAACCAAAGTTCATTCACTGCTGCAAGGCATTCAGTGAATCTTTGGAATCTATTGGGGATATCTTACAACTTGCTGAACTCATTGAGATAAGGACTTTACCACTTTCTCAATTCATTGAGATAAACACATTGGCAGAATTTCAGCCAAATTGCATTCATTGCTCGAAGGATTTCAGAGAAACCTTGGAACCTATTGTGGATTTCCCCCAACTTGCTGATCTCATCGAGATAAGCACTATACAACTTTCTCATTTCATTGAGATACACGCATTGGCAGAATATCAGCCAAATTGCATTCACTACTCGAAGGTATTCAGAGAAACTATGGAACCTATTGCTGATTTCTTCCAACTTGCTGAAGTCATCGAGATAAGAACTTTACCATTAACTCTTTTCATTGAGCTACACACACTGGCAAAATATCAGCCAAATGGCATTCACTGCTCCAAGGTATTGCGAGAAACTTTGGAAGCTATTGTGGATTTCTTCCAATTTGCTGGACTGAATGAGATAAACACTTGACCACTTTCTCATTTCATTGTGATACACATACTGTGGGAGTATCAACCAAATGTAATTCACTACTCGCAGGCATTCAGTGAATCTTTGGCACCTATTGGGGATTTCTTTCAACTTGCTGAACTCATAGAGATAAGGACTTTACCACTTTCTCACTGCATTGAGATAAACACATTGGCAGAATATCAGCCCAATGGCATACGCTGCTGGAAGGAATTCAGAGAATATTTCGAACTTTACCACTATCTGATATCATTGAGATACACAGACTGGCAGAATATCAGACAAATGACATTCACTGCTCGAACGTATTCAGAGAAACTTTGGAACCGATTGTGGATTTCTAGCAACTTGCTGAACTCGTGGAGACAAAGACTTTACCACTTTCTCATTTCATTGAGATACACGCATTGGCAGAGTATCAACCAAAGTTCATTCACTGCTCCAAGGCATTCAGTGAATCTTTGGAACCTATTGGGGATATCTTAGAACTTGTTGAACTCAATGACATAAGGACTTTACCACTTTCTCAATTCATTGAGATAAACACATTGGCAGAATTTCAGCCAAATTGCTCGAAGGAATTCAGAGAAACTTTGAACCTATTGTGGATTTCCCCCAACTTGCTGAACTCACCGAGACAAACACTTTGCGGCCTTCTCATTCCATTGAGATACACACATGGGCAGAATAACAGCGAAATGGCATTCACTGCTCGATGGTATTCAGAGACATTTTGGAACATTTTGTGGATTTCCTCCAACTTGCTGATCTCATCGAGATAAGCACTTTACAACTTTCTCACTGCATTGAGATACACGCATTGGCAGAATATCAGCCAATTTGCATTCACTACTCGAAGGTATTCAGAGAAACTTTGGAACCGATTGTGGATTTCTTACAACTTGCTGAACTCGTGGAGACAAAGACTTTACCACTTTCTCATTTCATTGAGATACACGCATTGGCAGTGTATCAACCAAAGTTCATTCACTGCTCCAAGGCATTCAGTGAATCTTTGGAATCTATTGGGGATATCTTACAACTTGCTGAAGTCATCGAGATAAGAACTTTACCATTAACTCATTTCATTGAGCTACACACACTGGCAAAATATCAGCCAAATGGCATTCACTGCTCCAAGGTATTGCGAGAAACTTTGGAAGCTATTGTGGATTTCTTCCAATTTGCTGGACTGAATGAGATAAACACTTGACCACTTTCTCATTTCATTGTGATACACATACTGTGGGAGTATCAACCAAATGTAATTCACTACTCGCAGGCATTCAGTGAATCTTTGGCACCTATTGGGGATTTCTTTCAACTTGCTGAACTCATAGAGATAAGGACTTTACCACTTTCTCACTGCATTGAGATAAACACATTGGCAGAATATCAGCCCAATGGCATACGCTGCTGGAAGGAATTCAGAGAATATTTGGAACTTTACCACTATCTGATTTCATTGAGATACACACACTGGCAGAATATCAGACAAATGACATTCACTGCTCGAAGGTATTCAGAGAAACTTTGGAACCGATTGTGGATTTCTTACAACTTGCTGAACTCGTGGAGACAAAGACTTTACCACTTTCTCATTTCATTGAGATACACGCATTGGCAGAGTATCAACCAAAGTTCATTCACTGCTCCAAGGCATTCAGTGAATCTTTGGAACCTATTGGGGATATCTTACAACTTGTTGAACTCATTGAGATAAGGACTTTACCACTTTCTCAATTCATTGAGATAAACACATTGGCAGAATTTCAGCCAAATTGCTCGAAGGAATTCAGATAAACTTTGAACCTATTGTGGATTTCCCCCAACTTGCTGAACTCACCGAGACAAACACTTTGCGACCTTCTCATTCCATTGAGATACACACATGGGCAGAATAACAGCCAAATGGCATTCACTGCTCGATGGTATTCAGAGACATTTTGGAACATTTTGTGGATTTCCTCCAACTTGCTGATCTCATCGAGATAAGCACTATACAACTTTCTCACTGCATTGAGATACACGCATTGGCAGAAAATCTGCCAATTTGCATTCACTACTCGATGGTATTCAGAGAAACTTTGGAACCTATTGCGAATTTCTTCCAACTTGCTGAAGTGATCGAGATAAGAACTTGACCATTATCTCACTTCATTGAGATACACACAGTGGCAGAATATCAAACAAATGGCATTCAGTGTTCAAAGGTTTTCAGAGAAACTTTGGAACCGATTGTGGATTTCTTGCAACTTGCTGAACTCGTGGAGACAAAGACTTTACCACTTTCTCATTTCATTGAGATACACGCATTGGCAGTGTATCAACCAAAGTTCATTCACTGCTGCAAGGCATTCAGTGAATCTTTGGAATCTATTGGGGATATCTTACAACTTGCTGAACTCATTGAGATAAGGACTTTACCACTTTCTCAATTCATTGAGATAAACACATTGGCAGAATTTCAGCCAAATTGCATTCATTGCTCGAAGGATTTCAGAGAAACCTTGGAACCTATTGTGGATTTCCCCCAACTTGCTGATCTCATCGAGATAAGCACTATACAACTTTCTCATTTCATTGAGATACACGCATTGGCAGAATATCAGCCAAATTGCATTCACTACTCGAAGGTATTCAGAGAAACTATGGAACCTATTGCGGATTTCTTCCAACTTGCTGAAGTCATCGAGATAAGAACTTTACCATTAACTCATTTCATTGAGCTACACACACTGGCAAAATATCAGCCAAATGGCATTCACTGCTCCAAGGTATTGCGAGAAACTTTGGAAGCTATTGTGGATTTCTTCCAATTTGCTGGACTGAATGAGATAAATACTTGGCCACTTTCTCATTTCATTGTGATACACATACTGTGGGAGTATCAAATAAATGTAATTCACTACTCGCAGGCATTCAGTGAATCTTTGGCACCTATTGGGGATTTCTTTCAACTTGCTGAACTCATAGAGATAAGGACTTTACCACTTTCTCATTGCATTGAGATAAACACATTGGCAGAATTTCAGCCAAATTGCATCCACTGCTCGCAGGATTTCAGAGAAACCTTGGAACCTATTGTGGATTTCCCCCAACTTGCTGATCTCATCGAGATAAGCACTATACAACTTTCTCATTTCATTGAGATACACGCATTGGCAGAATATCAGCCAAATTGCATTCACTACTCGAAGGTATTCAGAGAAACTATGGAACCTATTGCGGATTTCTTCCAACTTGCTGAAGTCATCGAGATAAGAACTTTACCATTAACTCTTTTCATTGAGCTACACACACTGGCAAAATATCAGCCAAATGGCATTCACTGCTCCAAGGTATTGCGAGAAACTTTGGAAGCTATTGTGGATTTCTTCCAATTTGCTGGACTGAATGAGATAAACACTTGACCACTTTCTCATTTCATTGTGATACACATACTGTGGGAGTATCAACCAAATGTAATTCACTACTCGCAGGCATTCAGTGAATCTTTGGCACCTATTGGGGATTTCTTTCAACTTGCTGAACTCATAGAGATAAGGACTTTACCACTTTCTCACTGCATTGAGATAAACACATTGGCAGAATATCAGCCCAATGGCATACGCTGCTGGAAGGAATTCAGAGAATATTTGGAACTTTACCACTATCTGATTTCATTGAGATACACACAGTGGCAGAATATCAGACAAATGACATTCACTGCTCGAAGGTATTCAGAGAAACTTTGGAACCGATTGTGGATTTCTTGCAACTTGCTGAACTCGTGGAGACAAAGACTTTACCACTTTCTCATTTCATTGAGATACACGCATTGGCAGAGTATCAACCAAAGTTCATTCACTGCTCCAAGGCATTCAGTGATTCTTTGGAACCTATTGGGGATATCTTACAACTTGTTGAACTCATTGAGATAAGGACTTTACCACTTTCTCAATTCATTGAGATAAACACATTGGCAGAATTTCAGCCAAATTGCTCGAAGGAATTCAGATAAACTTTGAACCTATTGTGGATTTCCCCCAACTTGCTGAACTCACCGAGACAAACACTTTGCGACCTTCTCATTCCATTGAGATACACACATGGGCAGAATAACAGCCAAATGGCATTCACTGCTCGATGGTATTCAGAGACATTTTGGAACATTTTGTGGATTTCCTCCAACTTGCTGATCTCATCGAGATAAGCACTATACAACTTTCTCACTGCATTGAGATACACACATTGGCAGAATATCTGCCAATTTGCATTCACTACTCGATGGTATTCAGAGAAACTTTGGAACCTATTGCGAATTTCTTCCAACTTGCTGAAGTGATCGAGATAAGAACTTGACCATTATCTCACTTCATTGAGATACACACACTGGCAGAATATCAAACAAATGGCATTCAGTGTTCAAAGGTTTTCAGAGAAACTTTGGAACCGATTGTGGATTTCTTGCAACTTGCTGAACTCGTGGAGACAAAGACTTTACCACTTTCTCATTTCATTGAGATACATGCATTGGCAGTGTATCAACCAAAGTTCATTCACTGCTCCAAGGCATTCAGTGAATCTTTGGAATCTATTGGGGATATCTTACAACTTGCTGAAGTCATCGAGATAAGAACTTTACCATTAACTCTTTTCATTGAGCTACACACACTGGCAAAATATCAGCCAAATGGCATTCACTGCTCCAAGGTATTGCGAGAAACTTTGGAAGCTATTGTGGATTTCTTCCAATTTGCTGGACTGAATGAGATAAACACTTGACCACTTTCTCATTTCATTGTGATACACATACTGTGGGAGTATCAACCAAATGTAATTCACTACTCGCAGGCATTCAGTGAATCTTTGGCACCTATTGGGGATTTCTTTCAACTTGCTGAACTCATAGAGATAAGGACTTTACCACTTTCTCACTGCATTGAGATAAACACATTGGCAGAATATCAGCCCAATGGCATACGCTGCTGGAAGGAATTCAGAGAATATTTGGAACTTTACCACTATCCGATTTCATTGAGATACACACAGTGGCAGAATATCAGACAAATGACATTCACTGCTCGAAGGTATTCAGAGAAACTTTGGAACCGATTGTGGATTTCTTGCAACTTGCTGAACTCGTGGAGACAAAGACTTTACCACTTTCTCATTTCATTGAGATACACGCATTGGCAGAGTATCAACCAAAGTTCATTCACTGCTCCAAGGCATTCAGTGAATCTTTGGAACCTATTGGGGATATCTTACAACTTGTTGAACTCATTGAGATAAGGACTTTACCACTTTCTCAATTCATTGAGATAAACACATTGGCAGAATTTCAGCCAAATTGCTCGAAGGAATTCAGATAAACTTTGAACCTATTGTGGATTTCCCCCAACTTGCTGAACTCACCGAGACAAACACTTTGCGACCTTCTCATTCCATTGAGATACACACATGGGCAGAATAACAGCCAAATGGCATTCACTGCTCGATGGTATTCAGAGACATTTTGGAACATTTTGTGGATTTCCTCCAACTTGCTGATCTCATCGAGATAAGCACTATACAACTTTCTCACTGCATTGAGATACACGCATTGGCAGAAAATCTGCCAATTTGCATTCACTACTCGATGGTATTCAGAGAAACTTTGGAACCTATTGCGAATTTCTTCCAACTTGCTGAAGTGATCGAGATAAGAACTTGACCATTATCTCACTTCATTGAGATACACACACTGGCAGAATATCAAACAAATGGCATTCAGTGTTCAAAGGTTTTCAGAGAAACTTTGGAACCGATTGTGGATTTCTTGCAACTTGCTGAACTCGTGGAGACAAAGACTTTACCACTTTCTCATTTCATTGAGATACACGCATTGGCAGTGTATCAACCAAAGTTCATTCACTGCTGCAAGGCATTCAGTGAATCTTTGGAATCTATTGGGGATATCTTACAACTTGCTGAACTCATTGAGATAAGGACTTTACCACTTTCTCAATTCATTGAGATAAACACATTGGCAGAATTTCAGCCAAATTGCATTCATTGCTCGAAGGATTTCAGAGAAACCTTGGAACCTATTGTGGATTTCCCCCAACTTGCTGATCTCATCGAGATAAGCACTATACAACTTTCTCATTTCATTGAGATACACGCATTGGCAGAATATCAGCCAAATTGCATTCACTACTCGAAGGTATTCGGAGAAACTATGGAACCTATTGCGGATTTCTTCCAACTTGCTGAAGTCATCGAGATAAGAACTTTACCATTAACTCATTTCATTGAGCTACACACACTGGCAAAATATCAGCCAAATGGCATTCACTGCTCCAAGGTATTGCGAGAAACTTTGGAAGCTATTGTGGATTTCTTCCAATTTGCTGGACTGAATGAGATAAACACTTGACCACTTTCTCATTTCATTGTGATACACGTACTGTGGGAGTATCAACCAAATGTAATTCACTACTCGCAGGCATTCAGTGAATCTTTGGCACCTATTGGGGATTTCTTTCATCTTGCTGAACTCATAGAGATAAGGACTTTACCACTTTCTCATTGCATTGAGATAAACACATTGGCAGAATTTCAGCCAAATTGCATCCACTGCTCGCAGGATTTCAGAGAAACCTTGGAACCTATTGTGGATTTCCCCCAACTTGCTGATCTCATCGAGATAAGCACTATACAACTTTCTCATTTCATTGAGATACACGCATTGGCAGAATATCAGCCAAATTGCATTCACTACTCGAAGGTATTCAGAGAAACTATGGAACCTATTGCGGATTTCTTCCAACTTGCTGAAGTCATCGAGATAAGAACTTTACCATTAACTCATTTCATTGAGCTACACACACTGGCAAAATATCAGCCAAATGGCATTCACTGCTCCAAGGTATTGCGAGAAACTTTGGAAGCTATTGTGGATTTCTTCCAATTTGCTGGACTGAATGAGATAAATACTTGGGCACATTCTCATTTCATTGTGATACACATACTGTGGGAGTATCAAATAAATGTAATTCACTACTCGCAGGCATTCAGTGAATCTTTGGCATCTATTGGGGATTTCTTTCAACTTGCTGAACTCATAGAGATAAGGACTTTACCACTTTCTCATTGCATTGGGATAAACACATTGGCAGAATTTCAGCCAAATTGCATTCACTGCTCGAAGGATTTCAGAGAAACCTTGGAACCTATTGTGGATTTCCCCCAACTTGCTGATCTCATCGAGATAAGCACTATACAACTTTCTCATTTCATTGAGATACACGCATTGGCAGAATATCAGCCAAATTGCATTCACTACTCGAAGGTATTCAGAGAAACTATGGAACCTATTGCGGATTTCTTCCAACTTGCTGAAGTCATCGAGATAAGAACTTTACCATTAACTCTTTTCATTGAGCTACACACACTGGCAAAATATCAGCCAAATGGCATTCACTGCTCCAAGGTATTGCGAGAAACTTTGGAAGCTATTGTGGATTTCTTCCAATTTGCTGGACTGAATGAGATAAACACTTGACCACTTTCTCATTTCATTGTGATACACATACTGTGGGAGTATCAACCAAATGTAATTCACTACTCGCAGGCATTCAGTGAATCTTTGGCACCTATTGGGGATTTCTTTCAACTTGCTGAACTCATAGAGATAAGGACTTTACCACTTTCTCGCTGCATTGAGATAAACACATTGGCAGAATATCAGCCCAATGGCATACGCTGCTGGAAGGAATTCAGAGAATATTTGGAACTTTACCACGATTTCATTGAGATACACACAGTGGCAGAATATCAGACAAATGACATTCACTGCTCGAAGGTATTCAGAGAAACTTTGGAACCGATTGTGGATTTCTTGCAACTTGCTGAACTCGTGGAGACAAAGACTTTACCACTTTCTCATTTCATTGAGATACACGCATTGGCAGAGTATCAACCAAAGTTCATTCACTGCTCCAAGGCATTCAGTGAATCTTTGGAACCTATTGGGGATATCTTACAACTTGTTGAACTCATTGAGATAAGGACTTTACCACTTTCTCAATTCATTGAGATAAACACATTGGCAGAATTTCAGCCAAATTGCTCGAAGGAATTCAGAGAAACGTTCGAACCTATTGTGGATTTCCCCCAACTTGCTGCACTCACCGAGACAAACACTTTGCGGCCTTCTCATTCCATTGAGATACACACATGGGCAGAATAACAGCCAAATGGCATTCACTGCTCGATGGTATTCAGAGACATTTTGGAACATTTTGTGGATTTCCTCCAACTTGCTGATCTCATCGAGATAAGCACTATACAACTTTCTCACTGCATTGAGATACACACATTGGCAGAATATCTGCCAATTTGCATTCACTACTCGATGGTATTCAGAGAAACTTTGGAACCTATTGCGAATTTCTTCCAACTTGCTGAAGTGATCGAGATAAGAACTTGACCATTATCTCACTTCATTGAGATACACACACTGGCAGAATATCAAACAAATGGCATTCAGTGTTCAAAGGTTTTCAGAGAAACTTTGGAACCGATTGTGGATTTCTTGCAACTTGCTGAACTCGTGGAGACAAAGACTTTACCACTTTCTCATTTCATTGAGATACACGCATTGGCAGAATATCAGCCAAATTGCATTCACTACTCGAAGGTATTCAGAGAAACTATGGAACCTATTGCGGATTTCTTCCAACTTGCTGAAGTCATCGAGATAAGAACTTTACCATTAACTCTTTTCATTGAGCTACACACACTGGCAAAATATCAGCCAAATGGCATTCACTGCTCCAAGGTATTGCGAGAAACTTTGGAAGCTATTGTGGATTTCTTCCAATTTGCTGGACTGAATGAGATAAACACTTGACCACTTTCTCATTTCATTGTGATACACATACTGTGGGAGTATCAACCAAATGTAATTCACTACTCGCAGGCATTCAGTGAATCTTTGGCACCTATTGGGGATTTCTTTCAACTTGCTGAACTCATAGAGATAAGGACTTTACCACTTTCTCGCTGCATTGAGATAAACACATTGGCAGAATATCAGCCCAATGGCATACGCTGCTGGAAGGAATTCAGAGAATATTTGGAACTTTACCACTATCTGATATCATTGAGATACACACACTGGCAGAATATCAGACAAATGACATTCACTGCTCGAAGGTATTCAGAGAAACTTTGGAACCGATTGTGGATTTCTAGCAACTTGCTGAACTCGTGGAGACAAAGACTTTACCACTTTCTCATTTCATTGAGATACACGCATTGGCAGAGTATCAACCAAAGTTCATTCACTGCTCCAAGGCATTCAGTGAATCTTTGGAACCTATTGGGGATATCTTAGAACTTGTTGAACTCAATGAGATAAGGACTTTACCACTTTCTCAATTCATTGAGATAAACACATTGGCAGAATTTCAGCCAAATTGCTCGAAGGAATTCAGAGAAACTTCGAACCTATTGTGGATTTCCCCCAACTTGCTGAACTCACCGAGACAAACACTTTGCGGCCTTCTCATTCCATTGAGATACACACATGGGCAGAATAACAGCGAAATGGCATTCACTGCTCGATGGTATTCAGAGACATTTTGGAACATTTTGTGGATTTCCTCCAACTTGCTGATCTCATCGAGATAAGCACTTTACAACTTTCTCACTGCATTGAGATACACGCATTGGCAGAATATCAGCCAATTTGCATTCACTACTCGAAGGTATTCAGAGAAACTTTGGAACCGATTGTGGATTTCTTGCAACTTGCTGAACTCGTGGAGACAAAGACTTTACCACTTTCTCATTTCATTGAGATACACGCATTGGCAGAGTATCAACCAAAGTTCATTCACTGCTCCAAGGCATTCAGTGAATCTTTGGAACCTATTGGGGATATCTTACAACTTGTTGAACTCATTGAGATAAGGACTTTACCACTTTCTCAATTCATTGAGATAAACACATTGGCAGAATTTCAGCCAAATTGCTCGAAGGAATTCAGATAAACTTTGAACCTATTGTGGATTTCCCCCAACTTGCTGAACTCACCGAGACAAACACTTTGCGACCTTCTCATTCCATTGAGATACACACATGGGCAGAATAACAGCCAAATGGCATTCACTGCTCGATGGTATTCAGAGACATTTTGGAACATTTTGTGGATTTCCTCCAACTTGCTGATCTCATCGAGATAAGCACTATACAACTTTCTCACTGCATTGAGATACACGCATTGGCAGAATATCTGCCAATTTGCATTCACTACTCGATGGTATTCAGAGAAACTTTGGAACCTATTGCGAATTTCTTCCAACTTGCTGAAGTGATCGAGATAAGAACTTGACCATTATCTCACTTCATTGAGATACACACACTGGCAGAATATCAAACAAATGGCATTCAGTGTTCAAAGGTTTTCAGAGAAACTTTGGAACCGATTGTGGATTTCTTGCAACTTGCTGAACTCGTGGAGACAAAGACTTTACCACTTTCTCATTTCATTGAGATACACGCATTGGCAGTGTATCAACCAAAGTTCATTCACTGCTCCAAGGCATTCAGTGAATCTTTGGAATCTATTGGGGATATCTTACAACTTGCTGAAGTCATCGAGATAAGAACTTTACCATTAACTCTTTTCATTGAGCTACACACACTGGCAAAATATCAGCCAAATGGCATTCACTGCTCCAAGGTATTGCGAGAAACTTTGGAAGCTATTGTGGATTTCTTCCAATTTGCTGGACTGAATGAGATAAACACTTGACCACTTTCTCATTTCATTGTGATACACATACTGTGGGAGTATCAACCAAATGTAATTCACTACTCGCAGGCATTCAGTGAATCTTTGGCACCTATTGGGGATTTCTTTCAACTTGCTGAACTCATAGAGATAAGGACTTTACCACTTTCTCACTGCATTGAGATAAACACATTGGCAGAATATCAGCCCAATGGCATACGCTGCTGGAAGGAATTCAGAGAATATTTGGAACTTTACCACTATCCGATTTCATTGAGATACACACAGTGGCAGAATATCAGACAAATGACATTCACTGCTCGAAGGTATTCAGAGAAACTTTGGAACCGATTGTGGATTTCTTGCAACTTGCTGAACTCGTGGAGACAAAGACTTTACCACTTTCTCATTTCATTGAGATACACGCATTGGCAGAGTATCAACCAAAGTTCATTCACTGCTCCAAGGCATTCAGTGAATCTTTGGAACCTATTGGGGATATCTTACAACTTGTTGAACTCATTGAGATAAGGACTTTACCACTTTCTCAATTCATTGAGATAAACACATTGGCAGAATTTCAGCCAAATTGCTCGAAGGAATTCAGATAAACTTTGAACCTATTGTGGATTTCCCCCAACTTGCTGAACTCACCGAGACAAACACTTTGCGACCTTCTCATTCCATTGAGATACACACATGGGCAGAATAACAGCCAAATGGCATTCACTGCTCGATGGTATTCAGAGACATTTTGGAACATTTTGTGGATTTCCTCCAACTTGCTGATCTCATCGAGATAAGCACTATACAACTTTCTCACTGCATTGAGATACACGCATTGGCAGAAAATCTGCCAATTTGCATTCACTACTCGATGGTATTCAGAGAAACTTTGGAACCTATTGCGAATTTCTTCCAACTTGCTGAAGTGATCGAGATAAGAACTTGACCATTATCTCACTTCATTGAGATACACACACTGGCAGAATATCAAACAAATGGCATTCAGTGTTCAAAGGTTTTCAGAGAAACTTTGGAACCGATTGTGGATTTCTTGCAACTTGCTGAACTCGTGGAGACAAAGACTTTACCACTTTCTCATTTCATTGAGATACACGCATTGGCAGTGTATCAACCAAAGTTCATTCACTGCTGCAAGGCATTCAGTGAATCTTTGGAATCTATTGGGGATATCTTACAACTTGCTGAACTCATTGAGATAAGGACTTTACCACTTTCTCAATTCATTGAGATAAACACATTGGCAGAATTTCAGCCAAATTGCATTCATTGCTCGAAGGATTTCAGAGAAACCTTGGAACCTATTGTGGATTTCCCCCAACTTGCTGATCTCATCGAGATAAGCACTATACAACTTTCTCATTTCATTGAGATACACGCATTGGCAGAATATCAGCCAAATTGCATTCACTACTCGAAGGTATTCGGAGAAACTATGGAACCTATTGCGGATTTCTTCCAACTTGCTGAAGTCATCGAGATAAGAACTTTACCATTAACTCATTTCATTGAGCTACACACACTGGCAAAATATCAGCCAAATGGCATTCACTGCTCCAAGGTATTGCGAGAAACTTTGGAAGCTATTGTGGATTTCTTCCAATTTGCTGGACTGAATGAGATAAACACTTGACCACTTTCTCATTTCATTGTGATACACGTACTGTGGGAGTATCAACCAAATGTAATTCACTACTCGCAGGCATTCAGTGAATCTTTGGCACCTATTGGGGATTTCTTTCATCTTGCTGAACTCATAGAGATAAGGACTTTACCACTTTCTCATTGCATTGAGATAAACACATTGGCAGAATTTCAGCCAAATTGCATCCACTGCTCGCAGGATTTCAGAGAAACCTTGGAACCTATTGTGGATTTCCCCCAACTTGCTGATCTCATCGAGATAAGCACTATACAACTTTCTCATTTCATTGAGATACACGCATTGGCAGAATATCAGCCAAATTGCATTCACTACTCGAAGGTATTCAGAGAAACTATGGAACCTATTGCGGATTTCTTCCAACTTGCTGAAGTCATCGAGATAAGAACTTTACCATTAACTCATTTCATTGAGCTACACACACTGGCAAAATATCAGCCAAATGGCATTCACTGCTCCAAGGTATTGCGAGAAACTTTGGAAGCTATTGTGGATTTCTTCCAATTTGCTGGACTGAATGAGATAAATACTTGGGCACATTCTCATTTCATTGTGATACACATACTGTGGGAGTATCAAATAAATGTAATTCACTACTCGCAGGCATTCAGTGAATCTTTGGCATCTATTGGGGATTTCTTTCAACTTGCTGAACTCATAGAGATAAGGACTTTACCACTTTCTCATTGCATTGGGATAAACACATTGGCAGAATTTCAGCCAAATTGCATTCACTGCTCGAAGGATTTCAGAGAAACCTTGGAACCTATTGTGGATTTCCCCCAACTTGCTGATCTCATCGAGATAAGCACTATACAACTTTCTCATTTCATTGAGATACACGCATTGGCAGAATATCAGCCAAATTGCATTCACTACTCGAAGGTATTCAGAGAAACTATGGAACCTATTGCGGATTTCTTCCAACTTGCTGAAGTCATCGAGATAAGAACTTTACCATTAACTCTTTTCATTGAGCTACACACACTGGCAAAATATCAGCCAAATGGCATTCACTGCTCCAAGGTATTGCGAGAAACTTTGGAAGCTATTGTGGATTTCTTCCAATTTGCTGGACTGAATGAGATAAACACTTGACCACTTTCTCATTTCATTGTGATACACATACTGTGGGAGTATCAACCAAATGTAATTCACTACTCGCAGGCATTCAGTGAATCTTTGGCACCTATTGGGGATTTCTTTCAACTTGCTGAACTCATAGAGATAAGGACTTTACCACTTTCTCGCTGCATTGAGATAAACACATTGGCAGAATATCAGCCCAATGGCATACGCTGCTGGAAGGAATTCAGAGAATATTTGGAACTTTACCACGATTTCATTGAGATACACACAGTGGCAGAATATCAGACAAATGACATTCACTGCTCGAAGGTATTCAGAGAAACTTTGGAACCGATTGTGGATTTCTTGCAACTTGCTGAACTCGTGGAGACAAAGACTTTACCACTTTCTCATTTCATTGAGATACACGCATTGGCAGAGTATCAACCAAAGTTCATTCACTGCTCCAAGGCATTCAGTGAATCTTTGGAACCTATTGGGGATATCTTACAACTTGTTGAACTCATTGAGATAAGGACTTTACCACTTTCTCAATTCATTGAGATAAACACATTGGCAGAATTTCAGCCAAATTGCTCGAAGGAATTCAGAGAAACGTTCGAACCTATTGTGGATTTCCCCCAACTTGCTGAACTCACCGAGACAAACACTTTGCGGCCTTCTCATTCCATTGAGATACACACATGGGCAGAATAACAGCCAAATGGCATTCACTGCTCGATGGTATTCAGAGACATTTTGGAACATTTTGTGGATTTCCTCCAACTTGCTGATCTCATCGAGATAAGCACTATACAACTTTCTCACTGCATTGAGATACACACATTGGCAGAATATCTGCCAATTTGCATTCACTACTCGATGGTATTCAGAGAAACTTTGGAACCTATTGCGAATTTCTTCCAACTTGCTGAAGTGATCGAGATAAGAACTTGACCATTATCTCACTTCATTGAGATACACACACTGGCAGAATATCAAACAAATGGCATTCAGTGTTCAAAGGTTTTCAGAGAAACTTTGGAACCGATTGTGGATTTCTTGCAACTTGCTGAACTCGTGGAGACAAAGACTTTACCACTTTCTCATTTCATTGAGATACACGCATTGGCAGAATATCAGCCAAATTGCATTCACTACTCGAAGGTATTCAGAGAAACTATGGAACCTATTGCGGATTTCTTCCAACTTGCTGAAGTCATCGAGATAAGAACTTTACCATTAACTCTTTTCATTGAGCTACACACACTGGCAAAATATCAGCCAAATGGCATTCACTGCTCCAAGGTATTGCGAGAAACTTTGGAAGCTATTGTGGATTTCTTCCAATTTGCTGGACTGAATGAGATAAACACTTGACCACTTTCTCATTTCATTGTGATACACATACTGTGGGAGTATCAACCAAATGTAATTCACTACTCGCAGGCATTCAGTGAATCTTTGGCACCTATTGGGGATTTCTTTCAACTTGCTGAACTCATAGAGATAAGGACTTTACCACTTTCTCGCTGCATTGAGATAAACACATTGGCAGAATATCAGCCCAATGGCATACGCTGCTGGAAGGAATTCAGAGAATATTTGGAACTTTACCACTATCTGATATCATTGAGATACACACACTGGCAGAATATCAGACAAATGACATTCACTGCTCGAAGGTATTCAGAGAAACTTTGGAACCGATTGTGGATTTCTAGCAACTTGCTGAACTCGTGGAGACAAAGACTTTACCACTTTCTCATTTCATTGAGATACACGCATTGGCAGAGTATCAACCAAAGTTCATTCACTGCTCCAAGGCATTCAGTGAATCTTTGGAACCTATTGGGGATATCTTAGAACTTGTTGAACTCAATGAGATAAGGACTTTACCACTTTCTCAATTCATTGAGATAAACACATTGGCAGAATTTCAGCCAAATTGCTCGAAGGAATTCAGAGAAACTTCGAACCTATTGTGGATTTCCCCCAACTTGCTGAACTCACCGAGACAAACACTTTGCGGCCTTCTCATTCCATTGAGATACACACATGGGCAGAATAACAGCGAAATGGCATTCACTGCTCGATGGTATTCAGAGACATTTTGGAACATTTTGTGGATTTCCTCCAACTTGCTGATCTCATCGAGATAAGCACTTTACAACTTTCTCACTGCATTGAGATACACGCATTGGCAGAATATCAGCCAATTTGCATTCACTACTCGAAGGTATTCAGAGAAACTTTGGAACCGATTGTGGATTTCTTGCAACTTGCTGAACTCGTGGAGACAAAGACTTTACCACTTTCTCATTTCATTGAGATACACGCATTGGCAGAGTATCAACCAAAGTTCATTCACTGCTCCAAGGCATTCAGTGAATCTTTGGAACCTATTGGGGATATCTTACAACTTGTTGAACTCATTGAGATAAGGACTTTACCACTTTCTCAATTCATTGAGATAAACACATTGGCAGAATTTCAGCCAAATTGCTCGAAGGAATTCAGATAAACTTTGAACCTATTGTGGATTTCCCCCAACTTGCTGAACTCACCGAGACAAACACTTTGCGACCTTCTCATTCCATTGAGATACACACATGGGCAGAATAACAGCCAAATGGCATTCACTGCTCGATGGTATTCAGAGACATTTTGGAACATTTTGTGGATTTCCTCCAACTTGCTGATCTCATCGAGATAAGCACTATACAACTTTCTCACTGCATTGAGATACACGCATTGGCAGAATATCTGCCAATTTGCATTCACTACTCGATGGTATTCAGAGAAACTTTGGAACCTATTGCGAATTTCTTCCAACTTGCTGAAGTGATCGAGATAAGAACTTGACCATTATCTCACTTCATTGAGATACACACACTGGCAGAATATCAAACAAATGGCATTCAGTGTTCAAAGGTTTTCAGAGAAACTTTGGAACCGATTGTGGATTTCTTGCAACTTGCTGAACTCGTGGAGACAAAGACTTTACCACTTTCTCATTTCATTGAGATACACGCATTGGCAGTGTATCAACCAAAGTTCATTCACTGCTCCAAGGCATTCAGTGAATCTTTGGAATCTATTGGGGATATCTTACAACTTGCTGAAGTCATCGAGATAAGAACTTTACCATTAACTCATTTGATTGAGCTACACACACTGGCAAAATATCAGCCAAATGGCATTCACTGCTCCAAGGTATTGCGAGAAACTTTGGAAGCTATTGTGGATTTCTTCCAATTTGCTGGACTGAATGAGATAAACACTTGACCACTTTCTCATTTCATTGTGATACACATACTGTGGGAGTATCAACCAAATGTAATTCACTACTCGCAGGCATTCAGTGAATCTTTGGCACCTATTGGGGATTTCTTTCAACTTGCTGAACTCATAGAGATAAGGACTTTACCACTTTCTCATTGCATTGAGATAAACACATTGGCAGAATATCAGCCCAATGGCATACGCTGCTGGAAGGAATTCAGAGAATATTTGGAACTTTACCACTATCCGATTTCATTGAGATACACACAGTGGCAGAATATCAGACAAATGACATTCACTGCTCGAAGGTATTCAGAGAAACTTTGGAACCGATTGTGGATTTCTTGCAACTTGCTGAACTCGTGGAGACAAAGACTTTACCACTTTCTCATTTCATTGAGATACACGCATTGGCAGAGTATCAACCAAAGTTCATTCACTGCTCCAAGGCATTCAGTGAATCTTTGGAACCTATTGGGGATATCTTACAACTTGTTGAACTCATTGAGATAAGGACTTTACCACTTTCTCAATTCATTGAGATAAACACATTGGCAGAATTTCAGCCAAATTGCTCGAAGGAATTCAGATAAACTTTGAACCTATTGTGGATTTCCCCCAACTTGCTGAACTCACCGAGACAAACACTTTGCGACCTACTCATTCCATTGAGATACACACATGGGCAGAATAACAGCCAAATGGCATTCACTGCTCGATGGTATTCAGAGACATTTTGGAACATTTTGTGGATTTCCTCCAACTTGCTGATCTCATCGAGATAAGCACTATACAACTTTCTCACTGCATTGAGATACACGCATTGGCAGAATATCTGCCAATTTGCATTCACTACTCGATGGTATTCAGAGAAACTTTGGAACCTATTGCGAATTTCTTCCAACTTGCTGAAGTGATCGAGATAAGAACTTGACCATTATCTCACTTCATTGAGATACACACACTGGCAGAATATCAAACAAATGGCATTCAGTGTTCAAAGGTTTTCAGAGAAACTTTGGAACCGATTGTGGATTTCTTGCAACTTGCTGAACTCGTGGAGACAAAGACTTTACCACTTTCTCATTTCATTGAGATACACGCATTGGCAGTGTATCAACCAAAGTTCATTCACTGCTGCAAGGCATTCAGTGAATCTTTGGAATCTATTGGGGATATCTTACAACTTGCTGAACTCATTGAGATAAGGACTTTACCACTTTCTCAATTCATTGAGATAAACACATTGGCAGAATTTCAGCCAAATTGCATTCACTGCTCGAAGGATTTCAGAGAAACCTTGGAACCTATTGTGGATTCCCCCAACTTGCTGATCTCATCGAGATAAGCACTATACAACTTTCTCATTTCATTGAGATACACGCATTGGCAGAATATCAGCCAAATTGCATTCACTACTCGAAGGTATTCAGAGAAACTATGGAACCTATTGCGGATTTCTTCCAACTTGCTGAAGTCATCGAGATAAGAACTTTACCATTAACTCATTTCATTGAGCTACACACACTGGCAAAATATCAGCCAAATGGCATTCACTGCTCCAAGGTATTGCGAGAAACTTTGGAAGCTATTGTGGATTTCTTCCAATTTGCTGGACTGAATGAGATAAATACTTGGGCACTTTCACATTTCATTGTGATACACATACTGTGGGAGTATCAAATAAATGTAATTCACTACTCGCAGGCATTCAGTGAATCTTTGGCACCTATTGGGGATTTCTTTTAACTTGCTGAACTCATAGAGATAAGGACTTTACCACTTTCTCATTGCATTGAGATAAACACATTGGCAGAATTTCAGCCAAATTGCATTCACTGCTCGAAGGATTTCAGAGAAACCTTGGAACCTATTGTGGATTTCCCCCAACTTGCTGATCTCATCGAGATAAGCACTATACAACTTTCTCATTTCATTGAGATACACGCATTGGCAGAATATCAGCCAAATTGCATTCACTACTCGAAGGTATTCAGAGAAACTATGGAACCTATTGCGGATTTCTTCCAACTTGCTGAAGTCATCGAGATAAGAACTTTACCATTAACTCTTTTCATTGAGCTACACACACTGGCAAAATATCAGCCAAATGGCATTCACTGCTCCAAGGTATTGCGAGAAACTTTGGAAGCTATTGTGGATTTCTTCCAATTTGCTGGACTGAATGAGATAAACACTTGACCACTTTCTCATTTCATTGTGATACACATACTGTGGGAGTATCAACCAAATGTAATTCACTACTCGCAGGCATTCAGTGAATCTTTGGCACCTATTGGGGATTTCTTTCAACTTGCTGAACTCATAGAGATAAGGACTTTACCACTTTCTCGCTGCATTGAGATAAACACATTGGCAGAATATCAGCCCAATGGCATACGCTGCTGGAAGGAATTCAGAGAATATTTGGAACTTTACCACTATCTGATATCATTGAGATACACACACTGGCAGAATATCAGACAAATGACATTCATTGCTCGAAGGTATTCAGAGAAACTTTGGAACCGATTGTGGATTTCTAGCAACTTGCTGAACTCGTGGAGACAAAGACTTTACCACTTTCTCATTTCATTGAGATACACGCATTGGCAGAGTATCAACCAAAGTTCATTCACTGCTCCAAGGCATTCAGTGAATCTTTGGAACCTATTGGGGATATCTTAGAACTTGTTGAACTCAATGAGATAAGGACTTTACCACTTTCTCAATTCATTGAGATAAACACATTGGCAGAATTTCAGCCAAATTGCTCGAAGGAATTCAGAGAAACTTCGAACCTATTGTGGATTTCCCCCAACTTGCTGAACTCACCGAGACAAACACTTTGCGGCCTTCTCATTCCATTGAGATACACACATGGGCAGAATAACAGCGAAATGGCATTCACTGCTCGATGGTATTCAGAGACATTTTGGAACATTTTGTGGATTTCCTCCAACTTGCTGATCTCATCGAGATAAGCACTTTACAACTTTCTCACTGCATTGAGATACACGCATTGGCAGAATATCAGCCAATTTGCATTCACTACTCGAAGGTATTCAGAGAAACTTTGGAACCGATTGTGGATTTCTTGCAACTTGCTGAACTCGTGGAGACAAAGACTTTACCACTTTCTCATTTCATTGAGATACACGCATTGGCAGAGTATCAACCAAAGTTCATTCACTGCTCCAAGGCATTCAGTGAATCTTTGGAACCTATTGGGGATATCTTACAACTTGTTGAACTCATTGAGATAAGGACTTTACCACTTTCTCAATTCATTGAGATAAACACATTGGCAGAATTTCAGCCAATTTGCTCGAAGGAATTCAGATAAACTTTGAACCTATTGTGGATTTCCCCCAACTTGCTGAACTCACCGAGACAAACACTTTGCGACCTTCTCATTCCATTGAGATACACACATGGGCAGAATAACAGCCAAATGGCATTCACTGCTCGATGGTATTCAGAGACATTTTGGAACATTTTGTGGATTTCCTCCAACTTGCTGATCTCATCGAGATAAGCACTATACAACTTTCTCACTGCATTGAGATACACGCATTGGCAGAATATCTGCCAATTTGCATTCACTACTCGATGGTATTCAGAGAAACTTTGGAACCTATTGCGAATTTCTTCCAACTTGCTGAAGTGATCGAGATAAGAACTTGACCATTATCTCACTTCATTGAGATACACACACTGGCAGAATATCAAACAAATGGCATTCAGTGTTCAAAGGTTTTCAGAGAAACTTTGGAACGGATTGTGGATTTCTTGCAACTTGCTGAACTCGTGGAGACAAAGACTTTACCACTTTCTCATTTCATTGAGATACACGCATTGGCAGTGTATCAACCAAAGTTCATTCACTGCTCCAAGGCATTCAGTGAATCTTTGGAATCTATTGGGGATATCTTACAACTTGCTGAACTCATTGAGATAAGGACTTTACCACTTTCTCAATTCATTGAGATAAACACATTGGCAGAATTTCAGCCAAATTGCATTCACTGCTCGAAGGATTTCAGAGAAACCTTGGAACCTATTGTGGATTCCCCCAACTTGCTGATCTCATCGAGATAAGCACTATACAACTTTCTCATTTCATTGAGATACACGCATTGGCAGAATATCAGCCAAATTGCATTCACTACTCGAAGGTATTCAGAGAAACTATGGAACCTATTGCGGATTTCTTCCAACTTGCTGAAGTCATCGAGATAAGAACTTTACCATTAACTCATTTCATTGAGCTACACACACTGGCAAAATATCAGCCAAATGGCATTCACTGCTCCAAGGTATTGCGAGAAACTTTGGAAGCTATTGTGGATTTCTTCCAATTTGCTGGACTGAATGAGATAAACACTTGATCACTTTCTCATTTCATTGTGATACACGTACTGTGGGAGTATCAACCAAATGTAATTCACTACTCGCAGGCATTCAGTGAATCTTTGGCACCTATTGGGGATTTCTTTCACCTTGCTGAACTCATAGAGATAAGGACTTTACCACTTTCTCATTGCATTGAGATAAACACATTGGCAGAATTTCAGCCAAATTGCATCCACTGCTCGCAGGATTTCAGAGAAACCTTGGAACCTATTGTGGATTTCCCCCAACTTGCTGATCTCATCGAGATAAGCACTATACAACTTTCTCATTTCATTGAGATACACGCATTGGCAGAATATCAGCCAAATTGCATTCACTACTCGAAGGTATTCAGAGAAACTATGGAACCTATTGCGGATTTCTTCCAACTTGCTGAAGTCATCGAGATAAGAACTTTACCATTAACTCATTTCATTGAGCTACACACACTGGCAAAATATCAGCCAAATGGCATTCACTGCTCCAAGGTATTGCGAGAAACTTTGGAAGCTATTGTGGATTTCTTCCAATTTGCTGGACTGAATGAGATAAATACTTGGCCACTTTCTCATTTCATTGTGATACACATACTGTGGGAGTATCAAATAAATGTAATTCACTACTCGCAGGCATTCAGTGAATCTTTGGCACCTATTGGGGATTTCTTTCAACTTGCTGAACTCATAGAGATAAGGACTTTACCACTTTCTCATTGCATTGAGATAAACACATTGGCAGAATTTCAGCCAAATTGCATTCACTGCTCGAAGGATTTCAGAGAAACCTTGGAACCTATTGTGGATTTCCCCCAACTTGCTGATCTCATCGAGATAAGCACTATACAACTTTCTCATTTCATTGAGATACACGCATTGGCAGAATATCAGCCAAATTGCATTCACTACTCGAAGGTATTCAGAGAAACTATGGAACCTATTGCGGATTTCTTCCAACTTGCTGAAGTCATCGAGATAAGAACTTTACCATTAACTCTTTTCATTGAGCTACACACACTGGCAAAATATCAGCCAAATGGCATTCACTGCTCCAAGGTATTGCGAGAAACTTTGGAAGCTATTGTGGATTTCTTCCAATTTGCTGGACTGAATGAGATAAACACTTGACCACTTTCTCATTTCATTGTGATACACATACTGTGGGAGTATCAACCAAATGTAATTCACTACTCGCAGGCATTCAGTGAATCTTTGGCACCTATTGGGGATTTCTTTCAACTTGCTGAACTCATAGAGATAAGGACTTTACCACTTTCTCATTGCATTGAGATAAACACATTGGCAGAATATCAGCCCAATGGCATACGCTGCTGGAAGGAATTCAGAGAATATTTGGAACTTTACCACTATCTGATATCATTGAGATACACACACTGGCAGAATATCAGACAAATGACATTCACTGCTCGAAGGTATTCAGAGAAACTTTGGAACCGATTGTGGATTTCTAGCAACTTGCTGAACTCGTGGAGACAAAGACTTTACCACTTTCTCATTTCATTGAGATACACGCATTGGCAGAGTATCAACCAAAGTTCATTCACTGCTCCAAGGCATTCAGTGAATCTTTGGAACCTATTGGGGATATCTTAGAACTTGTTGAACTCAATGAGATAAGGACTTTACCACTTTCTCAATTCATTGAGATAAACACATTGGCAGAATTTCAGCCAAATTGCTCGAAGGAATTCAGAGAAACTTCGAACCTATTGTGGATTTCCCCCAACTTGCTGAATTCACCGAGACAAACACTTTGCGGCCTTCTCATTCCATTGAGATACACACATGGGCAGAATAACAGCGAAACGGCAGTCACTGCTCGATGGTATTCAGAGACATTTTGGAACATTTTGTGGATTTCCTCCAACTTGCTGATCTCATCGAGATAAGCACTTTACAACTTTCTCACTGCATTGAGATACACGCATTGGCAGAATATCAGCCAATTTGCATTCACTACTCGAAGGTATTCAGAGAAACTTTGGAACCGATTGTGGATTTCTTACAACTTGCTGAACTCGTGGAGACAAAGACTTTACCACTTTCTCATTTCATTGAGATACACGCATTGTCAGTGTATCAACCAAAGTTCATTCACTGCTCCAAGGCATTCAGTGAATCTTTGGAATCTATTGGGGATATCTTACAACTTGCTGAAGTCATCGAGATAAGAACTTTACCATTAACTCATTTCATTGAGCTACACACACTGGCAAAATATCAGCCAAATGGCATTCACTGCTCCAAGGTATTGCGAGAAACTTTGGAAGCTATTGTGGATTTCTTCCAATTTGCTGGACTGAATGAGATAAACACTTGACCACTTTCTCATTTCATTGTGATACACATACTGTGGGAGTATCAACCAAATGTAATTCACTACTCACAGGCATTCAGTGAATCTTTGGCACCTATTGGGGATTTCTTTCAACTTGCTGAACTCATAGAGATAAGGACTTTACCACTTTCTCACTGCATTGAGATAAACACATTGGCAGAATATCAGCCCAATGGCATACGCTGCAGGAAGGAATTCAGAGAATATTTGGAACTTTACCACTATCTGATTTCATTGAGATACACACAGTGGCAGAATATCAAACAAATGGCATTCAGTGTTCAAAGGTTTTCAGAGAAACTTTGGAACCGATTGTGGATTTCTTGCAACTTGCTGAACTCGTGGAGACAAAGACTTTACCACTTTCTCATTTCATTGAGATACACGCATTGGCAGTGTATCAACCAAAGTTCATTCACTGCTGCAAGGCATTCAGTGAATCTTTGGAATCTATTGGGGATATCTTACAACTTGCTGAACTCATTGAGATAAGGACTTTACCACTTTCTCAATTCATTGAGATAAACACATTGGCAGAATTTCAGCCAAATTGCATTCATTGCTCGAAGGATTTCAGAGAAACCTTGGAACCTATTGTGGATTTCCCCCAACTTGCTGATCTCATCGAGATAAGCACTATACAACTTTCTCATTTCATTGAGATACACGCATTGGCAGAATATCAGCCAAATTGCATTCACTACTCGAAGGTATTCAGAGAAACTATGGAACCTATTGCGGATTTCTTCCAACTTGCTGAAGTCATCGAGATAAGAACTTTACCATTAACTCATTTCATTGAGCTACACACACTGGCAAAATATCAGCCAAATGGCATTCACTGCTCCAAGGTATTGCGAGAAACTTTGGAAGCTATTGTGGATTTCTTCCAATTTGCTGGACTGAATGAGATAAATACTTGGCCACTTTCTCATTTCATTGTGATACACATACTGTGGGAGTATCAAATAAATGTAATTCACTACTCGCAGGCATTCAGTGAATCTTTGGCACCTATTGGGGATTTCTTTCAACTTGCTGAACTCATAGAGATAAGGACTTTACCACTTTCTCATTGCATTGAGATAAACACATTGGCAGAATTTCAGCCAAATTGCATTCACTGCTCGAAGGATTTCAGAGAAACCTTGGAACCTATTGTGGATTTCCCCCAACTTGCTGATCTCATCGAGATAAGCACTATACAACTTTCTCATTTCATTGAGATACACGCATTGGCAGAATATCAGCCAAATTGCATTCACTACTCGAAGGTATTCAGAGAAACTATGGAACCTATTGCGGATTTCTTCCAACTTGCTGAAGTCATCGAGATAAGAACTTTACCATTAACTCTTTTCATTGAGCTACACACACTGGCAAAATATCAGCCAAATGGCATTCACTGCTCCAAGGTATTGCGAGAAACTTTGGAAGCTATTGTGGATTTCTTCCAATTTGCTGGACTGAATGAGATAAACACTTGACCACTTTCTCATTTCATTGTGATACACATACTGTGGGAGTATCAACCAAATGTAATTCACTACTCGCAGGCATTCAGTGAATCTTTGGCACCTATTGGGGATTTCTTTCAACTTGCTGAACTCATAGAGATAAGGACTTTACCACTTTCTCGCTGCATTGAGATAAACACATTGGCAGAATATCAGCCCAATGGCATACGCTGCTGGAAGGAATTCAGAGAATATTTGGAACTTTACCACTATCTGATATCATTGAGATACACACACTGGCAGAATATCAGACAAATGACATTCACTGCTCGAAGGTATTCAGAGAAACTTTGGAACCGATTGTGGATTTCTAGCAACTTGCTGAACTCGTGGAGACAAAGACTTTACCACTTTCTCATTTCATTGAGATACACGCATTGGCAGAGTATCAACCAAAGTTCATTCACTGCTCCAAGGCATTCAGTGAATCTTTGGAACCTATTGGGGATATCTTAGAACTTGTTGAACTCAATGAGATAAGGACTTTACCACTTTCTCAATTCATTGAGATAAACACATTGGCAGAATTTCAGCCAAATTGCTCGAAGGAATTCAGAGAAACTTCGAACCTATTGTGGATTTCCCCCAACTTGCTGAACTCACCGAGACAAACACTTTGCGGCCTTCTCATTCCATTGAGATACACACATGGGCAGAATAACAGCGAAATGGCATTCACTGCTCGATGGTATTCAGAGACATTTTGGAACATTTTGTGGATTTCCTCCAACTTGCTGATCTCATCGAGATAAGCACTTTACAACTTTCTCACTGCATTGAGATACACGCATTGGCAGAATATCAGCCAATTTGCATTCACTACTCGAAGGTATTCAGAGAAACTTTGGAACCGATTGTGGATTTCTTGCAACTTGCTGAACTCGTGGAGACAAAGACTTTACCACTTTCTCATTTCATTGAGATACACGCATTGGCAGAGTATCAACCAAAGTTCATTCACTGCTCCAAGGCATTCAGTGAATCTTTGGAACCTATTGGGGATATCTTACAACTTGTTGAACTCATTGAGATAAGGACTTTACCACTTTCTCAATTCATTGAGATAAACACATTGGCAGAATTTCAGCCAATTTGCTCGAAGGAATTCAGATAAACTTTGAACCTATTGTGGATTTCCCCCAACTTGCTGAACTCACCGAGACAAACACTTTGCGACCTTCTCATTCCATTGAGATACACACATGGGCAGAATAACAGCCAAATGGCATTCACTGCTCGATGGTATTCAGAGACATTTTGGAACATTTTGTGGATTTCCTCCAACTTGCTGATCTCATCGAGATAAGCACTATACAACTTTCTCACTGCATTGAGATACACGCATTGGCAGAATATCTGCCAATTTGCATTCACTACTCGATGGTATTCAGAGAAACTTTGGAACCTATTGCGAATTTCTTCCAACTTGCTGAAGTGATCGAGATAAGAACTTGACCATTATCTCACTTCATTGAGATACACACACTGGCAGAATATCAAACAAATGGCATTCAGTGTTCAAAGGTTTTCAGAGAAACTTTGGAACCGATTGTGGATTTCTTGCAACTTGCTGAACTCGTGGAGACAAAGACTTTACCACTTTCTCATTTCATTGAGATACACGCATTGGCAGTGTATCAACCAAAGTTCATTCACTGCTCCAAGGCATTCAGTGAATCTTTGGAATCTATTGGGGATATCTTACAACTTGCTGAACTCATTGAGATAAGGACTTTACCACTTTCTCAATTCATTGAGATAAACACATTGGCAGAATTTCAGCCAAATTGCATTCACTGCTCGAAGGATTTCAGAGAAACCTTGGAACCTATTGTGGATTCCCCCAACTTGCTGATCTCATCGAGATAAGCACTATACAACTTTCTCATTTCATTGAGATACACGCATTGGCAGAATATCAGCCAAATTGCATTCACTACTCGAAGGTATTCAGAGAAACTATGGAACCTATTGCGGATTTCTTCCAACTTGCTGAAGTCATCGAGATAAGAACTTTACCATTAACTCATTTCATTGAGCTACACACACTGGCAAAATATCAGCCAAATGGCATTCACTGCTCCAAGGTATTGCGAGAAACTTTGGAAGCTATTGTGGATTTCTTCCAATTTGCTGGACTGAATGAGATAAACACTTGATCACTTTCTCATTTCATTGTGATACACGTACTGTGGGAGTATCAACCAAATGTAATTCACTACTCGCAGGCATTCAGTGAATCTTTGGCACCTATTGGGGATTTCTTTCACCTTGCTGAACTCATAGAGATAAGGACTTTACCACTTTCTCATTGCATTGAGATAAACACATTGGCAGAATTTCAGCCAAATTGCATCCACTGCTCGCAGGATTTCAGAGAAACCTTGGAACCTATTGTGGATTTCCCCCAACTTGCTGATCTCATCGAGATAAGCACTATACAACTTTCTCATTTCATTGAGATACACGCATTGGCAGAATATCAGCCAAATTGCATTCACTACTCGAAGGTATTCAGAGAAACTATGGAACCTATTGCGGATTTCTTCCAACTTGCTGAAGTCATCGAGATAAGAACTTTACCATTAACTCATTTCATTGAGCTACACACACTGGCAAAATATCAGCCAAATGGCATTCACTGCTCCAAGGTATTGCGAGAAACTTTGGAAGCTATTGTGGATTTCTTCCAATTTGCTGGACTGAATGAGATAAATACTTGGCCACTTTCTCATTTCATTGTGATACACATACTGTGGGAGTATCAAATAAATGTAATTCACTACTCGCAGGCATTCAGTGAATCTTTGGCACCTATTGGGGATTTCTTTCAACTTGCTGAACTCATAGAGATAAGGACTTTACCACTTTCTCATTGCATTGAGATAAACACATTGGCAGAATTTCAGCCAAATTGCATTCACTGCTCGAAGGATTTCAGAGAAACCTTGGAACCTATTGTGGATTTCCCCCAACTTGCTGATCTCATCGAGATAAGCACTATACAACTTTCTCATTTCATTGAGATACACGCATTGGCAGAATATCAGCCAAATTGCATTCACTACTCGAAGGTATTCAGAGAAACTATGGAACCTATTGCGGATTTCTTCCAACTTGCTGAAGTCATCGAGATAAGAACTTTACCATTAACTCTTTTCATTGAGCTACACACACTGGCAAAATATCAGCCAAATGGCATTCACTGCTCCAAGGTATTGCGAGAAACTTTGGAAGCTATTGTGGATTTCTTCCAATTTGCTGGACTGAATGAGATAAACACTTGACCACTTTCTCATTTCATTGTGATACACATACTGTGGGAGTATCAACCAAATGTAATTCACTACTCGCAGGCATTCAGTGAATCTTTGGCACCTATTGGGGATTTCTTTAAACTTGCTGAACTCATAGAGATAAGGACTTTACCACTTTCTCGCTGCATTGAGATAAACACATTGGCAGAATATCAGCCCAATGGCATACGCTGCTGGAAGGAATTCAGAGAATATTTGGAACTTTACCACTATCTGATATCATTGAGATACACACACTGGCAGAATATCAGACAAATGACATTCACTGCTCGAAGGTATTCAGAGAAACTTTGGAACCGATTGTGGATTTCTAGCAACTTGCTGAACTCGTGGAGACAAAGACTTTACCACTTTCTCATTTCATTGAGATACACGCATTGGCAGAGTATCAACCAAAGTTCATTCACTGCTCCAAGGCATTCAGTGAATCTTTGGAACCTATTGGGGATATCTTAGAACTTGTTGAACTCAATGAGATAAGGACTTTACCACTTTCTCAATTCATTGAGATAAACACATTGGCAGAATTTCAGCCAAATTGCTCGAAGGAATTCAGAGAAACTTCGAACCTATTGTGGATTTCCCCCAACTTGCTGAACTCACCGAGACAAACACTTTGCGGCCTTCTCATTCCATTGAGATACACACATGGGCAGAATAACAGCGAAATGGCATTCACTGCTCGATGGTATGCAGAGACATTTTGGAACATTTTGTGGATTTCCTCCAACTTGCTGATCTCATCGAGATAAGCACTTTACAACTTTCTCACTGCATTGAGATACACGCATTGGCAGAATATCAGCCAATTTGCATTCACTACTCGAAGGTATTCAGAGAAACTTTGGAACCGATTGTGGATTTCTTACAACTTGCTGAACTCGTGGAGACAAAGACTTTACCACTTTCTCATTTCATTGAGATACACGCATTGGCAGTGTATCAACCAAAGTTCATTCACTGCTCCAAGGCATTCAGTGAATCTTTGGAATCTATTGGGGATATCTTACAACTTGCTGAAGTCATCGAGATAAGAACTTTACCATTAACTCATTTGATTGAGCTACACACACTGGCAAAATATCAGCCAAATGGCATTCACTGCTCCAAGGTATTGCGAGAAACTTTGGAAGCTATTGTGGATTTCTTCCAATTTGCTGGACTGAATGAGATAAACACTTGACCACTTTCTCATTTCATTGTGATACACATACTGTGGGAGTATCAACCAAATGTAATTCACTACTCGCAGGCATTCAGTGAATCTTTGGCACCTATTGGGGATTTCTTTCAACTTGCTGAACTCATAGAGATAAGGAATTTACTTTCTCACTGCATTGAGATAAACACATTGGCAGAATATCAGCCCAATGGCATACGCTGCTGGAAGGAATTCAGAGAATATTTGGAACTTTACCAATATCTGATTTCATTGAGATACACACAGTGGCAGAATATCAAACAAATGGCATTCAGTGTTCAAAGGTTTTCAGAGAAACTTTGGAACCGATTGTGGATTTCTTGCAACTTGCTGAACTCGTGGAGACAAAGACTTTACCACTTTCTCATTTCATTGAGATACACGCATTGGCAGTGTATCAACCAAAGTTCATTCACTGCTGCAAGGCATTCAGTGAATCTTTGGAATCTATTGGGGATATCTTACAACTTGCTGAACTCATTGAGATAAGGACTTTACCACTTTCTCAATTCATTGAGATAAACACATTGGCAGAATTTCAGCCAAATTGCATTCATTGCTCGAAGGATTTCAGAGAAACCTTGGAACCTATTGTGGATTTCCCCCAACTTGCTGATCTCATCGAGATAAGCACTATACAACTTTCTCATTTCATTGAGATACACGCATTGGCAGAATATCAGCCAAATTGCATTCACTACTCGAAGGTATTCAGAGAAACTATAGAACCTATTGCGGATCTCTTCCAACTTGCTGAAGTCATCGAGATAAGAACTTTACCATTAACTCATTTCATTGAGCTACACACACTGGCAAAATATCAGCCAAATGGCATTCACTGCTCCAAGGTATTGCGAGAAACTTTGGAAGCTATTGTGGATTTCTTCCAATTTGCTGGACTGAATGAGATAAACACTTGACCACTTTCTGATTTCATTGTGATACACGTACTGTGGGAGTATCAACCAAATGTAATTCACTACTCGCAGGCATTCAGTGAATCTTTGGCACCTATTGGGGATTTCTTTCAACTTGCTGAACTCATAGAGATAAGGACTTTACCACTTTCTCATTGCATTGAGATAAACACATTGGCAGAATTTCAGCCAAATTGCATCCACTGCTCGCAGGATTTCAGAGAAACCTTGGAACCTATTGTGGATTTCCCCCAACTTGCTGATCTCATCGAGATAAGCACTATACAACTTTCTCATTTCATTGAGATACACGCATTGGCAGAATATCAGCCAAATTGCATTCACTACTCGAAGGTATTCAGAGAAACTATGGAACCTATTGCGGATTTCTTCCAACTTGCTGAAGTCATCGAGATAAGAACTTTACCATTAACTCATTTCATTGAGCTACACACACTGGCAAAATATCAGCCAAATGGCATTCACTGCTCCAAGGTATTGCGAGAAACTTTGGAAGCTATTGTGGATTTCTTCCAATTTGCTGGACTGAATGAGATAAATACTTGGCCACTTTCTCATTTCATTGTGATACACATACTGTGGGAGTATCAAATAAATGTAATTCACTACTCGCAGGCATTCAGTGAATCTTTGGCACCTATTGGGGATTTCTTTCAACTTGCTGAACTCATAGAGATAAGGACTTTACCACTTTCTCATTGCATTGAGATAAACACATTGGCAGAATTTCAGCCAAATTGCATTCACTGCTCGAAGGATTTCAGAGAAACCTTGGAACCTATTGTGGATTTCCCCCAACTTGCTGATCTCATCGAGATAAGCACTATACAACTTTCTCATTTCATTGAGATACACGCATTGGCAGAATATCAGCCAAATTGCATTCACTTCTCGAAGGTATTCAGAGAAACTATGGAACCTATTGCGGATTTCTTCCAACTTGCTGAAGTCATCGAGATAAGAACTTTACCATTAACTCTTTTCATTGAGCTACACACACTGGCAAAATATCAGCCAAATGGCAATCACTGCTCCAAGGTATTGCGAGAAACTTTGGAAGCTATTGTGGATTTCTTCCAATTTGCTGGACTGAATGAGATAAACACTTGACCACTTTCTCATTTCATTGTGATACACATACTGTGGGAGTATCAACCAAATGTAATTCACTACTCGCAGGCATTCAGTGAATCTTTGGCACCTATTGGGGATTTCTTTCAACTTGCTGAACTCATAGAGATAAGGACTTTACCACTTTCTCATTGCATTGAGATAAACACATTGGCAGAATATCAGCCCAATGGCATACGCTGCTGGAAGGAATTCAGAGAATATTTGGAACTTTACCACTATCTGATATCATTGAGATACACACACTGGCAGAATATCAGACAAATGACATTCACTGCTCGAAGGTATTCAGAGAAACTTTGGAACCGATTGTGGATTTCTAGCAACTTGCTGAACTCGTGGAGACAAAGACTTTACCACTTTCTCATTTCATTGAGATACACGCATTGGCAGAGTATCAACCAAAGTTCATTCACTGCTCCAAGGCATTCAGTGAATCTTTGGAACCTATTGGGGATATCTTAGAACTTGTTGAACTCAATGAGATAAGGACTTTACCACTTTCTCAATTCATTGAGATAAACACATTGGCAGAATTTCAGCCAAATTGCTCGAAGGAATTCAGAGAAACTTCGAACCTATTGTGGATTTCCCCCAACTTGCTGAATTCACCGAGACAAACACTTTGCGGCCTTCTCATTCCATTGAGATACACACATGGGCAGAATAACAGCGAAACGGCAGTCACTGCTCGATGGTATTCAGAGACATTTTGGAACATTTTGTGGATTTCCTCCAACTTGCTGATCTCATCGAGATAAGCACTTTACAACTTTCTCACTGCATTGAGATACACGCATTGGCAGAATATCAGCCAATTTGCATTCACTACTCGAAGGTATTCAGAGAAACTTTGGAACCGATTGTGGATTTCTTACAACTTGCTGAACTCGTGGAGACAAAGACTTTACCACTTTCTCATTTCATTGAGATACACGCATTGTCAGTGTATCAACCAAAGTTCATTCACTGCTCCAAGGCATTCAGTGAATCTTTGGAATCTATTGGGGATATCTTACAACTTGCTGAAGTCATCGAGATAAGAACTTTACCATTAACTCATTTCATTGAGCTACACACACTGGCAAAATATCAGCCAAATGGCATTCACTGCTCCAAGGTATTGCGAGAAACTTTGGAAGCTATTGTGGATTTCTTCCAATTTGCTGGACTGAATGAGATAAACACTTGACCACTTTCTCATTTCATTGTGATACACATACTGTGGGAGTATCAACCAAATGTAATTCACTACTCACAGGCATTCAGTGAATCTTTGGCACCTATTGGGGATTTCTTTCAACTTGCTGAACTCATAGAGATAAGGACTTTACCACTTTCTCACTGCATTGAGATAAACACATTGGCAGAATATCAGCCCAATGGCATACGCTGCAGGAAGGAATTCAGAGAATATTTGGAACTTTACCACTATCTGATTTCATTGAGATACACACAGTGGCAGAATATCAAACAAATGGCATTCAGTGTTCAAAGGTTTTCAGAGAAACTTTGGAACCGATTGTGGATTTCTTGCAACTTGCTGAACTCGTGGAGACAAAGACTTTACCACTTTCTCATTTCATTGAGATACACGCATTGGCAGTGTATCAACCAAAGTTCATTCACTGCTGCAAGGCATTCAGTGAATCTTTGGAATCTATTGGGGATATCTTACAACTTGCTGAACTCATTGAGATAAGGACTTTACCACTTTCTCAATTCATTGAGATAAACACATTGGCAGAATTTCAGCCAAATTGCATTCATTGCTCGAAGGATTTCAGAGAAACCTTGGAACCTATTGTGGATTTCCCCCAACTTGCTGATCTCATCGAGATAAGCACTATACAACTTTCTCATTTCATTGAGATACACGCATTGGCAGAATATCAGCCAAATTGCATTCACTACTCGAAGGTATTCAGAGAAACTATGGAACCTATTGCGGATTTCTTCCAACTTGCTGAAGTCATCGAGATAAGAACTTTACCATTAACTCATTTCATTGAGCTACACACACTGGCAAAATATCAGCCAAATGGCATTCACTGCTCCAAGGTATTGCGAGAAACTTTGGAAGCTATTGTGGATTTCTTCCAATTTGCTGGACTGAATGAGATAAATACTTGGCCACTTTCTCATTTCATTGTGATACACATACTGTGGGAGTATCAAATAAATGTAATTCACTACTCGCAGGCATTCAGTGAATCTTTGGCACCTATTGGGGATTTCTTTCAACTTGCTGAACTCATAGAGATAAGGACTTTACCACTTTCTCATTGCATTGAGATAAACACATTGGCAGAATTTCAGCCAAATTGCATTCACTGCTCGAAGGATTTCAGAGAAACCTTGGAACCTATTGTGGATTTCCCCCAACTTGCTGATCTCATCGAGATAAGCACTATACAACTTTCTCATTTCATTGAGATACACGCATTGGCAGAATATCAGCCAAATTGCATTCACTACTCGAAGGTATTCAGAGAAACTATGGAACCTATTGCGGATTTCTTCCAACTTGCTGAAGTCATCGAGATAAGAACTTTACCATTAACTCTTTTCATTGAGCTACACACACTGGCAAAATATCAGCCAAATGGCATTCACTGCTCCAAGGTATTGCGAGAAACTTTGGAAGCTATTGTGGATTTCTTCCAATTTGCTGGACTGAATGAGATAAACACTTGACCACTTTCTCATTTCATTGTGATACACATACTGTGGGAGTATCAACCAAATGTAATTCACTACTCGCAGGCATTCAGTGAATCTTTGGCACCTATTGGGGATTTCTTTCAACTTGCTGAACTCATACAGATAAGGACTTTACCACTTTCTCGCTGCATTGAGATAAACACATTGGCAGAATATCAGCCCAATGGCATACGCTGCTGGAAGGAATTCAGAGAATATTTGGAACTTTACCACTATCTGATATCATTGAGATACACACACTGGCAGAATATCAGACAAATGACATTCACTGCTCGAAGGTATTCAGAGAAACTTTGGAACCGATTGTGGATTTCTAGCAACTTGCTGAACTCGTGGAGACAAAGACTTTACCACTTTCTCATTTCATTGAGATACACGCATTGGCTGAGTATCAACCAAAGTTCATTCACTGCTCCAAGGCATTCAGTGAATCTTTGGAACCTATTGGGGATATCTTAGAACTTGTTGAACTCAATGAGATAAGGACTTTACCACTTTCTCAATTCATTGAGATAAACACATTGGCAGAATTTCAGCCAAATTGCTCGAAGGAATTCAGAGAAACTTTGAACCTATTGTGGATTTCCCCCAACTTGCTGAACTCACCGAGACAAACACTTTGCGGCCTTCTCATTCCATTGAGATACACACATGGGCAGAATAACAGCGAAATGGCATTCACTGCTCGATGGTATTCAGAGACATTTTGGAACATTTTGTGGATTTCCTCCAACTTGCTGATCTCATCGAGATAAGCACTTTACAACTTTCTCACTGCATTGAGATACACGCATTGGCAGAATATCAGCCAATTTGCATTCACTACTCGAAGGTATTCAGAGAAACTTTGGAACCGATTGTGGATTTCTTACAACTTGCTGAACTCGTGGAGACAAAGACTTTACCACTTTCTCATTTCATTGAGATACACGCATTGGCAGTGTATCAACCAAAGTTCATTCACTGCTCCAAGGCATTCAGTGAATCTTTGGAATCTATTGGGGATATCTTACAACTTGCTGAAGTCATCGAGATAAGAACTTTACCATTAACTCATTTGATTGAGCTACACACACTGGCAAAATATCAGCCAAATGGCATTCACTGCTCCAAGGTATTGCGAGAAACTTTGGAAGCTATTGTGGATTTCTTCCAATTTGCTGGACTGAATGAGATAAACACTTGACCACTTTCTCATTTCATTGTGATACACATACTGTGGGAGTATCAACCAAATGTAATTCACTACTCGCAGGCATTCAGTGAATCTTTGGCACCTATTGGGGATTTCTTTCAACTTGCTGAACTCATAGAGATAAGGAATTTACCACTTTCTCACTGCATTGAGATAAACACATTGGCAGAATATCAGCCCATGGCATACGCTGCTGGAAGGAATTCAGAGAATATTTGGAACTTTACCACTATCTGATTTCATTGAGATACACACAGTGGCAGAATATCAAACAAATGGCATTCAGTGTTCAAAGGTTTTCAGAGAAACTTTGGAACCGATTGTGGATTTCTTGCAACTTGCTGAACTCGTGGAGACAAAGACTTTACCACTTTCTCATTTCATTGAGATACACGCATTGGCAGTGTATCAACCAAAGTTCATTCACTGCTGCAAGGCATTCAGTGAATCTTTGGAATCTATTGGGGATATCTTACAACTTGCTGAACTCATTGAGATAAGGACTTTACCACTTTCTCAATTCATTGAGATAAACACATTGGCAGAATTTCAGCCAAATTGCATTCATTGCTCGAAGGATTTCAGAGAAACCTTGGAACCTATTGTGGATTTCCCCCAACTTGCTGATCTCATCGAGATAAGCACTATACAACTTTCTCATTTCATTGAGATACACGCATTGGCAGAATATCAGCCAAATTGCATTCACTACTCGAAGGTATTCAGAGAAACTATGGAACCTATTGCGGATTTCTTCCAACTTGCTGAAGTCATCGAGATAAGAACTTTACCATTAACTCATTTCATTGAGCTACACACACTGGCAAAATATCAGCCAAATGGCATTCACTGCTCCAAGGTATTGCGAGAAACTTTGGAAGCTATTGTGGATTTCTTCCAATTTGCTGGACTGAATGAGATAAACACTTGACCACTTTCTCATTTCATTGTGATACACGTACTGTGGGAGTATCAACCAAATGTAATTCACTACTCGCAGGCATTCAGTGAATCTTTGGCACCTATTGGGGATTTCTTTCAACTTGCTGAACTCATAGAGATAAGGACTTTACCACTTTCTCATTGCATTGAGATAAACACATTGGCAGAATTTCAGCCAAATTGCATCCACTGCTCGCAGGATTTCAGAGAAACCTTGGAACCTATTGTGGATTTCCCCCAACTTGCTGATCTCATCGAGATAAGCACTATACAACTTTCTCATTTCATTGAGATACACGCATTGGCAGAATATCAGCCAAATTGCATTCACTACTCGAAGGTATTCAGAGAAACTATGGAACCTATTGCGGATTTCTTCCAACTTGCTGAAGTCATCGAGATAAGAACTTTACCATTAACTCATTTCATTGAGCTACACACATGGGCAGAATAACAGCCAAATGGCATTCACTGCTCGATGGTATTCAGAGACATTTTGGAACATTTTGCTGATCTCATCGAGATAAGCACTATACAATTTCTCATTGCATTGTGATACACGCATTGGCAGAATATCAGCCAATTTGCATTCACTAGTCGAAGGTATTCAGAGAAACTTTGGAACCTATTGCGAATTTCTTCCAACTTGCTGAAGTGATCGAGATAAGAACTTTACCATTATCTCACTTCATTGAGATACACACACTGGCAGAATATCAAACAAACGGCATTCAGTGTTCGAAGGTTTTCAGAGAAACTTTGGAACCGATTGTGGATTTCTTTCAACTTGCTGAATTCCGTGATATAAGGGCATTACCACTTTCACATTTCATTGACATAAACACATTGGCAGAATATCAGCCGAATTGCATTCACTGCTCGAAAGTATTCAGAGAAACTTTGGAACCTATTTTGGATTTCCTCCAATTTACTGAGCTCATCGTGATAAACAGTATACAACTTTCTCATTTCATTGAGATACACCCATTGGCAGAGTATCAGCCAAATTTCATTCAGTGCTCCAAGGCATTCAGTGAATCTTTGGAACCTATTGGGGATATCTTACAACTTGTTGAACTCATTGAGATAAGGACTTTACCACTTTCTCAATTCATTGAGATAAACACATTGGCAGAATTTCAGCCAAATTGCTCGAAGGAATTCAGAGAAACCTTAGAACCTATTATGGATTTCCCCCAACTTGCTGAACTCACCGAGACAAACACTTTGCGAAATTCTCATTCCATTGAGATACACACATGGGCAGAATAACAGTCAAATGGCATTCACTGCTCGATGGTATTCAGAGACATTTTGGAACATTTTGTGGATTTCCTCCAACTTGTTGATCTCATCGAGAGAAGCACTATACAACTTTCTCATTGCATTGAGATACACGCATTGGCAGAATATCAGCCAATTTGCATTCACTACTCGAAGGTATTCAGAGAAACTTTGGAACCTATTGCGAATTTCTTCCAACTTGCTGAAGTGATCGAGATAAGAACTTTACCATTATCTCACTTCATTGAGATACACACACTGGCAGAATATCAAACAAATGGCATTCAGTGTTCAAAGGTTTTCAGAGAAACTTTGGAACCGATTGTGGATTTCTGGCAACTTGCTGAACTCAACGAGGTAAACACGAGAATTTGCCACTTTCTCATTTCATTGAGATACACGCATAGACAGAATAACAGCCAATGGCATTCACTGCTCGACTGTATTCAAAGAAACTTTGGAACCGATTGTGGATTTCTTGCAACTTGCTGAACTCGTGGAGACAAAGACTTTACCACTTTCTCATTTCATTGAGATACCCGCATTGGCTGAGTATCAACCAAAGTTCCTTCACTGCTCCAAGGCATTCAGTGAATCTTTGGAACCTATTGGGGATATCTTACAACTTGCTGAACTCATTGAGATAAGGACTTTACCACTTTCTCAATTCATTGAGATAAACACATTGGCAGAATTTCAGCCAAATTGCATTCACTGCTCGAAGGATTTCAGAGAAACCTTGGAACCTATTGTGGATTTCCCCCAACTTGCTGATCTCATCGAAATAAGCACTATAAAACTTTCTCATTTCATTGAGATACACGCATTGGCAGAATATCAGACAAATGACATTCACTGCTCGAAGGTATTCAGAGAAACTTTGGAACCGATTGTGGATTTCTTGCAACTTGCTGAACTCGTGGAGACAAAGACTTTACCACTTTCTCATTTCATTGAGATACACACATTGGCAGAATATCAGACAATTGGCATTCAGTGCTCCAAGGTATTTTCAGAAATTTTGGAACCCATTGTGAATTTCTTCCAATTTGCTGAACTCAACGAGGTAAACACTTTCCCACTTTCTCATTTCATTGAGATACACGCATAGACAGAATAACAGCCAATGGCATTCACTGCTCGACTGTATTCAGAGAAACTTTGGAACCTATTGCGAATTTCTTCCAACTTGCTGAACTCGTGGAGACAAAGACTTTACCACTTTCTCGTTTCATTGAGATACACGCATTGGCAGAGTATCAACCAAAGTTCATTCACTGCTCCAAGGCATTCAGTGAATCTTTGGAACCTATTGGGGATATCTTACAACTTGTTGAATTCATTGAGATAAGGACTTTACCACATTCTCAATTCATTGAGATAAACACATTGGCAGAATTTCAGCCAAATTGCTTGAAGGAATTCAGAGAAACTTTGGAACCTATTGCGGATTTCTTCCAACTTGCTGAAGTCATCGAGATAAGAACTTTACCATTAACTCATTTCATTGAGCTACACACACTGGCAAAATATCAGCCAAATGGCATTCACTGCTCCAAGGTATTGCGAGAAACTTTGGAAGCTATTGTGGATTTCTTCCAATTTGCTGGACTGAATGAGATAAACACTTGACCACTTTCTCATTTCATTGTGATACACATACTGTGGGAGTATCAACCAAATGTAATTCACTACTCGCAGGCATTCAGTGAATCTTTGGCACCTATTGGGGATTTCTTTCAACTTGCTGAACTCATAGAGATAAGGACTTTATCACTTTCTCACTGCATTGAGATAAACACATTGGCAGAATTTCAGCCAAATTGCTCGAAGGAATTCAGAGAAACCTTAGAACCTATTATGGATTTCCCCCAACTTGCTGAACTCACCGAGACAAACACTTTGCGACCTTCTCATTCCATTGAGATACACACATGGGCAGAATAACAGCCAAATGGCATTCACTGCTCGATGGTATTCAGAGACATTTTGGAACATTTTGTGGATTTCCTCCAACTTGCTGATCTCATCGAGATAAGCACTATACAACTTTCTCATTGCATTGAGATACACGCATTGGCAGAAAATCTGCCAATTTGCATTCACTACTCGATGGTATTCAGAGAAACTTTGGAACCTATTGCGAATTTCTTCCAACTTGCTGAAGTGATCGAGATAAGAACTTGACCATTATCTCACTTCATTGAGATACACACAGTGGCAGAATATCAAACAAATGGCATTCAGTGTTCAAAGGTTTTCAGAGAAACTTTGGAACCGATTGTGGATTTCTTGCAACTTGCTGAACTCGTGGAGACAAAGACTTTACCACTTTCTCATTTCATTGAGATACACGCATTGGCAGTGTATCAACCAAAGTTCATTCACTGCTGCAAGGCATTCAGTGAATCTTTGGAATCTATTGGGGATATCTTACAACTTGCTGAACTCATTGAGATAAGGACTTTACCACTTTCTCAATTCATTGAGATAAACACATTGGCAGAATTTCAGCCAAATTGCATTCACTGCTCGAAGGATTTCAGAGAAACCTTGGAACCTATTGTGGATTTCCCCCAACTTGCTGATCTCATCGAGATAAGCACTATACAACTTTCTCATTTCATTGAGATACACGCATTGGCAGAATATCAGCCAAATTGCATTCACTACTCGAGGGTATTCAGAGAAACTATGGAACCTATTGCGGATTTCTTCCAACTTGCTGAAGTCATCGAGATAAGAACTTTACCATTAACTCTTTTCATTGAGCTACACACACTGGCAAAATATCAGCCAAATGGCATTCACTGCTCCAAGGTATTGCGAGAAACTTTGGAAGCTATTGTGGATTTCTTCCAATTTGCTGGACTGAATGAGATAAACACTTGACCACTTTCTCATTTCATTGAGATACACACATGGGCAGAATAACAGCGAAATGGCATTCACTGCTCGATGGTATTCAGAGACATTTTGGAACATTTTGTGGATTTCCTCCAACTTGCTGATCTCATCGAGATAAGCACTTTACAACTTTCTCACTGCATTGAGATACACGCATTGGCAGAATATCAGCCAATTTGCATTCACTACTCGAAGGTATTCAGAGAAACTTTGGAACCGATTGTGGATTTCTTACAACTTGCTGAACTCGTGGAGACAAAGACTTTACCACTTTCTCATTTCATTGAGATACACGCATTGGCAGTGTATCAACCAAAGTTCATTCACTGCTCCAAGGCATTCAGTGAATCTTTGGAATCTATTGGGGATATCTTACAACTTGCTGAAGTCATCGAGATAAGAACTTTACCATTAACTCATTTCATTGAGCTACACACACTGGCAAAATATCAGCCAAATGGCATTCACTGCTCCAAGGTATTGCGAGAAACTTTGGAAGCTATTGTGGATTTCTTCCAATTTGCTGGACTGAATGAGATAAACACTTGATCACTTTCTCATTTCATTGTGTTACACATACTGTGGGAGTATCAACCAAATGTAATTCACTACTCGCAGGCATTCAGTGAATCTTTGGCACCTATTGTGGATTTCTTTCAACTTGCTGAACTCATAGAGATAAGGACTTTACCACTTTCTCAATTCATTGAGATAAAGACATTGGCAGAATTTCAGCCAAATTGCTCGAAGGAATTCAGATAAACTTTGAACCTATTGTGGATTTCCCCCAACTTGCTGAACTCACCGAGACAAACACTTTGCGACCTTCTCATTCCATTGAGATACACACATGGGCAGAATAACAGCCAAATGGCATTCACTGCTCGATGGTATTCAGAGACATTTTGGAACATTTTGTGAATTTCCTCCAACTTGCTGATCTCATCGAGATAAGCACTATACAACTTTCTCACTGCATTGAGATACACGCATTGGCAGAAAATCTGCCAATTTGCATTCACTACTCGATGGTATTCAGAGAAACTTTGGAACCTATTGCGAATTTCTTCCAACTTGCTGAAGTGATCGAGATAAGAACTTGACCATTATCTCACTTCATTGAGATACACACAGTGGCAGAATATCAAACAAATGGCATTCAGTGTTCAAAGGTTTTCAGAGAAACTTTGGAACCGATTGTGGATTTCTTGCAACTTGCTGAACTCGTGGAGACAAAGACTTTACCACTTTCTCATTTCATTGAGATACACGCATTGGCAGTGTATCAACCAAAGTTCATTCACTGCTGCAAGGCATTCAGTGAATCTTTGGAATCTATTGGGGATATCTTACAACTTGCTGAACTCATTGAGATAAGGACTTTACCACTTTCTCAATTCATTGAGATAAACACATTGGCAGAATTTCAGCCAAATTGCATTCATTGCTCGAAGGATTTCAGAGAAACCTTGGAACCTATTGTGGATTTCCCCCAACTTGCTGATCTCATCGAGATAAGCACTATACAACTTTCTCATTTCATTGAGATACACGCATTGGCAGAATACCAGCCAAATTGCATTCACTACTCGAAGGTATTCAGAGAAACTATGGAACCTATTGCGGATTTCTTCCAACTTGCTGAAGTCATCGAGATAAGAACTTTACCATTAACTCATTTCATTGAGCTACACACACTGGCAAAATATCAGCCAAATGGCATTCACTGCTCCAAGGTATTGCGAGAAACTTTGGAAGCTATTGTGGATTTCTTCCAATTTGCTGGACTGAATGAGATAAACACTTGACCACTTTCTCATTTCATTGTGATACACGTACTGTGGGAGTATCAACCAAATGTAATTCACTACTCGCAGGCATTCAGTGAATCTTTGGCACCTATTGGGGATTTCTTTCATCTTGCTGAACTCATAGAGATAAGGACTTTACCACTTTCTCATTGCATTGAGATAAACACATTGGCAGAATTTCAGCCAAATTGCATCCACTGCTCGCAGGATTTCAGAGAAACCTTGGAACCTATTGTGGATTTCCCCCAACTTGCTGATCTCATCGAGATAAGCACTATACAACTTTCTCATTTCATTGAGATACACGCATTGGCAGAATATCAGCCAAATTGCATTCACTACTCGAAGGTATTCAGAGAAACTATGGAACCTATTGCGGATTTCTTCCAACTTGCTGAAGTCATCGAGATAAGAACTTTACCATTAACTCATTTCATTGAGCTACACACACTGGCAAAATATCAGCCAAATGGCATTCACTGCTCCAAGGTATTGCGAGAAACTTTGGAAGCTATTGTGGATTTCTTCCAATTTGCTGGACTGAATGAGATAAATACTTGGCCACTTTCTCATTTCATTGTGATACACATACTGTGGGAGTATCAAATAAATGTAATTCACTACTCGCAGGCATTCAGTGAATCTTTGGCACCTATTGGGGATTTCTTTCAACTTGCTGAACTCATAGAGATAAGGACTTTACCACTTTCTCATTGCATTGAGATAAACACATTGGCAGAATTTCAGCCAAATTGCATTCACTGCTCGAAGGATTTCAGAGAAACCTTGGAACCTATTGTGGATTTCCCCCAACTTGCTGATCTCATCGAGATAAGCACTATACAACTTTCTCATTTCATTGAGATACACGCATTGGCAGAATATCAGCCAAATTGCATTCACTACTCGAAGGTATTCAGAGAAACTATGGAACCTATTGCGGATTTCTTCCAACTTGCTGAAGTCATCGAGATAAGAACTTTACCATTAACTCTTTTCATTGAGCTACACACACTGGCAAAATATCAGCCAAATGGCATTCACTGCTCCAAGGTATTGCGAGAAACTTTGGAAGCTATTGTGGATTTCTTCCAATTTGCTGGACTGAATGAGATAAACACTTGACCACTTTCTCATTTCATTGTGATACACATACTGTGGGAGTATCAACCAAATGTAATTCACTACTCGCAGGCATTCAGTGAATCTTTGGCACCTATTGGGGATTTCTTTCAACTTGCTGAACTCATAGAGATAAGGAATTTACCACTTTCTCACTGCATTGAGATAAACACATTGGCAGAATATCAGCCCAATGGCATACGCTGCTGGAAGGAATTCAGAGAATATTTGGAACTTTACCACTATCTGATTTCATTGAGATACACACAGTGGCAGAATATCAAACAAATGGCATTCAGTGTTCAAAGGTTTTCAGAGAAACTTTGGAACCGATTGTGGATTTCTTGCAACTTGCTGAACTCGTGGAGACAAAGACTTTACCACTTTCTCATTTCATTGAGATACACGCATTGGCAGTGTATCAACCAAAGTTCATTCACTGCTGCAAGGCATTCAGTGAATCTTTGGAATCTATTGGGGATATCTTACAACTTGCTGAACTCATTGAGATAAGGACTTTACCACTTTCTCAATTCATTGAGATAAACACATTGGCAGAATTTCAGCCAAATTGCATTCATTGCTCGAAGGATTTCAGAGAAACCTTGGAACCTATTGTGGATTTCCCCCAACTTGCTGATCTCATCGAGATAAGCACTATACAACTTTCTCATTTCATTGAGATACACGCATTGGCAGAATATCAGCCAAATTGCATTCACTACTCGAAGGTATTCAGAGAAACTATGGAACCTATTGCGGATCTCTTCCAACTTGCTGAAGTCATCGAGATAAGAACTTTACCATTAACTCATTTCATTGAGCTACACACACTGGCAAAATATCAGCCAAATGGCATTCACTGCTCCAAGGTATTGCGAGAAACTTTGGAAGCTATTGTGGATTTCTTCCAATTTGCTGGACTGAATGAGATAAACACTTGACCACTTTCTCATTTCATTGTGATACACGTACTGTGGGAGTATCAACCAAATGTAATTCACTACTCGCAGGCATTCAGTGAATCTTTGGCACCTATTGCGGATTTCTTTCAACTTGCTGAACTCATAGAGATAAGGACTTTACCACTTTCTCATTGCATTGAGATAAACACATTGGCAGAATTTCAGCCAAATTGCATCCACTGCTCGCAGGATTTCAGAGAAACCTTGGAACCTATTGTGGATTTCCCCCAACTTGCTGATCTCATCGAGATAAGCACTATACAACTTTCTCATTTCATTGAGATACACGCATTGGCAGAATATCAGCCAAATTGCATTCACTACTCGAAGGTATTCAGAGAAACTTTGGAACCTATTGCGAATTTCTTCCAACTTGCTGAAGTGATCGAGATAAGAACTTTACCATTATCTCACTTCATTGAGATACACACAGTGGCAGAATATCAAACAAATGGCAGTCAGTGTTCAAAGGTTTTCAGAGAAACTTTGGAACCGATTGTGGATTTCTTGCAACTTGCTGAACTCGTGGAGACAAAGACTTTACCACTTTCTCATTTCATTGAGATACACGCATTGGCAGTGTATCAACCAAAGTTCATTCACTGCTGCAAGGCATTCAGTGAATCTTTGGAATCTATTGGGGATATCTTACAACTTGCTGAACTCATTGAGATAAGGACTTTACCACTTTCTCAATTCATTGAGATAAACACATTGGCAGAATTTCAGCCAAATTGCATTCATTGCTCGAAGGATTTCAGAGAAACCTTGGAACCTATTGTGGATTTCCCCCAACTTGCTGATCTTATCGAGATAAGCACTATACAACTTTCTCATTTCATTGAGATACACGCATTGGCAGAATATCAGCCAAATTACATTCACTACTCGAAGGTATTCAGAGAAACTATGGAACCTATTGCGGATTTCTTCCAACTTGCTGAAGTCATCGAGATAAGAACTTTACCATTAACTCATTTCATTGAGCTACACACACTGGCAAAATATCAGCCAAATGGCATTCACTGCTCCAAGGTATTGCGAGAAACTTTGGAAGCTATTGTGGATTTCTTCCAATTTGCTGGACTGAATGAGATAAACACTTGACCACTTTCTCATTTCATTGTGATACACGTACTGTGGGAGTATCAACCAAATGTAATTCACTACTCGCAGGCATTCAGTGAATCTTTGGCACCTATTGGGGATTTCTTTCATCTTGCTGAACTCATAGAGATAAGGACTTTACCACTTTCTCATTGCATTGAGATAAACACATTGGCAGAATATCAGCCCAATGGCATACGCTGCTGGAAGGAATTCAGAGAATATTTGGAACTTTACCACTATCTGATTTCATTGAGATACACACACTGGCAGAATATCAGACAAATGACATTCACTGCTCGAAGGTATTCAGAGAAACTTTGGAACCGATTGTGGATTTCTTGCAACTTGCTGAACTCGTGGAGACAAAGACTTTACCACTTTCTCATTTCATTGAGATACACGCATTGGCAGAGTATCAACCAAAGTTCATTCACTGCTCCAAGGCATTCAGTGAATCTTTGGAACCTATTGGGGATATCTTAGAACTTGTTGAACTCAATGAGATAAGGACTTTACCACTTTCTCAATTCATTGAGATAAACACATTGGCAGAATTTCAGTCAAATTGCTCGAAGGAATTCAGAGAAACTTTGAACCTATTGTGGATTTTCCCCAACTTGCTGAACTCACCGAGACAAACACTTTGCGACCTTCTCATTCCATTGAGATACACACATGGGCAGAATAACAGCCAAATGGCATTCACTGCTCGATGGTATTCAGAGACATTTTGGAACATTTTGTGGATTTCCTCCAACTTGCTGATCTCATCGAGATAAGCACTTTACAACTTTCTCACTGCATTGAGATACACGCATTGGCAGAATATCAGCCAATTTGCATTCACTACTCGAAGGTATTCAGAGAAACTTTGGAACCGATTGTGGATTTCTTACAACTTGCTGAACTCGTGGAGACAAAGACTTTACCACTTTCTCATTTCATTGAGATACACGCATTGTCAGTGTATCAACCAAAGTTCATTCACTGCTCCAAGGCATTCAGTGAATCTTTGGAACGTATTGGGGATATCTTAGAACTTGTTGAACTCATTGAGATAAGGACTTTACCACTTTCTCAATTTATTGAGATAAACACATTGGCAGAATTTCAGCCAAATTGCTCGAAGGAATTCAGAGAAACTTTGAACCTATTGTGGATTTCCCCCAACTTGCTGAACTCACCGAGACAAACACTTTGCGACCTTCTCATTCCATTGAGATACACACATGGGCAGAATAACAGCCAAATGGCATTCACTGCTCGATGGTATTCAGAGACATTTTGGAACATTTTGTGGATTTCCTCCAACTTGCTGATCTCATCGAGATAAGCGCTATACAACTTTCTCACTGCATTGAGATACACGCATTGGCAGAAAATCTGCCAATTTGCATTCACTACTCGATGGTATTCAGAGAAACTTTGGAACCTATTGCGAATTTCTTCCAACTTGCTGAAGTGATCGAGATAAGAACTTGACCATTATCTCACTTCATTGAGATACACACAGTGGCAGAATATCAAACAAATGGCATTCAGTGTTCAAAGGTTTTCAGAGAAACTTTGGAACCGATTGTGGATTTCTTGCAACTTGCTGAACTCGTGGAGACAAAGACTTTACCACTTTCTCATTTCATTGAGATACACGTATTGGCAGTGTATCAACCGAAGTTCATTCACTGCTGCAAGGCATTCAGTGAATCTTTGGAATCTATTGGGGATATCTTACAACTTGCTGAACTCATTGAGATAAGGACTTTACCACTTTCTCAATTCATTGAGATAAACACATTGGCAGAATTTCAGCCAAATTGCATTCATTGCTCGAAGGATTTCAGAGAAACCTTGGAACCTATTGTGGATTTCCCCCAACTTGCTGATCTCATCGAGATAAGCACTATACAACTTTCTCATTTCATTGAGATACACGCATTGGCAGAATATCAGCCAAATTGCATTCACTACTCGAAGGTATTCAGAGAAACTATGGAACCTATTGCGGATTTCTTCCAACTTGCTGAAGTCATCGAGATAAGAACTTTACCATTAACTCATTTCATTGAGCTACACACACTGGCAAAATATCAGCCAAATGGCATTCACTGCTCCAAGGTATTGCGAGAAACTTTGGAAGCTATTGTGGATTTCTTCCAATTTGCTGGACTGAATGAGATAAACACTTGACCACTTTCTCATTTCATTGTGATACACGTACTGTGGGAGTATCAACCAAATGTAATCACTACTCGCAGGCATTCAGTGAATCTTTGGCACCTATTGGGGATTTCTTTCACCTTGCTGAACTCATAGAGATAAGGACTTTACCACTTTCTCATTGCATTGAGATAAACACATTGGCAGAATTTCAGCCAAATTGCATCCACTGCTCGCAGGATTTCAGAGAAACCTTGGAACCTATTGTGGATTTCCCCCAACTTGCTGATCTCATCGAGATAAGCACTATACAACTTTCTCATTTCATTGAGATACACGCATTGGCAGAATATCAGCCAAATTGCATTCACTACTCGAATGTATTCAGAGAAACTATGGAACCTATTGCGGATTTCTTCCAACTTGCTGAAGTCATCGAGATAAGAACTTTACCATTAACTCTTTTCATTGAGCTACACACACTGGCAAAATATCAGCCAAATGGCATTCACTGCTCCAAGGTATTGCGAGAAACTTTGGAAGCTATTGTGGATTTCTTCTAATTTGCTGGACTGAATGAGATAAACACTTGACCACTTTCTCATTTCATTGTGATACACGTACTGTGGGAGTATCAACCAAATGTAATTCACTACTCGCAGGCATTCAGTGAATCTTTGGCACCTATTGGGGATTTCTTTCAACTTGCTGAACTCATAGAGATAAGGACTTTACCACTTTCTCACTGCATTGAGATAAACACATTGGCAGAATATCAGCCCAATGGCATACGCTGCTGGAAGGAATTCAGAGAATATTTGGAACTTTACCACTATCTGATTTCATTGAGATACACACACTGGCAGAATATCAGACAAATGACATTCACTGCTCGAAGGTATTCAGAGAAACTTTGGAACCGATTGTGGATTTCTTGCAACTTGCTGAACTCGTGGAGACAAAGACTTTACCACTTTCTCATTTCATTGAGATACACGCATTGGCAGAGTATCAACCAAAGTTCATTCACTGCTCCAAGGCATTCAGTGAATCTTTGGAACCTATTGGGGATGTCTTAGAACTTGTTGAACTCAATGAGATAAGGACTTTACCACTTTCTCAACTCATTGAGATAAACACATTGGCAGAATTTCACCCAAATTGCTCGAAGGAATTCAGAGAAACTTTGAACCTATTGTGGATTTCCCCCAACTTGCGACCTTCTCATCCATTGAGATACACACATGGGCAGAATAACAGCGAAATGGCATTCAATGCTCGATGGTATTCAGAGACATTTTGGAACATTTTGTGGATTTCCTCCAACTTGCTGATCTCATCGAGATAAGCACTTTACAACTTTCTCACTGCATTGAGATACACGCATTGGCAGAATATCAGCCAATTTGCATTCACTACTCGAAGGTATTCAGAGAAACTTTGGAACCGATTGTGGATTTCTTACAACTTGCTGAACTCGTGGAGACAAAGACTTTACCACTTTCTCATTTCATTGAGATACACGCATTGGCAGTGTATCAACCAAAGTTCATTCACTGCTCCAAGGCATTCAGTGAATCTTTGGAATCTATAGGGGATATCTTACAACTTGCTGAAGTCATCGAAATAAGAACTTTACCATTAACTCATTTCATTGAGCTACACACACTGGCAAAATATCAGCCAAATGGTCCACTGCTCCAAGGTATTGCGAGAAACTTTGGAAGCTATTGTGGATTTCTTCCAATTTGCTGGACTGAATGAGATAAACACTTGACCACTTTCTCATTTCATTGTGATACACATACTGTGGGAGTATCAACCAAATGTAATTCACTACTCGCAGGCATTCAGTGAATCTTTGGCACCTATTGGGGATTTCTTTCAACTTGCTGAACTCATAGAGATAAGGACTTTCTCACTGCATTGAGATAAACACATTGGCAGAATATCAGCCCAATGGCATACGCTGCTGGAAGGAATTCAGAGAATATTTCGAACTTTACCACTATCTGATTTCATTGAGATACACACACTGGCAGAATATCAGACAAATGACATTCACTGCTCCAAGGCATTCAGTGAATCTTTGGAACCTATTGGGGATATCTTACAACTTGTTGAACTCATTGAGATAAGGACTTTACCACTTTCTCAATTCATTGAGATAAACACATTGGCAGAATTTCAGCCAAATTGCTCGAAGGAATTCAGAGAAACTTTGAACCTATTGTGGATTTCCCCCAACTTGCTGAACTCACCGAGACAAACACTTTGCGACCTTCTCATTCCATTGAGATACACACATGGGCAGAATAACAGCCAAATGGCATTCACTGCTCGATGGTATTCAGAGACATTTTGGAACATTTTGTGGATTTCCTCCAACTTGCTGATCTCATCGAGATAAGCACTATACAACTTTCTCACTGCATTGAGATACACGCATTGGCAGAAAATCTGCCAATTTGCATTCACTACTCGATGGTATTCAGAGAAACTTTGGAACCTATTGCGAATTTCTTCCAACTTGCTGAAGTGATCGAGATAAGAACTTGACCATTATCTCACTTCATTGAGAGACACACAGTGGCAGAATATCAAACAAATGGCATTCAGTGTTCAAAGGTTTTCAGAGAAACTTTGGAACCGATCGTGGATTTCTTGCAACTTGCTGAACTCGTGGAGACAAAGACTTTACCACTTTCTCATTTCATTGAGATACACGCATTGGCAGTGTATCAACCAAAGTTCATTCACTGCTGCAAGGCATTCAGTGAATCTTTGGAATCTATTGGGGATATCTTACAACTTGCTGAACTCATTGAGATAAGGACTTTACCACTTTCTCAATTCATTGAGATAAACACATTGGCAGAATTTCAGCCAAATTGCATTCATTGCTCGAAGGATTTCAGAGAAACCTTGGAACCTATTGTGGATTTCCCCCAACTTGCTGATCTCATCGAGATAAGCACTATACAACTTTCTCATTTCATTGAGATACACGCATTGGCAGAATATCAGCCAAATTGCATTCACTACTCGAGGGTATTCAGAGAAACTATGGAACCTATTGCGGATTTCTTCCAACTTGCTGAAGTCATCGAGATAAGAACTTTACCATTAACTCTTTTCATTGAGCTACACACACTGGCAAAATATCAGCCAAATGGCATTCACTGCTCCAAGGTATTGCGAGAAACTTTGGAAGCTATTGTGGATTTCTTCCAATTTGCTGGACTGAATGAGATAAACACTTGACCACTTTCTCATTTCATTGTGATACACATACTGTGGGAGTATCAACCAAATGTAATTCACTACTCGCAGGCATTCAGTGAATCTTTGGCACCTATTGGGGATTTCTTTCAACTTGCTGAACTCATAGAGATAAGGACTTTACCACTTTCTCACTGCATTGAGATAAACACATTGGCAGAATATCAGCCCAATGGCATACGCTGCTGGAAGGAATTCAGAGAACATTTGGAACTTTACCACTATCTGATATCATTGAGATACACACACTGGCAGAATATCAGACAAATGACATTCACTGCTCGAAGGTATTCAGAGAAACTTTGGAACCGATTGTGGATTTCTAGCAACTTGCTGAACTCGTGGAGACAAAGACTTTACCACTTTCTCATTTCATTGAGATACACGCATTGGCAGAGTATCAACCAAAGTTCATTCACTGCTCCAAGGCATTCAGTGAATCTTTGGAACCTATTGGGGATATCTTAGAACTTGTTGAACTCAATGAGATAAGGACTTTACCACTTTCTCAATTCATTGAGATAAACACATTGGCAGAATTTCAGCCAAATTGCTCGAAGGAATTCAGAGAAACTTTGAACCTATTGTGGATTTCCCCCAACTTGCTGAACTCACCGAGACAAACACTTTGCGGCCTTCTCATTCCATTGAGATACACACATGGGCAGAATAACAGCGAAATGGCATTCACTGCTCGATGGTATTCAGAGACATTTTGGAACATTTTGTGGATTTCCTCCAACTTGCTGATCTCATCGAGATAAGCACATTACAACTTTCTCACTGCATTGAGATACACGCATTGGCAGAATATCAGCCAATTTGCATTCACTACTCGAAGGTATTCAGAGAAACTTTGGAACCGATTGTGGATTTCTTACAACTTGCTGAACTCGTGGAGACAAAGACTTTACCACTTTCTCATTTCATTGAGATACACGCATTGGCAGTGTATCAACCAAAGTTCATTCACTGCTCCAAGGCATTCAGTGAATCTTTGGAATCTATTGGGGATATCTTACAACTTGCTGAAGTCATCGAGATAAGAACTTTACCATTAACTCATTTCATTGAGCTACACACACTGGCAAAATATCAGCCAAATGGCATTCACTGCTCCAAGGTATTGCGAGAAACTTTGGAAGCTATTGTGGATTTCTTCCAATTTGCTGGACTGAATGAGATAAACATTTGACCACTTTCTCATTTCATTGTGATACACATACTGTGGGAGTATCAACCAAATGTAATTCACTACTCGCAGGCATTCAGTGAATCTTTGGCACCTATTGGGGATTTCTTTCAACTTGCTGAACTCATAGAGATAAGGACTTTACCACTTTCTCACTGCATTGAGATAAACACATTGGCAGAATATCAGCCCAATGGCATACGCTGCTGGAAGGAATTCAGAGAATATTTGGAACTTTACCACTATCTGATTTCATTGAGATACACACACTGGCAGAATATCAGACAAATGACATTCACTGCTCGAAGGTATTCAGAGAAACTTTGGAACCGATTGTGGATTTCTTACAACTTGCTGAACTCGTGGAGACAAAGACTTTACCACTTTCTCATTTCATTGAGATACACGCATTGGCAGAGTATCAACCAAAGTTCATTCACTGCTCCAAGGCATTCAGTGAATCTTTGGAACCTATTGGGGATATCTTACAACTTGTTCAATTCATTGAGATAAGGACTTTACCACTTTCTCAATTCATTGAGATAAACACATTGGCAGAATTTCAGCCAAATTGCTCGAAGGAATTCAGATAAACTTTGAACCTATTGTGGATTTCCCCCAACTTGCTGAACTCACCGAGACAAACACTTTGCGACCTTCTCATTCCATTGAGATACACACATGGGCAGAATAACAGCCAAATGGCATTCACTGCTCGATGGTATTCAGAGACATTTTGGAACATTTTGTGGATTTCCTCCAACTTGCTGATCTCATCGAGATAAGCACTATACAACTTTCTCACTGCATTGAGATACACGCATTGGCAGAAAATCTGCCAATTTGCATTCACTACTCGATGGTATTCAGAGAAACTTTGGAACCTATTGCGAATTTCTTCCAACTTGCTGAAGTGATCGAGATAAGAACTTGACCATTATCTCACTTCATTGAGATACACACAGTGGCAGAATATCAAACAAATGGCATTCAGTGTTCAAAGGTTTTCAGAGAAACTTTGGAACCGATTGTGGATTTCTTGCAACTTGCTGAACTCGTGGAGACAAAGACTTTACCACTTTCTCATTTCATTGAGATACACGCATTGGCAGTGTATCAACCAAAGTTCATTCACTGCTGCAAGGCATTCAGTGAATCTTTGGAATCTATTGGGGATATCTTACAACTTGCTGAACTCATTGAGATAAGGACTTTACCACTTTCTCAATTCATTGAGATAAACACATTGGCAGAATTTCAGCCAAATTGCATTCATTGCTCGAAGGATTTCAGAGAAACCTTGGAACCTATTATGGATTTCCCCCAACTTGCTGATCTCATCGAGATAAGCACTATACAACTTTCTCATTTCATTGAGATACACGCATTGGCAGAATATCAGCCAAATTGCATTCACTACTCGAACGTATTCAGAGAAACTATGGAACCTATTGCGGATTTCTTCCAACTTGCTGAAGTCATCGAGATAAGAACTTTACCATTAACTCATTTCATTGAGCTACACACACTGGCAAAATATCAGCCAAATGGCATTCACTGCTCCAAGGTATTGCGAGAAACTTTGGAAGCTATTGTGGATTTCTTCCAATTTGCTGGACTGAATGAGATAAACACTTGACCACTTTCTCATTTCATTGTGATACACGTACTGTGGGAGTATCAACCAAATGTAATTCACTACTCGCAGGCATTCAGTGAATCTTTGGCACCTATTGGGGATTTCTTTCATCTTGCTGAACTCATAGAGATAAGGACTTTACCACTTTCTCATTGCATTGAGATAAACACATTGGCAGAATTTCAGCCAAATTGCATCCACTGCTCGCAGGATTTCAGAGAAACCTTGGAACCTATTGTGGATTTCCCCCAACTTGCTGATCTCATCGAGATAAGCACTATACAACTTTCTCATTTCATTGAGATACACGCATTGGCAGAATATCAGCCAAATTGCATTCACTACTCGAAGGTATTCAGAGAAACTATGGAACCTATTGCGGATTTCTTCCAACTTGCTGAAGTCATCGAGATAAGAACTTTACCATTAACTCATTTCATTGAGCTACACACACTGGCAAAATATCAGCCAAATGGCATTCACTGCTCCAAGGTATTGCGAGAAACTTTGGAAGCTATTGTGGATTTCTTCCAATTTGCTGGACTGAATGAGATAAATACTTGGCCACTTTCTCATTTCATTGTGATACACATACTGTGGGAGTATCAAATAAATGTAATTCACTACTCGCAGGCATTCAGTGAATCTTTGGCACCTATTGGGGATTTCTTTCAACTTGCTGAACTCATAGAGATAAGGACTTTACCACTTTCTCATTGCATTGAGATAAACACATTGGCAGAATTTCAGCCAAATTGCATTCACTGCTCGAAGGATTTCAGAGAAACCTTGGAACCTATTGTGGATTTCCCCCAACTTGCTGATCTCATCGAGATAAGCACTATACAACTTTCTCATTTCATTGAGATACACGCATTGGCAGAATATCAGCCAAATTGCATTCACTACTCGAAGGTATTCAGAGAAACTATGGAACCTATTGCGGATTTCTTCCAACTTGCTGAAGTCATCGAGATAAGAACTTTACCATTAACTCTTTTCATTGAGCTACACACACTGGCAAAATATCAGCCAAATGGCATTCACTGCTCCAAGGTATTGCGAGAAACTTTGGAAGCTATTGTGGATTTCTTCCAATTTGCTGGACTGAATGAGATAAACACTTGACCACTTTCTCATTTCATTGTGATACACATACTGTGGGAGTATCAACCAAATGTAATTCACTACTCGCAGGCATTCAGTGAATCTTTGGAACCTATTGGGGATTTCTTTCAACTTGCTGAACTCATAGAGATAAGGACTTTACCACTTTCTCACTGCATTGAGATAAACACATTGGCAGAATATCAGCCCAATGGCATACGCTGCTGGAAGGAATTCAGAGAATATTTGGAACTTTACCACTATCTGATATCATTGAGATACACACACTGGCAGAATATCAGACAAATGACATTCACTGCTCGAAGGTATTCAGAGAAACTTTGGAACCGATTGTGGATTTCTAGCAACTTGCTGAACTCGTGGAGACAAAGACTTTACCACTTTCTCATTTCATTGAGATACACGCATTGGCAGAGTATCAACCAAAGTTCATTCACTGCTCCAAGGCATTCAGTGAATCTTTGGAACCTATTGGGGATATCTTAGAACTTGTTGAACTCAATAAGATAAGGACTTTACCACTTTCTCAATTCATTGAGATAAACACATTGGCAGAATTTCAGCCAAATTGCTCGAAGGAATTCAGAGAAACTTCGAACCTATTGTGGATTTCCCCCAACTTGCTGAACTCACCGAGACAAACACTTTGCGGCCTTCTCATTCCATTGAGATACACACATGGGCAGAATAACAGCGAAATGGCATTCACTGCTCGATGGTATTCAGAGACATTTTGGAACATTTTGTGGATTTCCTCCAACTTGCTGATCTCATCGAGATAAGCACTTTACAACTTTCTCACTGCATTGAGATACACGCATTGGCAGAATATCAGCCAATTTGCATTCACTGCTCGAAGGTATTCAGAGAAACTTTGGAACCGATTGTGGATTTCTTACAACTTGCTGAACTCGTGGAGACAAAGACTTTACCACTTTCTCATTTCATTGAGATACACGCATTGGCAGTGTATCAACCAAAGTTCATTCACTGCTCCAAGGCATTCAGTGAATCTTTGGAATCTATTGGGGATATCTTACAACTTGCTGAAGTCATCGAGATAAGAACTTTACCATTAACTCATTTCATTGAGCTACACACACTGGCAAAATATCAGCCAAATGGCATTCACTGCTCCAAGGTATTGCGAGAAACTTTGGAAGCTATTGTGGATTTCTTCCAATTTGCTGGACTGAATGAGATAAACACTTGACCACTTTCTCATTTCATTGTGATACACATACTGTGGGAGTATCAACCAAATGTAATTCACTACTCGCAGGCATTCAGTGAATCTTTGGCACCTAGTGGGGATTTCTTTCAACTTGCTGAACTCATAGAGATAAGGAATTTACCACTTTCTCACTGCATTGAGATAAACACATTGGCAGAATATCAGCCCAATGGCATACGCTGCTGGAAGGAATTCAGAGAATATTTGGAACTTTACCACTATCTGATTTCATTGAGATACACACAGTGGCAGAATATCAAACAAATGGCATTCAGTGTTCAAAGGTTTTCAGAGAAACTTTGGAACCGATTGTGGATTTCTTGCAACTTGCTGAACTCGTGGAGACAAAGACTTTACCACTTTCTCATTTCATTGAGATACACGCATTGGCAGTGTATCAACCAAAGTTCATTCACTGCTGCAAGGCATTCAGTGAATCTTTGGAATCTATTGGGGATATCTTACAACTTGTTGAACTCATAGAGATAAGGACTTTACCACTTTCTCAATTCATTGAGATAAACACATTGGCAGAATTTCAGCCAAATTGCATTCACTGCTCGAAGGATTTCAGAGAAACCTTGGAACCTATTGTGGATTTCCCCCAACTTGCTGATCTCATCGAGATAAGCACTATACAACTTTCTCATTTCATTGAGATACACGCATTGGCAGAATATCAGCCAAATTGCATTCACTACTCGAAGGTATTCAGAGAAACTATGGAACCTATTGCGGATTTCTTCCAACTTGCTGAAGTCATCGAGATAAGAACTTTACCATTAACTCATTTCATTGAGCTACACACACTGGCAAAATATCAGCCAAATGGCATTCACTGCTCCAAGGTATTGCGAGAAACTTTGGAAGCTATTGTGGATTTCTTCCAATTTGCTGGACTGAATGAGATAAACACTTGGCCACTTTCTCATTTCATTGTGATACACATACTATGGGAATATCAACTAAATGTAATTCACTACTCGCAGGCATTCAGTGAATCTTTGGCACCTATTGGGGATTTCTTTCAACTTGCTGAACTCATAGAGATAAGGACTTTACCACTTTCTCATTGCATTGAGATAAACACATTGGCAGAATATCAGCCCAATGGCATACGCTGCTGGAAGGAATTCAGAAAATATTTGGAACTTTACCACTATCTGATTTCATTGAGATACAGACACTGGCAGAATATCAGACAAATGACATTCACTGCTCGAAGGTATTCAGAGAAACTTTGGAAACGATTGTGGATTTCTTGCCACTTGCTGAACTCGTGGAGACAAAGACTTTACCACTTTCTCATTTCATTGAGATACACGCATTGGCAGAGTATCAACCAAAGTTCATTCACTGCTCCAAGGCATTCAGTGAATCTTTGGAACCTATTGGGGATATCTTACAACTTGTTGAACTCATAGAGATAAGGACTTTACCACTTTCTCAATTCATTGAGATAAACACATTGGCAGAATTTCAGCCAAATTGCATTCACTGCTCGAAGGATTTCAGAGAAACCTTGGAACCTATTGTGGATTTCCCCCAACTTGCTGATCTCATCGAGATAAGCACTATACAACTTTCTCATTTCATTGAGATACACGCATTGGCAGAATATCAGCCAAATTGCATTCACTACTCGAAGGTATTCAGAGAAACTATGGAACCTATTGCGGATTTCTTCCAACTTGCTGAAGTCATCGAGATAAGAACTTTACCATTAACTCATTTCATTGAGCTACACACACTGGCAAAATATCAGCCAAATGGCATTCACTGCTCCAAGGTATTGCGAGAAACTTTGGAAGCTATTGTGGATTTCTTCCAATTTGCTGGACTGAATGAGATAAACACTTGGCCACTTTCTCATTTCATTGTGATACACATACTATGGGAGTATCAACTAAATGTAATTCACTACTCGCAGGCATTCAGTGAATCTTTGGCACCTATTGGGGATTTCTTTCAACTTGCTGAACTCATAGAGATAAGGACTTTACCACTTTCTCATTGCATTGAGATAAACACATTGGCAGAATATCAGCCCAATGGCATACGCTGCTGGAAGGAATTCAGAAAATATTTGGAACTTTACCACTATCTGATTTCATTGAGATACAGACACTGGCAGAATATCAGACAAATGACATTCACTGCTCGAAGGTATTCAGAGAAACTTTGGAAACGATTGTGGATTTCTTGCCACTTGCTGAACTCGTGGAGACAAAGACTTTACCACTTTCTCATTTCATTGAGATACACGCATTGGCAGAGTATCAACCAAAGTTCATTCACTGCTCCAAGGCATTCAGTGAATCTTTGGAACCTATTGGGGATATCTTAGAACTTGTTGAACTCAGTGAGATAAGGACTTTACCACTTTCTCAATTCATTGAGATAAACACATTGGCAGAATTTCAGCCAAATTGCTCGAAGGAATTCAGAGAAACTTTGAACCTATTGTGGATTTCCCCCAACTTGCTGAACTCACCGAGACAAACACTTTGCGACCTTCTCATTCCATTGAGATACACACATGGGCAGAATAACAGCGAAATGGCATTCACTGCTCGATGGTATTCAGAGACATTTTGGAACATTTTGTGGATTTCCTCCAACTTGCTGATCTCATCGAGATAAGCACTTTACAACTTTCTCACTGCATTGAGATACACGCATTGGCAGAATATCAGCCAATTTGCATTCACTACTCGAAGGTATTCAGAGAAACTTTGGAACCGATTGTGGATTTCTTACAACTTGCTGAACTCGTGGAGACAAAGACTTTACCACTTTCTCATTTCATTGAGATACACGCATTGGCAGTGTATCAACCAAAGTTCATTCACTGCTCCAAGGCATTCAGTGAATCTTTGGAATCTATTGGGGATATCTTACAACTTGCTGAAGTCATCGAGATAAGAACTTTACCATTAACTCATTTCATTGAGCTACACACACTGGCAAAATATCAGCCAAATGGCATTCACTGCTCCAAGGTATTGCGAGAAACTTTGGAAGCTATTGTGGATTTCTTCCAATTTGCTGGACTGAATGAGATAAACACTTGGCCACTTTCTCATTTCATTGTGATACACATACTGTGGGAGTATCAACTAAATGTAATTCACTACTCGCAGGCATTCAGTGAATCTTTGGCACCTATTGGGGATTTCTTTCAAGTTTCTGAACTCATAGAGATAAGGACTTTACCACTTTCTCATTGCATTGAGATAAACACATTGGCAGAATTTCAGCCAAATTGCATTCACTGCTCGAAGGATTTCAGAGAAACCTTGGAACCTATTGTGGATTTCCCCCAACTTGCTGATCTCATCGAGATAAGCACTATACAACTTTCTCATTTCATTGAGATACACGCATTGGCAGAATATCAGCCAAATTGCATTCACTACTCGAAGGTATTCGGAGAAACTATGGAACCTATTGCGGATTTCTTCCAACTTGCTGAAGTCATCGAGATAAGAACTTTACCATTAACTCATTTCATTGAGCTACACACACTGGCAAAATATCAGCCAAATGGCATTCACTGCTCCAAGGTATTGCGAGAAACTTTGGAAGCTATTGTGGATTTCTTCCAATTTGCTGGACTGAATGAGATAAACACTTGGCCACTTTCTCATTTCATTGTGATACACATACTGTGGGAGTATCAACCAAATGTAATTCACTACTCGCAGGCATTCAGTGAATCTTTGGAACCTATTGGGAATTTGTTTCAACTTGCTGAACTCATAGAGATAAGGACTTTACCACTTTCTCATTGCATTGAGATAAACTCATTGGCAGAATATCAGCCCAATGGCATACGCTGCTGGAAGGAATTCAGAAAATATTTGGAACTTTACCACTATCTGATTTCATTGAGATACAGACACTGGCAGAATATCAGACAAATGACATTCACTGCTCGAAGGTATTCAGAGAAACTTTGGAAAAGATTGTGGATTTCTTGCAACTTGCTGAACTCGTGGAGACAAAGACTTTACCACTTTCTCATTTCATTGAGATACACGCATTGGCAGAGTATCAACCAAAGTTCATTCACTGCTCCAAGGCATTCAGTGAATCTTTGGAACCTATTGGGGATATCTTACAACTTGTTGAACTCATTGAGATAAGGACTTTACCACTTTCTCAATTCATTGAGATAAACACATTGGCAGAATTTCAGCCAAATTGCTCGAAGGAATTCAGAGAAACTTTGAACCTATTGTGGATTTCCCCCAACTTGCTGAACTCACCGAGACAAACACTTTGCGACCTTCTCATTCCATTGAGATACACACATGGGCAGAATAACAGCGAAATGGCATTCACTGCTCGATGGTATTCAGAGACATTTTGGAACATTTTGTGGATTTCCTCCAACTTGCTGATCTCATCGAGATAAGCACTTTACAACTTTCTCACTGCATTGAGATACACGCATTGGCAGAATATCAGCCAATTTGCATTCACTACTCGAAGGTATTCAGAGAAACTTTGGAACCGATTGTGGATTTCTTACAACTTGCTGAACTCGTGGAGACAAAGACTTTACCACTTTCTCATTTCATTGAGATACACGCATTGGCAGTGTATCAACCAAAGTTCATTCACTGCTCCAAGGCATTCAGTGAATCTTTGGAATCTATTGGGGATATCTTACAACTTGCTGAAGTCATCGAGATAAGAACTTTACCATTAACTCATTTCATTGAGCTACACACACTGGCAAAATATCAGCCAAATGGCATTCACTGCTCCAAGGTATTGCGAGAAACTTTGGAAGCTATTGTGGATTTCTTCCAATTTGCTGGACTGAATGAGATAAACACTTGGCCACTTTCTCATTTCATTGTGATACACATACTGTGGGAGTATCAACTAAATGTAATTCACTACTCGCAGGCATTCAGTGAATCTTTGGCACCTATTGGGGATTTCTTTCAACTTGCTGAACTCATAGAGATAAGGACTTTACCACTTTCTCATTGCATTGAGATAAACACATTGGCAGAATTTCAGCCAAATTGCATTCACTGCTCGAAGGATTTCAGAGAAACCTTGGAACCTATTGTGGATTTCCCCCAACTTGCTGATCTCATCGAGATAAGCACTATACAACTTTCTCATTTCATTGAGATACACGCATTGGCAGAATATCAGCCAAATTGCATTCACTACTCGACGGTATTCGGAGAAACTATGGAACCTATTGCGGATTTCTTCCAACTTGCTGAAGTCATCGAGATAAGAACTTTACCATTAACTCATTTCATTGAGCTATACACACTGGCAAAATATCAGCCAAATGGCATTCACTGCTCCAAGGTATTGCGAGAAACTTTGGAAGCTATTGTGGATTTCTTCCAATTTGCTGGACTGAATGAGATAAACACTTGACCACTTTCTCATTTCATTGTGATACACATACTGTGGGAGTATCAACCAAATGTAATTCACTACTCGCAGGCATTCAGTGAATCTTTGGCACCTATTGGGGATTTCTTTCAAGTTGCTGAACTCATAGAGATAAGGACTTTACCACTTTCTCATTGCATTGAGATAAACACATTGGCAGAATTTCAGCCAAATTGCATTCACTGCTCGAAGGATTTCAGAGAAACCTTGGAACCTATTGTGGATTTCCCCCAACTTGCTGATCTCATCGAGATAAGCACTATACAACTTTCTCATTTCATTGAGATACACGCATTGGCAGAATATCAGCCAAATTGCATTCACTACTCGAAGGTATTCGGAGAAACTATGGAACCTATTGCGGATTTCTTCCAACTTGCTGAAGTCATCGAGATAAGAACTTTACCATTAACTCATTTCATTGAGCTACACACACTGGCAAAATATCAGCCAAATGGCATTCACTGCTCCAAGGTATTGCGAGAAACTTTGGAAGCTATTGTGGATTTCTTCCAATTTGCTGGACTGAATGAGATAAACACTTGACCACTTTCTCATTTCATTGTGATACACATACTGTGGGAGTATCAACCAAATGTAATTCACTACTCGCAGGCATACAGTGAATCTTTGGCACCTATTGGGGATTTCTTTCAACTTGCTGAACTCATAGAGATAAGGACTTTACCACTTTCTCATTGCATTGAGATAAACTCATTGGCAGAATTTCAGCCAAATTGCATTCACTGCTCGCAGGATTTCAGAGAAACCTTGGAACCTATTGGGGATTTCTTTCAACTTGCTGAACTCATAGAGATAAGGACTTTACCACTTTCTCACTGCATTGAGATAAACACATTGGCAGAATATCAGCCCAATGGCATACGCTGCTGGAAGGAATTCAGAGACATTTTGGAACATTTTGTGGATTTCCTCCAACTTGCTGATCTCATCGAGATAAGCACTATACAACTTTCTCACTGCATTGAGATAAACGCATTGGCAGAAAATCTGCCAATTTGCATTCACTACTCGATGGTATTCTGAGAAACTTTGGAACCTATTGCGAATTTCTTCCAACTTGCTGAAGTGATCGAGATAAGAACTTGACCATTATCTCACTTCATTGAGATACACACACTGGCAGAATATCAAACAAATGGCATTCAGTGTTCAAAGGTTTTCAGAGAAACTTTGGAACCGATTGTGGATTTCTTGCAACTTGCTGAACTCGTGGAGACAAAGACTTTACCACTTTCTCATTTCATTGAGATACACGCATTGGCAGTGTATCAACCAAAGTTCATTCACTGCTGCAAGGCATTCAGTGAATCTTTGGAATCTATTGGGGATATCTTACAACTTGCTGAACTCATTGAGATACGGACTTTACCACTTTCTCAATTCATTGAGATAAACACATTGGCAGAATTTCAGCCAAATTGCATTCACTGCTCGAAGGATTTCAGAGAAACCTTGGAACCTATTGTGGATTTCCCCCAACTTGCTGATCTCATCGAGATAAGCACTATACAACTTTCTCATTTCATTGAGATACACGCATTGGCAGAATATCAGCCAAATTGCATTAGCTGATATTCTTACCTTCGAGTGAAGGTATTCAGAGAAACTATGGAACCTATTGCGGATTTCTTCCAACTTGCTGAAGTCATCGAGATAAGAACTTTACCATTAACTCATTTCATTGAGCTACACACATTGGCAAAATATCAGCCAAATGGCATTCACTGTTCCAAGGTATTGCGAGAAACTTTGGAAGCTATTGTGGATTTCTTCCAATTTGCTGGACTGAATGAGATAAACACTTGACCACTTTCTCATTTCATTGTGATACACGTACTGTGGGAGTATCAACCAAATGTAATTCACTACTCGCAGGCATTCAGTGAATCTTTGGCACCTATTGGGGATTTCTTTCAACTTGCTGAACTCATAGAGATAAGGACTTTACCACTTTCTCATTGCATTGAGATAAACACATTGGCAGAATATCAGCCCAATGGCATACGCTGCTGGAAGGAATTCAGAAAATATTTGGAACTTTACCACTATCTGATTTCATTGAGATACAGACACTGGCAGAATATCAGACAAATGACATTCACTGCTCGAAGGTATTCAGAGAAACTTTGGAAACGATTGTGGATTTCTTGCAACTTGCTGAACTCATCGAGACAAACACAAACCTTCTCATTCCATTGAGATACACACATGGGCAGAATAACAGCGAAATGGCATTCACTGCTCGATGGTATTCAGAGACATTTTGGAACATTTTGTGGATTTCCTCCAACTTGCTGATCTCATCGAGATAAGCACTTTACAACTTTCTCACTGCATTGAGATACACGCATTGGCAGAATATCAGCCAATTTGCATTCACTACTCGAAGGTATTCAGAGAAACTTTGGAACCGATTGTGGATTTCTTAAAACTTGCTGAACTCGTGGAAACAAAGACTTTACCACTTTCTCATTTCATTGAGATACACGCATTGGCAGCGTATCAACCAAAGTTCATTCACTGCTCCAAGGCATTCAGTGAATCTTTGGAATCTATTGGGGATATCTTACAACTTGCTGAAGTCATCGAGATAAGAACTTTACCTTTAACTCATTTCATTGAGCTACACACACTGGCAAAATATCAGCCAAATGGCATTCACTGCTCCAAGGTATTGCGAGAAACTTTGGAAGCTATTGTGGATTTCTTCCAATTTGCTGGACTGACTGAGATAAACACTTGGCCACTTTCTCATTTCATTGTGATACACATACTGTGGGAGTATCAACTAAATGTAATTCACTACTCGCAGGCATTCAGTGAATCTTTGGCACCTATTGGGGATTTCTTTCAACTTGCTGAACTCATAGAGATAAGGACTTTCTCATTGCATTGAGATAAACACATTGGCAGAATTTCAGCCAAATTGCATTCACTGCTCGAAGGATTTCAGAGAAACCTTGGAACCTATTGTGGATTTCCCCCAACTTGCTGATCTCATCGAGATAAGCACTATACAACTTTCTCATTTCATTGAGATACACGCATTGGCAGAATATCAGCCAAATTGCATTCACTACTCGAAGGTATTCAGAGAAACTATGGAACCTATTGCGGATTTCTTCCAACTTGCTGAAGTCATCGAGATAAGAACTTTACCATTAACTCATTTCATTGAGCTACACACACTGGCAAAATATCAGCCAAATGGCATTCACTGCTCCAAGGTATTGCGAGAAACTTTGGAAGCTATTGTGGATTTCTTCCAATTTGCTGGACTGAATGAGATAAACACTTGGCCACTTTCTCATTTCATTGTGATACACATACTGTGGGAGTATCAACTAAATGTAATTCACTACTCGCAGGCATTCAGTGAATCTTTGGCACCTATTGGGGATTTCTTTCAACTTGCTGAACTCATAGAGATAAGGACTTTACCACTTTCTCATTGCATTGAGATAAACACATTGGCAGAATTTCAGCCAAATTGCATTCACTGCTCGAAGGATTTCAGAGAAACCTTGGAACCTATTGTGGATTTCCCCCAACTTGCTGATCTCATCGAGATAAGCACTATACAACTTTCTCATTTCATTGAGATACACGCATTGGCAGAATATCAGCCAAATTGCATTCACTACTCGACGGTATTCGGAGAAACTATGGAACCTATTGCGGATTTCTTCCAACTTGCTGAAGTCATCGAGATAAGAACTTTACCATTAACTCATTTCATTGAGCTACACACACTGGCAAAATATCAGCCAAATGGCATTCACTGCTCCAAGGTATTGCGAGAAACTTTGGAAGCTATTGTGGATTTCTTCCAATTTGCTGGACTGAATGAGATAAACACTTGACCACTTTCTCATTTCATTGTGATACACATACTGTGGGAGTATCAACCAAATGTAATTCACTACTCGCAGGCATTCAGTGAATCTTTGGCACCTATTGGGGATTTCTTTCAACTTGCTGAACTCATAGAGATAAGGACTTTACCACTTTCTCATTGCATTGAGATAAACACATTGGCAGAATATCAGCCCAATGGCATATGCTGCTGGAAGGAATTCAGAGAATATTTGGAACTTTACCAATGTCTGATTTCATTGAGATACAGACACTGGCAGAATATCAGACAAATGACATTCACTGCTCGAAGGTATTCAGAGAAACTTTGGAACCGATTGTGGATTTCTTGCAACTTGCTGAACTCGTGGAGACAAAGACTTTACCACTTTCTCATTTCATTGAGATACACACATTGGCAGAATATCAGACAATTGGCATTCAGTGCTCGAAGGTATTTTCAGAAATTTTGGAACCCATTGTGAATTTCTTCCAATTTGCTGAACTCAACGAGGTAAACACTTTCCCACTTTCTCATTTCATTGAGATACACGCATAGACAGAATAACAGCCAATGGCATTCACTGCTCGACTATATTCAGAGAAACTTTGGAACCGATTGTGGATTTCTTGCAACTTGCTGAACTCGTGGAGACAAAGACTTTACCACTTTCTCGTTTCATTGAGATACACGCATTGGCAGAGTATCAACCAAAGTTCATTCACTGCTCCAAGGCATTCAGTGAATCTTTGGAACCTATTGGGGATATCTTACAACTTGTTGAATTCATTGAGATAAGGACTTTACCACTTTCTCAATTCATTGAGATAAACACATTGGCAGAATTTCAGCCAAATTGCTCGAAGGAATTCAGAGAAACCTTAGAACCTATTGTGGATTTCCCCCAACTTGCTGAACTCACCGAGACAAACACTTTGCGACCTTCTCATTCCATTGAGATACACACATTGGCAGAATAACAGCCAAATGGCATTCACTGCTCGATGGTATTCAGAGACATTTTGGAACATATTGTGGATTTCCTCCAACTTGCTGATCTCATCGAGATAAGCACTATACAACTTTCTCATTGCATTGAGATACACGCATTGGCAGAATATCAGCCAATTTACATTCACTACTCGAAGGTATTCAGAGAAATTTTGGAACCTATTGCGAATTTCTTCCAACTTGCTGAAGTGATCGAGATAAGAACTTTACCATTATCTCACTTCATTGAGATACACACACTGGCAGAATATCAAACAAATGGCATTCAGTGTTCGAAGGTTTGCAGAGAAACTTTGGAACCGATTGTGGATTTCTGGCAACTTGCTGAACTCGTGGAGACAAAGACTTTACCACTTTCTCATTTCATTGAGATACACACATTGGCAGAATATCAGCGAAATGGCATTCACTGCTCGATGGTATTCAGAGACATTTTGGAACATTTTGCTGATCTCATCGAGATAAGCACTATACAATTTCTCATTTCATTGAGATACACGCATTGGCAGAATATCAGCCAAATTGCATTCACTACTCGAAGGTATTCAGAGAAACTTTGGAACCTATTGCGGATTTCTTCCAACTTGCTGAAGTCATCGAGATAAGAACTTTACCATTAACTCATTTCATTGAGCTACACACACTGGCAAAATATCAGCCAAATGGCATTCACTGCTCCAAGGTATTGCGAGAAACTTTGGAAGCTATTGTGGATTTCTTCCAATTTGCTGGACTGAATGAGATAAACACTTGACCACTTTCTCATTTCATTGTGATACACATACTGTGGGAATATCAACCAAATGTAATTCACTACTCGCAGGCATTGAGTGAATCTTTGGCATCTATTGGGGATTTCTTTCAACTTGCTGAACTCATAGAGATAAGGACTTTACCACTTTCTCACTGCATTGAGATAAACACATTGGCAGAATATCAGCCCAATGGCATACGCTGCTGGAAGGAATTCAGAGAATATTTGGAACTTTACCACTATCTGATTTCATTGAGATACAGACACTGGCAGAATATCAGACAAATGACATTCACTGCTCGAAGGTATTCAGAGAAACTTTGGATCCGATTGTGGATTTCTTGCAACTTGCAGAATTCGTGGAGACAAAGACTTTACCACTTTCTCAATTCATTGAGATAAACACATTGGCAGAATTTCAGCCAAATTGCTCGAAGGAATTCAGAGAAACCTTAGAACCTATTGTGGATTTCCCCCAACTTGCTGAACTCACCGAGACAAACACTTTGCGATCTTCTCATTCCATTGAGATACACACATTGGCAGAATAACAGCCAAATGGCATTCACTGCTCGATGGTATTCAGAGACATTTTGGAACATTTTGTGGATTTCCTCCAACTTGCTGATCTCATCGAGATAAGCACTATACAACTTTCTCATTGCATTGAGATACACGCATTGGCAGAATATCAGCCAATTTGCATTCACTACTCGAAGGTATTCAGAGAAACTTTGGAACCTATTGCGAATTTCTTCCAACTTGCTGAAGTGATCGAGATAAGAACTTTACCATTATCTCACTTCATTGAGATACACACACTGGCAGAATATCAAACAAATGGCATTCAGTGTTCGAAGGTTTGCAGAGAAACTTTGGAACCGATTGTGGATTTCTTGCAACTTGCTGAACTCGTGGAGACAAAGACTTTACCACTTTCTCATTTCATTGAGATACACACATTGGCAGAATATCAGACAAATGGCATTCAGTGCTCGAAGGTATTTTCAGAAATTTTGGAACCCATTGTGAATTTCTTCCAATTTGCTGAACTCAACGAGGTAAACACTTTCCCACTTTCTCATTTCATTGAGATACACGCATAGACAGAATAACAGCCAATGGCATTCACTGCTCGACTGTATTCAGAGAAACTTTGGAACCGATTGTGGATTTCTTGCAACTTGCTGAACTCGTGGAGACAAAGACTTTACCACTTTCTCATTTCATTGAGATACACACATTGGCAGAATATCAGACAAATGGCATTCAGTGCTCGAAGGTATTTTCAGAAATTTTGGAACCCATTGTGAATTTCTTCCAATTTGCTGAACTCAACGAGTTAAACACTTTCCCACTTTCTCATTTCATTGAGATACACGCATAGACAGAATAACAGCCAATGGCATTCACTGCTCGACTGTATTCAGAGAAACTTTGGAACCGATTGTGGATTTCTTGCCACTTGCTGAACTCGTGGAGACAAAGACTTTACCACTTTCTCATTTCATTGAGATACACACATTGGCAGAATATCAGACAATTGGCATTCAGTGCTCGAAGGTATTTTCAGAAATTTTGGAACCCATTGTGAATTTCTTCCAATTTGCTGAACTCAACGAGTTAAACACTTTCCCACTTTCTCATTTCATTGAGATACACGCATAGACAGAATAACAGCCAATGGCATTCACTGCTCGACTGTATTCAGAGAAACTTTGGAACCTATTGCGAATTTCATCCAACTTGCTGAAGTGATCGTGATAAGAACTTTACCATTATCTCACTTCATTGAGATACACACACTGGCAGAATATCAAACAAATGGCATTCAGTGTTCGAAGGTTTGCAGAGAAACTTTGGAACCGATTGTGGATTTCTTGCAACTTGCTGAATTCGTGGAGACAAAGACTTTACCACTTTCTCATTTCATTGAGATACACACATTGGCAGAATATCAGACAAATGGCATTCAGTGCTCGAAGGTATTTTCAGAAATTTTGGAACCCATTGTGAATTTCTTCCAATTTGCTGAACTCAACGAGGTAAACACTTTCCCACTTTCTCATTTCATTGAGATACACGCATAGACAGAATAACAGCCAATGGCATTCACTGCTCGACTGTATTCAGAGAAACTTTGGAACCGATTGTGGATTTCTGGCAACTTGCTGAACTCGTGGAGACAAAGACTTTACCACTTTCTCATTTCATTGAGATACCCGCATTGGCAGAGTATCAACCAAAGTTGCTTCACTGCTCCAAGGCATTCAGTGAATCTTTGGAACCTATTGGGGATATCTTACAACTTGCTGAACTCATTGAGATAAGGACTTTACCACTTTCTCAATTCATTGAGATAAACACATTGGCAGAATTTCAGCCAAATTGCATTCACTGCTCGAAGGATTTCAGAGAAACCTTGGAACCTATTGTGGATTTCCCCCAACTTGCTGATCTCATCGAAATAAGCACTATAAAACTTTCTCATTTCATTGAGATAGACGCATTGGCAGAATATCAGCCAAATTGCATTCACTACTCGAAGGTATTCAGAGAAACTTTGGAACCTATTGCGGATTTCTTCCAACTTGCTGAAGTCATCGAGATCAGAACTTTACCATTAACTCATTTCATTGAGCTACACACACTGGCAAAATATCAGCCAAATGGCATTCACTGCTCCAAGGTATTGCGAGAAACTTTGGAAGCTATTGTGGATTTCTTCCAATTTGCTGGACTGAATGAGATAAACACTTGACCACTTTCTCATTTCATTGTGATACACATACTGTGGGAGTATCAACCAAATGTAATTCACTACTCGCAGGCATTCAGTGAATCTTTGGCACCTATTGGGGATTTCTTTCAACTTGCTGAACTCATAGAGATAAGGACTTTACCACTTTCTCATTGCATTGAGATAAACACATTGGCAGAATATCAGCCCAATGGCATACGCTGCTGGAAGGAATTCAGAGAATATTTGGAACTTTACCACTATCTGATTTCATTGAGATACAGACACTGGTAGAATATCAGACAAATGACATTCACTGCTCGCAGGTATTCAGAGAAACTTTGGAACCGATTGTGGATTTCTTGCAACTTGCTGAACTCGTGGAGACAAAGACTTTACCACTTTCTCATTTCATTGAGATACACGCATTGGCAGAGTATCAACCAAAGTTCATTCACTGCTCCAAGGCATTCAATGAATCTTTGGAACCTATTGGGGATATCTTACAACTTGTTGAACTCATTGAGATAAGGACTTTACCACTTTCTCAATTCATTGAGATAAACACATTGGCAGAATATCAGCCAAATTGCTCGAAGGAATTCAGAGAAACGTTAGAACCTATTGTGGATTTCCCCCAACTTGCTGAACTCACCGAGACAAACACTTTGCGACCTTCTCATTCCATTGAGATACACACATGGGCAGAATAACAGCCAAATGGCATTCACTGCTCGATGGTATTCAGAGACATTTTGGAACATTTTGCTGATCTCATCGAGATAAGCACTATACAATTTCTCATTGCATTGTGATACACGCATTGGCAGAATATCAGCCAATTTGCATTCACTACTCGAAGGTATTCAGAGAAACTTTGGAACCTATTGCGGATTTCTTCCAACTTGCTGAAGTCATCGAGATCAGAACTTTACCATTAACTCATTTCATTGAGCTACACACACTGGCAAAATATCAGCCAAATGGCATTCACTGCTCCAAGGTATTGCGAGAAACTTTGGAAGCTATTGTGGATTTCTTCCAATTTGCTGGACTGAATGAGATAAACACTTGACCACTTTCTCATTTCATTGTGATACACATACTGTGGGAGTATCAACCAAATGTAATTCACTACTCGCATGCATTCAGTGAATCTTTGGCACCTATTGGGGATTTCTTTCAACTTGCTGAACTCATAGAGATAAGGACTTTACCACTTTCTCATTGCATTGAGATAAACACATTGGCAGAATATCAGCCCAATGGCATACGCTGCTGGAAGGAATTCAGAGAATATTTGGAACTTTACCACTGTCTGATTTCATTGAGATACAGACACTGGCAGAATATCAGACAAATGACATTCACTGCTCGAAGGTATTCAGAGAAACTTTGGAACCGATTGTGGATTTCTTGCAACATGCTGAACTCGTGGAGACAAAGACTTTACCACTTTATCATTTCATTGAGATACACACATTGGCAGAATATCAGACAATTGGCATTCAGTGCTCGAAGGTATTTTCAGAAATTTTGGAACCCATTGTGAATTTCTTCCAATTTGCTGAACTCAACGAGGTAAACACTTTCCCACTTTCTCATTTCATTGAGATACACGCATCGACAGAATAACAGCCAATGGCATTCACTGCTCAACTGTATTCAGAGAAACTTTGGAACCGATTGTGGATTTCTTGCAACTTGCTGAACTCGTGGAGACAAAGACTTTACCACTTTCTCATTTCATTGAGATACACGCATTGGCAGAGTATCAACCAAAGTTCATTCACTGCTCCAAGGCATTCAGTGAATCTTTGGAACCTATTGGGGATATCTAACAACTTGCTGAACTCATTGAGATAAGGACATTACCACTTTCTCAATTCATTGAGATAAACACATTGGCAGAATTTCAGCCAAATTGCATTCACTGCTCGAAGGATTTCAGAGAAACCTTGGAACCTATTGTGGATTTCCCCCAACTTGCTGATCTCATCGAGATAAGCACTATACAACTTTCTCATTTCATTGAGATACACGCATTGGCAGAATATCAGCCAAATTGCATTCACTACTCGAAGGTATTCAGAGAAACTATGGAACCTATTGCGGATTTCTTCCAACTTGCTGAAGTCATCGAGATAAGAACTTTACCATTAACTCATTTCATTGAGCTACACACACTGGCAAAATATCAGCCAAATGGCATTCACTGCTCCAAGGTATTGCGAGAAACTTTGGAAGCTATTGTGGATTTCTTCCAATTTGCTGGACTGAATGAGATAAACACTTGACCACTTTCTCATTTCATTGTGATACACATACTGTGGGAGTATCAACCAAATGTAATTCACTACTCGCAGGCATTCAGTGAATCTTTGGCACCTATTGGGGATTTCTTTCAACTTGCTGAACTCATAGAGATAAGGACTTTACCACTTTCTCATTGCATTGAGATAAACACATTGGCAGAATATCAGCCCAATGGCATACGCTGCTGGAAGGAATTCAGAGAATATTTGGGACTTTACCACTACCTGATTTCATTGAGATACAGACACTGGCAGAATATCAGACAAATGACATTCACTGCTCGAAGGTATTCAGAGAAACTTTGGAACCGATTGTGGATTTCTTGCAACTTGCTGAACTCGTGGAGACAAAGACTTTACCACTTTCTCATTTCATTGAGATACACGCATTGGCAGAGTATCAACCAAAGTTCATTCACTGCTCCAAGGCATTCAGTGAATCTTTGGAACCTATTGGGGCTATCTTGCAACTTGCTGAATTCGTGGAGACAAAGACTTTACCACTTTCTCAATTCATTGAGATAAACACATTGGCAGAATTTCAGCCAAATTGCTCGAAGGAATTCAGAGAAACCTTAGAACCTATTGTGGATTTCCCCCAACTTGCTGAACTCACCGAGACAAACACTTTGCGATCTTCTCATTCCATTGAGATACACACATTGGCAGAATAACAGCCAAATGGCATTCACTGCTCGATGGTATTCAGAGACATTTTGGAACATATTGTGGATTTCCTCCAACTTGCTGATCTCATCGAGATAAGCACTATACAACTTTCTCACTGCATTGAGATACACGCATTGGCAGAATATCAGCCAATTTGCATTCACTACTCGAAGGTATTCAGAGAAACTTTGAAACCTATTGCGAATTTCTTCCAACTTGCTGAAGTGATCGAGATAAGAACTTTACCATTATCTCACTTCATTGAGATACACACACTGGCAGAATATCAAACAAATGGCATTCAGTGTTCGAAGGTTTGCAGAGAAACTTTGGAACCGATTGTGGATTTCTTGCAACTTGCTGTACTCGTGGAGACAAAGACTTTACCACTTTCTCATTTCATTGAGATACACACATTGGCAGAATATCAGACAAATGGCATTCAGTGCTCGAAGGTATTTTCAGAAATTTTGGAACCCATTGTGAATTTCTTCCAATTTGCTGAACTCAACGAGGTAAACACTTTCCCACTTTCTCATTTCATTGAGATACACGCATAGACAGAATAACAGCCAATGGCATTCACTGCTCGACTGTATTCAGAGAAACTTTGGAACCGATTGTGGATTTCTTGCAACTTGCTGAACTCGTGGAGACAAAGACTTTACCACTTTCTCATTTCATTGAGATACACACATTGGCAGAATATCAGACAAATGGCATTCAGTGCTCGAAGGTATTTTCAGAAATTTTGGAACCCATTGTGAATTTCTTCCAATTTGCTGAACTCAACGAGTTAAACACTTTCCCACTTTCTCATTTCATTGAGATACACGCATAGACAGAATAACAGCCAATGGCATTCACTGCTCGACTGTATTCAGAGAAACTTTGGAACCGATTGTGGATTTCTTGCAACTTGCTGAACTCGTGGAGACAAAGACTTTACCACTTTCTCATTTCATTGAGATACACACATTGGCAGAATATCAGACAATTGGCATTCAGTGCTCGAAGGTATTTTCAGAAATTTTGGAACCCATTGTGAATTTCTTCCAATTTGCTGAACTCAACGAGGTAAACACTTTCCCACTTTCTCATTTCATTGAGATACACGCATAGACAGAATAACAGCCAATGGCATTCACTGCTCGACTGTATTCAGAGAAACTTTGGAACCTATTGCGAATTTCTTCCAACTTGCTGAAGTGATCGTGATAAGAACTTTACCATTATCTCACATCATTGAGATACACACACTGGCAGAATATCAAACAAATGGCATTCAGTGTTCAAAGGTTTTCAGAGAAACTTTGGAACCGATTGTGGATTTCTGGCAACTTGCTGAACTCGTGGAGACAAAGACTTTGCCACTTTCTCATTTCATTGAGATACACACATTGGCAGAATATCAGACAAATGGCATTCAGTGCTCGAAGGTATTTTGAGAAATTTTGGAACCCATTGTGAATTTCTTCCAATTTGCTGAACTCAACGAGGTAAACACTTTCCCACTTTCTCATTTCATTGAGATACACGCATAGACAGAATAACAGCCAATGGCATTCACTGCTCGACTGTATTCAAAGAAACTTTGGAACCGATTGTGGATTTCTGGCAACTTGCTGAACTCGTGGAGACAAAGACTTTACCACTTTCTCATTTCATTGAGATACCCGCATTGGCAGAGTATCAACCAAAGTTCCTTCACTGCTCCAAGGCATTCAGTGAATCTTTGGAACCTATTGGGGATATCTTACAACTTGCTGAACTCATTGAGATAAGGACTTTACCACTTTCTCAATTCATTGAGATAAACACATTGGCAGAATTTCAGCCAAATTGCATTCACTGCTCGAAGGATTTCAGAGAAACCTTGGAACCTATTGTGGATTTCCCCCAACTTGCTGATCTCATCGAAATAAGCACTACAAAACTTTCTCATTTCATTGAGATAGACGCATTGGCAGAATATCAGCCAAATTGCATTCACTACTCGAAGGTATTCAGAGAAACTTTGGAACCTATTGCGGATTTCTTCCAACTTGCTGAAGTCATCGAGATCAGAACTTTACCATTAACTCATTTCATTGAGCTACACACACTGGCAAAATATCAGCCAAATGGCATTCACTGCTCCAAGGTATTGCGAGAAACTTTGGAAGCTATTGTGGATTTCTTCCAATTTGCTGGACTGAATGAGATAAACACTTGACCACTTTCTCATTTCATTGTGATACACATACTGTGGGAGTATCAACCAAATGTAATTCACTACTCGCAGGCATTCAGTGAATCTTTGGCACCTATTGGGGATTTCTTTCAACTTGCTGAACTCATAGAGATAAGGACTTTACCACTTTCTCATTGCATTGAGATAAACACATTGGCAGAATATCAGCCCAATGGCATACGCTGCTGGAAGGAATTCAGAGAATATTTGGAACTTTACCACTATCTGATTTCATTGAGATACAGACACTGGCAGAATATCAGACAAATGACATTCACTGCTCGAAGGTATTCAGAGAAACTTTGGAACCGATTGTGGATTTCTTGCAACTTGCTGAACTCGTGGAGACAAAGACTTTACCACTTTCTCATTTCATTGAGATACACGCATTGGCAGAGTATCAACCAAAGTTCATTCACTGCTCCAAGGCATTCAATGAATCTTTGGAACCTATTGGGGATATCTTACAACTTGTTGAACTCATTGAGATAAGGACTTTACCACTTTCTCAATTCATTGAGATAAACACATTGGCAGAATATCAGCCAAATTGCTCGAAGGAATTCAGAGAAACGTTAGAACCTATTGTGGATTTCCCCCAACTTGCTGAACTCACCGAGACAAACACTTTGCGACCTTCTCATTCCATTGAGATACACACATGGGCAGAATAACAGCCAAATGGCATTCACTGCTCGATGGTATTCAGAGACATTTTGGAACATTTTGCTGATCTCATCGAGATAAGCACTATACAATTTCTCATTGCATTGTGATACACGCATTGGCAGAATATCAGCCAATTTGCATTCACTACTCGAAGGTATTCAGAGAAACTTTGGAACCTATTGCGGATTTCTTCCAACTTGCTGAAGTCATCGAGATCAGAACTTTACCATTAACTCATTTCATTGAGATACACACACTGGCAGAATATCAAACAAATGGCATTCAGTGTTCAAAGGTATTCAGAGAAACTTTGGAACCGATTGTGGATTTCTTGCAACATGCTGAACTCGTGGAGACAAAGACTTTACCACTTTCTCATTTCATTGAGATACACACATTGGCAGAATATCAGACAATTGGCATTCAGTGCTCGAAGGTATTTTCAGAAATTTTGGAACCCATTGTGAATTTCTTCCAATTTGCTGAACTCAACGAGGTAAACACTTTCCCACTTTCTCATTTCATTGAGATACACGCATCGACAGAATAACAGCCAATGGCATTCACTGCTCAACTGTATTCAGAGAAACTTTGGAACCGATTGTGGATTTCTTGCAACTTGCTGAACTCGTGGAGACAAAGACTTTACCACTTTCTCATTTCATTGAGATACACGCATTGGCAGAGTATCAACCAAAGTTCATTCACTGCTCCAAGGCATTCAGTGAATCTTTGGAACCTATTGGGGATATCTAACAACTTGCTGAACTCATTGAGATAAGGACATTACCACTTTCTCAATTCATTGAAATAAACACATTGGCAGAATTTCAGCCAAATTGCATTCACTGCTCGAAGGATTTCAGAGAAACCTTGGAACCTATTGTGGATTTCCCCCAACTTGCTGATCTCATCGAGATAAGCACTATACAACTTTCTCATTTCATTGAGATACACGCATTGGCAGAATATCAGCCAAATTGCATTCACTACTCGAAGGTATTCAGAGAAACTATGGAACCTATTGCGGATTTCTTCCAACTTGCTGAAGTCATCGAGATAAGAACTTTACCATTAACTCATTTCATTGAGCTACACACACTGGCAAAATATCAGCCAAATGGCATTCACTGCTCCAAGGTATTGCGAGAAACTTTGGAAGCTATTGTGGATTTCTTCCAATTTGCTGGACTGAATGAGATAAACACTTGACCACTTTCTCATTTCATTGTGATACACATACTGTGGGAGTATCAACCAAATGTAATTCACTACTCGCAGGCATTCAGTGAATCTTTGGCACCTATTGGGGATTTCTTTCAACTTGCTGAACTGATAGAGATAAGGACTTTACCACTTTCTCATTGCATTAAGATAAACACATTGGCAGAATATCAGCCCAATGGCATACGCTGCTGGAAGGAATTCAGAGAATATTTGGGACTTTACCACTATCTGATTTCATTGAGATACAGACACTGGCAGAATATCAGACAAATGACATTCACTGCTCGAAGGTATTCAGAGAAACTTTGGAACCGATTGTGGATTTCTTGCAACTTGCTGAACTCGTGGAGACAAAGACTTTACCACTTTCTCATTTCATTGAGATACACGCATTGGCAGAGTATCAACCAAAGTTCATTCACTGCTCCAAGGCATTCAATGAATCTTTGGAACCTATTGGGGATATCTTACAACTTGTTGAACTCATTGAGATAAGGACTTTACCACTTTCTCAATTCATTGAGATAAACACATTGGCAGAATATCAGCCAAATTGCTCGAAGGAATTCAGAGAAACGTTAGAACCTATTGTGGATTTCCCCCAACTTGCTGAACTCACCGAGACAAACACTTTGCGACCTTCTCATTCCATTGAGATACACACATGGGCAGAATAACAGCCAAATGGCATTCACTGCTCGATGGTATTCAGAGACATTTTGGAACATTTTGCTGATCTCATCGAGATAAGCACTATACAATTTCTCATTGCATTGTGATACACGCATTGGCAGAATATCAGCCAATTTGCATTCACTACTCGAAGGTATTCAGAGAAACTTTGGAACCTATTGCGGATTTCTTCCAACTTGCTGAAGTCATCGAGATCAGAACTTTACCATTAACTCATTTCATTGAGATACACACACTGGCAGAATATCAAACAAATGGCATTCAGTGTTCAAAGGTATTCAGAGAAACTTTGGAACCGATTGTGGATTTCTTGCAACATGCTGAACTCGTGGAGACAAAGACTTTACCACTTTCTCATTTCATTGAGATACACACATTGGCAGAATATCAGACAATTGGCATTCAGGGCTCGAAGGTATTTTCAGAAATTTTGGAACCCATTGTGAATTTCTTCCAATTTGCTGAACTCAACGAGGTAAACACTTTCCCACTTTCTCATTTCATTGAGATACACGCATCGACAGAATAACAGCCAATGGCATTCACTGCTCAACTGTATTCAGAGAAACTTTGGAACCGATTGTGGATTTCTTGCAACTTGCTGAACTCGTGGAGACAAAGACTTTACCACTTTCTCATTTCATTGAGATACACGCATTGGCAGAGTATCAACCAAAGTTCATTCACTGCTCCAAGGCATTCAGTGAATCTTTGGAACCTATTGGGGATATCTAACAACTTGCTGAACTCATTGAGATAAGGACATTACCACTTTCTCAATTCATTGAAATAAACACATTGGCAGAATTTCAGCCAAATTGCATTCACTGCTCGAAGGATTTCAGAGAAACCTTGGAACCGATTGTGGATTTCCCCCAACTTGCTGATCTCATCGAGATAAGCACTATACAACTTTCTCATTTCATTGAGATACACGCATTGGCAGAATATCAGCCAAATTGCATTCACTACTCGAAGGTATTCAGAGAAACTATGGAACCTATTGCGGATTTCTTCCAACTTGCTGAAGTCATCGAGATAAGAACTTTACCATTAACTCATTTCATTGAGCTACACACACTGGCAAAATATCAGCCAAATGGCATTCACTGCTCCAAGGTATTGCGAGAAACTTTGGAAGCTATTGTGGATTTCTTCCAATTTGCTGGACTGAATGAGATAAACACTTGACCACTTTCTCATTTCATTGTGATACACATACTGTGGGAGTATCAACCAAATGTAATTCACTACTCGCAGGCATTCAGTGAATCTTTGGCACCTATTGGGGATTTCTTTCAACTTGCTGAACTCATAGAGATAAGGACTTTACCACTTTCTCATTGCATTAAGATAAACACATTGGCAGAATATCAGCCCAATGGCATACGCTGCTGGAAGGAATTCAGAGAATATTTGGGACTTTACCACTATCTGATTTCATTGAGATACAGACACTGGCAGAATATCAGACAAATGACATTCACTGCTCGAAGGTATTCAGAGAAACTTTGGAACCGATTGTGGATTTCTTGCAACTTGCTGAACTCGTGGAGACAAAGACTTTACCACTTTCTCATTTCATTGAGATACACGCATTGGCAGAGTATCAACCAAAGTTCATTCACTGCTCCAAGGCATTCAATGAATCTTTGGAACCTATTGGGGATATCTTACAACTTGTTGAACTCATTGAGATAAGGACTTTACCACTTTCTCAATTCATTGAGATAAACACATTGGCAGAATATCAGCCAAATTGCTCGAAGGAATTCAGAGAAACGTTAGAACCTATTGTGGATTTCCCCCAACTTGCTGAACTCACCGAGACAAACACTTTGCGACCTTCTCATTCCATTGAGATACACACATGGGCAGAATAACAGCCAAATGGCATTCACTGCTCGATGGTATTCAGAGACATTTTGGAACATTTTGCTGATCTCATCGAGATAAGCACTATACAATTTCTCATTGCATTGTGATACACGCATTGGCAGAATATCAGCCAATTTGCATTCACTACTCGAAGGTATTCAGAGAAACTTTGGAACCTATTGCGGATTTCTTCCAACTTGCTGAAGTCATCGAGATCAGAACTTTACCATTAACTCATTTCATTGAGATACACACACTGGCAGAATATCAAACAAATGGCATTCAGTGTTCAAAGGTATTCAGAGAAACTTTGGAACCGATTGTGGATTTCTTGCAACATGCTGAACTCGTGGAGACAAAGACTTTACCACTTTCTCATTTCATTGAGATACACACATTGGCAGAATATCAGACAATTGGCATTCAGTGCTCGAAGGTATTTTCAGAAATTTTGGAACCCATTGTGAATTTCTTCCAATTTGCTGAACTCAACGAGGTAAACACTTTCCCACTTTCTCATTTCATTGAGATACACGCATAGACAGAATAACAGCCAATGGCATTCACTGCTCAACTGTATTCAGAGAAACTTTGGAACCGATTGTGGATTTCTTGCAACTTGCTGAACTCGTGGAGACAAAGACTTTACCACTTTCTCATTTCATTGAGATACACGCATTGGCAGAGTATCAACCAAAGTTCATTCACTGCTCCAAGGCATTCAGTGAATCTTTGGAACCTATTGGGGATATCTAACAACTTGCTGAACTCATTGAGATAAGGACATTACCACTTTCTCAATTCATTGAAATAACCACATTGGCAGAATTTCAGCCAAATTGCATTCACTGCTCGAAGGATTTCAGAGAAACCTTGGAACCTATTGTGGATTTCCCCCAACTTGCTGATCTCATCGAGATAAGCACTATACAACTTTCTCATTTCATTGAGATACACGCATTGGCAGAATATCAGCCAAATTGCATTCACTACTCGAAGGTATTCAGAGAAACTTTGGAACCTATTGCGGATTTCTTCCAACTTGCTGAAGTCATCGAGATAAGAACTTTACCATTATCTCACTTCATTGAGATACACACACTGGCAGAATATCAAACAAATGGCATTCAGTGTTCGAAGGTTTGCAGAGAAACTTTGGAACCGATTGTGGATTTCTGGCAACTTGCTGAACTTGTGGAGACAAAGACATTACCACTTTCTCATTTCATTGAGATACACACATTGGCAGAATATCAGACAAATGGCATTCAGTGCTCGAAGGTATTTTCAGAAATTTTGGAACCCATTGTGAATTTCTTCCAATTTGCTGAACTCAACGAGGTAAACACTTTCCCACTTTCTCATTTCATTGAGATACACGCATAGACAGAATAACAGCCAATGGCATTCACTGCTCGACTGTATTCAGAGAAACTTTGGAACCGATTGTGGATTTCTTGCAACTTGCTGAACTCGTGGAGACAAAGACTTTATCACTTTCTCATTTCATTGAGATACACACATTGGCAGAATATCAGACAATTGGCATTCAGTGCTCGAAGGTATTTTCAGAAATTTTGGAACCCATTGTGAATTTCTTCCAATTTGCTGAACTCAACGAGGTAAACACTTTCCCACTTTCTCATTTCATTGAGATACACGCATAGACAGAATAACAGCCAATGGCATTCACTGCTCGACTGTATTCAGAGAAACTTTGGAACCGATTGTGGATTTCTTGCAACTTGCTGAACTCGTGGAGACAAAGACTTTACCACTTTCTCATTTCATTGAGATACACACATTGGCAGAGTATCAACCAAAGTTCATTCACTGCTCCAAGGCATTCAGTGAATCTTTGGAACCAATTGGGGATATCTAACAACTTGCTGAACTCATTGAGATAAGGACTTTACCACTTTCTCAATTCATTGAGATAAACACATTGGCAGAATTTCAGCCAAATTGCATTCACTGCTCGAAGGATTTCAGAGAAACCTTGGAACCGATTGTGGATTTCCCCCAACTTGCTGATCTCATCGAGATAAGCACTATACAACTTTCTCATTTCATTGAGATACACGCATTGGCAGAATATCAGCCAAATTGCATTCACTACTCGAAGGTATTCAGAGAAACTTTGGAACATATTGCGGATTTCTTCCAACTTGCTGAAGTCATCGAGATAAGAACTTTACCATTAACTCATTTCATTGAGCTACACACACTGGCAAAATATCAGCCAAATGGCATTCACTGCTCCAAGGTATTGCGAGAAACTTTGGAAGCTATTGTGGATTTCTTCCAATTTGCTGGACTGAATGAGATAAACACTTGACCACTTTCTCATTTCATTGTGATACACATACTGTGGGAGTATCAACCAAATGTAATTCACTACTCGCAGGCATTCAGTGAATCTTTGGCACCTATTGGGGATTTCTTTCAACTTGCTGAACTCATAGAGATAAGGACTTTACCACTTTCTCATTGCATTGAGATAAACACATTGGCAGAATATCAGCCCAATGGCATACGCTGCTGGAAGGAATTCAGAGAATATTTGGGACTTTACCACTATCTGATTTCATTGAGATACAGACACTGGCAGAATATCAGACAAATGACATTCACTGCTCGAAGGTATTCAGAGAAACTTTGGAACCGATTGTGGATTTCTTGCAACTTGCTGAACTCGTGGAGACAAAGACTTTACCACTTTCTCATTTCATTGAGATACACGCATTGGCAGAGTATCAACCAAAGTTCATTCACTGCTCCAAGGCATTCAGTGAATCTTTGGAACCTATTGGGGATATCTTACAACTTGTTGAATTCATTGAGATAAGGACTTTACCACTTTCTCAATTCATTGAGATAAACACATTGGCAGAATTTCAGCCAAATTGCTCGAAGGAATTCAGAGAAACCTTAGAACCTATTGTGGATTTCCCCCAACTTGCTGAACTCACCGAGACAAACACTTTGCGATCTTCTCATTCCATTGAGATACACACATTGGCAGAATAACAGCCAAATGGCATTCACTGCTCGATGGTATTCAGAGACATTTTGGAACATATTGTGGATTTCCTCCAACTTGCTGATCTCATCGAGATAAGCACTATACAACTTTCTCGTTGCATTGTGATACACGCATTGGCAGAATATCAGCCAATTTGCATTCACTACTCGAAGGTATTCAGAGAAACTTTGGAACCTATTGCGAATTTCTTCCAACTTGCTGAAGTGATCGAGATAAGAACTTTACCATTATCTCACTTCATTGAGATACACACACTGGCAGAATATCAAACAAATGGCATTCAGTGTTCGAAGGTTTGCAGAGAAACTTTGGAACCGATTGTAGATTTCTTGCAACTTGCTGAACTCGTGGAGACAAAGACTTTACCACTTTCTCATTTCATTGAGATACACACATTGGCAGAATATCAGACAAATGGCATTCAGTGCTCGAAGGTATTTTCAGAAATTTTGGAACCCATTGTGAATTTCTTCCAATTTGCTGAACTCAACGAGGTAAACACTTTCCCACTTTCTCATTTCATTGAGATACACGCATAGACAGAATAACAGCCAATGGCATTCACTGCTCGACTGTATTCAGAGAAACTTTGGAACCGATTGTGGATTTCTTGCAACTTGCTGAACTCGTGGAGACAAAGACTTTACCACTTTCTCATTTCATTGAGATACACACACTGGCAGAATATCAGACAATTGGCATTCAGTGCTCGAAGGTATTTTCAGAAATTTTGGAACCCATTGTGAATTTCTTCCAATTTGCTGAACTCAACGAGGTAAACACTTTCCCACTTTCTCATTTCATTGAGATACACGCATAGACAGAATAACAGCCAATGGCATTCACTGCTCGACTGTATTCAGAGAAACTTTGGAACCGATTGTGGACTTCTTGCAACTTGCTGAACTCGTGGAGACAAAGACTTTACCACTTTCTCATTTCATTGAGATACACGCATTGGCAGAGTATCAACCAAAGTTCATTCACTGCTCCAAGGCATTCAGTGAATCTTTGGAACCTATTGGGGATATCTTACAACTTGCTGAACTCATTGAGATAAGGACTTTACCACTTTCTCAATTCATTGAGATAAACACATTGGCAGAATTTCAGCCAAATTGCATTCACTGCTCGAAGGATTTCAGAGAAACCTTGGAACCTATTGTGGATTTCCCCCAACTTGCTGATCTCATCGAGATAAGCACTATACAACTTTCTCATTTCATTGAGATACACGCATTGGCAGAATATCAGCCAAATTGCATTCACTACTCGAAGGTATTCAGAGAAACTTTGGAACCTATTGCGGATTTCTTCCAACTTGCTGAAGTCATCGAGATAAGAACTTTACCATTAACTCATTTCATTGAGCTACACACACTGGCAAAATATCAGCCAAATGGCATTCACTGCTCCAAGGTATTGCGAGAAACTTTGGAAGCTATTGTGGATTTCTTCCAATTTGCTGGACTGAATGAGATAAACACTTGACCACTTTCTCATTTCATTGTGATACACATACTGTGGGAGTATCAACCAAATGTAATTCACTACTCGCAGGCATTCAGTGAATCTTTGGCACCTATTGGGGATTTCTTTCAACTTGCTGAACTCATAGAGATAAGGACTTTACCACTTTCTCATTGCATTGAGATAAATACATTGGCAGAATATCAGCCCAATGGCATACGCTGCTGGAAGGAATTCAGAGAATATTTGGGACTTTACCACTATCTGATTTCATTGAGATACAGACACTGGCAGAATATCAGACAAATGACATTCACTGCTCGAAGGTATTCAGAGAAACTTTGGAACCGATTGTGGATTTCTTGCAACTTGCTGAACTCGTGGAGACAAAGACTTTACCACTTTCTCATTTCATTGAGATACACGCATTGGCAGAGTATCAACCAAAGTTCATTCACTGCTCCAAGGCATTCAGTGAATCTTTGGAACCTATTGGGGATATCTTACAACTTGTTGAATTCATTGAGATAAGGACTTTACCACTTTCTGAATTCATTGAGATAAACACATTGGCAGAATTTCAGCCAAATTGCTCGAAGGAATTCAGAGAAACCTTAGAACCTATTGTGGATTTCCCCCAACTTGCTGAACTCACCGAGACAAACACTTTGCGATCTTCTCATTCCATTGAGATACACACATTGGCAGAATAACAGCCAAATGGCATTCACTGCTCGATGGTATTCAGAGACATTTTGGAACATATTGTGGATTTCCTCCAACTTGCTGATCTCATCGAGATAAGCACTATACAACTTTCTCGTTGCATTGTGATACACGCATTGGCAGAATATCAGCCAATTTGCATTCACTACTCGAAGGTATTCAGAGAAACTTTGGAACCTATTGCGAATTTCTTCCAACTTGCTGAAGTGATCGAGATAAGAACTTTACCATTATCTCACTTCATTGAGATACACACACTGGCAGAGTATCAAACAAATGGCATTCAGTGTTCGAAGGTTTGCAGAGAAACTTTGGAACCGATTGTAGATTTCTTGCAACTTGCTGAACTCGTGGAGACAAAGACTTTACCACTTTCTCATTTCATTGAGATACACACATTGGCAGAATATCAGACAAATGGCATTCAGTGCTCGAAGGTATTTTCAGAAATTTTGGAACCCATTGTGAATTTCTTCCAATTTGCTGAACTCAACGAGGTAAACACTTTCCCACTTTCTCATTTCATTGAGATACACGCATAGACAGAATAACAGCCAATGGCATTCACTGCTCGACTGTATTCAGAGAAACTTTGGAACCGATTGTGGATTTCTTGCAACTTGCTGAACTCGTGGAGACAAAGACTTTACCACTTTCTCATTTCATTGAGATACACACACTGGCAGAATATCAGACAATTGGCATTCAGTGCTCGAAGGTATTTTCAGAAATTTTGGAACCCATTGTGAATTTCTTCCAATTTGCTGAACTCAACGAGGTAAACACTTTCCCACTTTCTCATTTCATTGAGATACACGCATAGACAGAATAACAGCCAATGGCATTCACTGCTCGACTGTATTCAGAGAAACTTTGGAACCGATTGTGGACTTCTTGCAACTTGCTGAACTCGTGGAGACAAAGACTTTACCACTTTCTCATTTCATTGAGATACACGCATTGGCAGAGTATCAACCAAAGTTCATTCACTGCTCCAAGGCATTCAGTGAATCTTTGGAACCTATTGGGGATATCTTACAACTTGCTGAACTCATTGAGATAAGGACTTTACCACTTTCTCAATTCATTGAGATAAACACATTGGCAGAATTTCAGCCAAATTGCATTCACTGCTCGAAGGATTTCAGAGAAACCTTGGAACCTATTGTGGATTTCCCCCAACTTGCTGATCTCATCGAGATAAGCACTATACAACTTTCTCATTTCATTGAGATACACGCATTGGCAGAATATCAGCCAAATTGCATTCACTACTCGAAGGTATTCAGAGAAACTTTGGAACCTATTGCGGATTTCTTCCAACTTGCTGAAGTCATCGAGATAAGAACTTTACCATTAACTCATTTCATTGAGCTACACACACTGGCAAAATATCAGCCAAATGGCATTCACTGCTCCAATGTATTGCGAGAAACTTTGGAAGCTATTGTGGATTTCTTCCAATTTGCTGGACTGAATGAGATAAACACTTGACCACTTTCTCATTTCATTGTGATACACATACTGTGGGAGTATCAACCAAATGTAATTCACTACTCGCAGGCATTCAGTGAATCTTTGGCACCTATTGGGGATTTCTTTCAACTTGCTGAACTCATAGAGATAAGGACTTTACCACTTTCTCATTGCATTGAGATAAACACATTGGCAGAATATCAGCCCAATGGCATACGCTGCTGGAAGGAATTCAGAGAATATTTGGAACTTTACCACTATCTGATTTCATTGAGATACAGACACTGGCAGAATATCAGACAAATGACATTCACTGCTCGACTGTATTCAGAGAAACTTTGGAACCGATTGTGGATTTCTTGCAACTTGCTGAACTCGTGGAGACAAAGACTTTACCACTTTCTCATTTCATTGAGATACACGCATTGGCAGAGTATCAACCAAAGTTCATTCACTGCTCCAAGGCATTCAGTGAATCTTTGGAACCTATTGGGGATATCTTACAACTTGCTGAACTCATTGAGATAAGGACTTTACCACTTTGTCAATTCATTGAGATAAACACATTGGCAGAATTTCAGCCAAATTGCATTCACTGCTCGAAGGATTTCAGAGAACCCTTGGAAGCTACTGTGGATTTGCCCCAGCTTGCTGATCTCATCGAGATAAGCACTCTACAACTTTCTCATTTCATTGAGATACACGCATTGGCAGAATATCAGCCAAATTGCATTCACTACTCGAAGGTATTCAGAGAAACTTTGGAACCTATTGCGGATTTCTTCCAACTTGCTGAAGTCATCGAGATACGAACTTTACCATTAACTCATTTCATTGAGCTACACACACTGGCAAAATATCAGCCAAATGGCATTCACTGCTCCAAGGTATTGCGAGAAACTTTGGAAGCTATTGTGGATTTCTTCCAATTTGCTGGACTGAATGAGATAAACACTTGACCACTTTCTCATTTCATTGTGATACACATACTGTGGGAGTATCAACCAAAGTTCATTCACTGCTCCAAGGCATTCAGTGAATCTTTGGAACCTATTGGGGACATCTGACAACTTGTTGAATTCATTGAGATAAGGACTTTACTACTTTCTCAATTCATTGAGATAAACACATTGGCAGAATTTCAGCCAAATTGCTCGAAGGAATTCAGAGAAACCTTAGAACCTATTGTGGATTTCCCCCAACTTGCTGAACTCACCGAGACAAACACTTTGCGACCTTCTCATTCCATTGAGATACACACATTGGCAGAATAACAGCCAAATGGCATTCACTGCTCGATGGTATTCAGAGACATTTTGGAACATATTGTGGATTTCCTCCAACTTGCTGATCTCATCGAGATAAGCACTATACAACTTTCTCATTGCATTGAGATACACGCATTGGCAGAATATCAGCCAATTTGCATTCACTACTCGAAGGTATTCAGAGAAACTTTGGAACCTATTGCGAATTTCTTCCAACTTGCTGAAGTGATCGAGATAAGAACTTTACCATTATCTCACTTCATTGAGATACACACACTAGCAGAATATCAAACAAATGGCATTCAGTGTTCGAAGGTTTGCAGAGAAACTTTGGAACCGATTGTGGATTTCTGGCAGCTTGCTGAACTCGTGGAGACAAAGACTTTACCACTTTCTCATTTCATTGAGATAAACACATTGGCAGAATTTCAGCCAAATTGCTTTCACTGCTCGAAGGATTTCAGAGAAAACTTGGAACCGATTGTGGATTTCCCCCAACTTGCTGATCTCATCGAGATAAGCACTATACAACTTTCTCATTTCATTGAGATACACGCATTGGCAGAATATCAGACAAATTGCATTCACTACTCGAAGGTATTCAGAGAAGTTCATTCACTGCTCCAAGGCATTCAGTGAATCTTTGGAACCTATTGCGGATTTCTTCCAACTTGCTGAAGTCATCGAGATAAGAACTTTACCATTAACTCATTTCATTGAGCTACACACACTGGCAAAATATCAGCCAAATGGCATTCACTGCTCCAAGGTATTGCGAGAAACTTTGGAAGCTATTGTGGATTTCTTCCAATTTGCTGGACTGAATGAGATAAACACTTGACCACTTTCTCATTTCATTGTGATACACATACTGTGGGAGTATCAACCAAATGTAATTCACTACTCGCAGGCTTTCAGTGAATCTTTGTAACCTATTGGGGATTTCTTTCAACTTGCTGAACTCACAGAGATAAGGACTTTACCAGTTTCTCATTGCATTGAGATAAACACATTGGCAGAATATCAGCCCAACGGCATAAGCTGCTGGAAGGAATTCAGAGAATATTTGGAACTTTACCACTATCTGATTTCATTGAGATACAGACACTGGCAGAATATCAAACAAATGGCATTCAGTGTTCGAAGGTTTGCAGAGAAACTTTGGAACCGATTGTGGATTTCTGGCAACTTGCTGAACTCGTGGAGACAAAGACTTTACCACTTTCTCATTTCATTGAGATACACACATTGGCAGAATATCAGACAATTGGCATTCAGTGCTCGAAGGTATTTTCAGAAATTTTGGAACCCATTGTGAATTTCTTCCAATTTGCTGAACTCAACGAGGTAAACACTTTCCCACTTTCTCATTTCATTGAGATACACGCATAGACAGAATAACAGCCAATGGCATTCACTGCTCGACTGTATTCAGAGAAACTTTGGAACCGATTGTGGATTTCTTGCAACTTGCTGAATTCGTGGAGACAAAGACTTTATCACTTTCTCATTTCATTGAGATACACGCATTGGCAGACTATCAACCAAAGTTCATTCACTGCTCCAAGACATTCAGTGAATCTTTGGAACCTATTGGGGATATCTTACAACTTGCTGAACTCATTGAGATAAGCAGTATACAACTTTCTCAATTCATTGAGATAAACACATTGGCAGAATTTCAGCCAAATTGCATTCACTGCTCGAAGGATTTCAGAGAAACCTTGGAACCTATTGTGGATTTCCCCCAACTTGCTGATCTCATCGAGATAAGCAGTATACAACTTTCTCATTTCATTGAGATACACGCATTGACAGAATATCAGCCAAATTGCATTCACTACTCGAAGGTATTCAGAGAAACTTAGGAACCTATTGCGGATTTCTTCCAACTTGCTGAAGTCATCGAGATACGAACTTTAACATTAACTCATTTCATTGAGCTACACACACTGGCAAAATATCAGCCAAATGGCATTCACTGCTCCAAGGTATTGCGAGAAACTTTGGAAGCTATTGTGGATTTCTTCCAATTTGCTGGACTGAATGAGATAAACACTTGACCACTTTCTCATTTCATTGTGATACACATACTGTGGGAGTATCAACCAAATGTAATTCACTACTCGCAGGCATTCAGTGAATCTTTGGCACCTATTGGGGATTTCTTTCAACTTGCTGAACTCATAGAGATAAGGACTTTACCACTTTCTCATTGCATTGAGATAAACACATTGGCAGAATATCAGCCCAATGGCATACGCTGCTGGAAGGAATTCAGAGAATATTTGGAACTTTACCACTATCTGATTTCATTGAGATAAAGACACTGGCAGAATATCAGACAAATGACAATCACTGCTCGAAGGTATTCAGAGAAACTTTGGAACCGATTGTGGATTTCTTGCAACTTGCTGAACTCGTGGAGACAAAGACTTTACCACTTTCTCATTTCATTGAGATACACGCATTGGCAGAGTATCAACCAAAGTTCATTCACTGCTCCAAGGCATTCAGTGAATCTTTGGAACCTATTGGGGATATCTTACAACTTGTTGAATTCATTGAGATAAGGACTTTACCACTTTCTCAATTCATTGAGATAAGCACATTGGCAGAATTTCAGCCAAATTGCTCGAAGGAATTCAGAGAAACCTTAGATCCTATTGTGGATTTCCCCCAACTTGCTGAACTCACCGAGACAAACACTTTGCGACCTTCTCATTCCATTGAGATACACACATTGGCAGAATAACAGCCAAATGGCATTCACTGCTCGATGGTATTCAGAGACATTTTGGAACATATTGTGGATTTCCTCCAACTTGCTGATCTCATCGAGATAAGCACTATACAACTTTCTCATTGCATTGAGATACACGCATTGGCAGAATATCAGCCAATTTGCATTCACTACTCGAAGGTATTCGGAGAAACTTTGGAACCTATTGCAAATTTCTTCCAACTTGCTGAAGTGATCGAGATAAGAACTTTACCATTATCTCACTTCATTGAGATACACACACTGGCAGAATATCAAACAAATGGCATTCAGTGTTCGAATGTTTGCAGAGAAACTTTGGAACCGATTGTGGATTTCTGGCAACTTGCTGAAGTCGTGGAGACAAAGACTTTACCACTTTCTCATTTCATTGAGATACACACATTGGCAGAATATCAGACAAATGGCATTCAGTGCTCGAAGGTATTTTCAGAAATTTTGGAACCCATTGTGAATTTCTTCCAATTTGCTGAACTCAACGAGGTAAACACTTTCCCACTTTCTCATTTCATTGAGATACACGCATAGACAGAATAACAGCCAATGGCATTCACTGCTCGACTGTATTCAGAGAAACTTTGGAACCGATTGTGGATTTCTTGCAACTTGCTGAACTCGTGGAGACAAAGACTTTACCACTTTCTCATTTCATTGAGATACACGCATTGGCAGAGTATCAACCAAAGTTCATTCACTGCTCCAAGGCATTCAGTGAATCTTTGGAACCTATTGGGGATATCTTACAACTTGCTGAACTCATTGAGATAAGGACTTTACCACTATCTCAATTCATTGAGATAAACACATTGGCAGAATTTCAGCCAAATTGCATTCACTACTCGAAGGTATTCAGAGAAACTTTGGAACCTATTGCGGATTTCTTCCAACTTGCTGAAGTCATCGAGATAAGAACTTTACCATTAACTCATTTGATTGAGCTACACACACTGGCAAAATATCAGCCAAATGGCATTCACTGCTCCAAGGTATTGCGAGAAACTTTGGAAGCTATTGTGGATTTCTTCCAATTTGCTGGACTGAATGAGATAAACACTTGACCACTTTCTCATTTCATTGTGATACACATACTGTGGGAGTATCAACCAAATGTAATTCACTACTCGCAGGCATTCAGTGAATCTTTGGAACCTATTGGGGATTTCTTTCAACTTGCTGAACTCATAGAGATGAGGACTTTACCACTTTCTCATTGCATTGAGATAAACACATTGGCAGAATATCAGCCCAATGGCATACGATGCTGGAAGGAATTCAGAGAATATTTGGAACTTTACCACTATCTGATTTCATTGAGATACAGACACTGGCAGAATATCAGACAAATGACATTCACTGCTCGACTGTATTCAGAGAAACTTTGGAACCGATTGTGGAGTTCTTGCAACTTGCTGAACTCGTGGAGACGACTTTCTCATTTCATTGAGATACACGCATTGGCAGAGTATCAACCAAAGTTCATTCACTGCTCCAAGGCATTCAGTGAATCTTTGGAACCTATTGGGGATATCTTACAACTTGCTGAACTCATTGAGAGAAGGACTTTACCACTTTCTCAATTCATTGAGATAAACACATTGGCAGAATTTCAGCCAAATTGCTCGGAGGAATTCAGAGAAACCTTAGAACCTATTGTGGATTTCCCCCAACTTGCTGAACTCACCGAGACAAACACTTTGCGACCTTTTCATTCCATTGAGATACACACATGGGCAGGATAACAGCCAAATGGCATTCACTGCTCGATGGTATTCAGAGACATTTTGGAACATTTTGTGGATTTCCTCCAACTTGCTGATCTCATCGAGATAAGCACTATACAACTTTCTCATTGCATTGAGATACACACATTGGCAGAATATCAGCCAATTTGCATTCACTACTCGAAGGTATTCAGAGAAACTTTGGAACCTATTGCGGATTTCTTCCAACTTGCTGAAGTCATCGAGATAAGAACTTTACCATTAACTCATTTCATTGAGCTACACACACTGGCAAAATATCAGCCAAATGGCATTCACTGCTCCAAGGTATTGCGAGAAACTTTGGAAGCTATTGTGGATTTCTTCCAATTTGCTGGACTGCATGAGATAAACATTTGACCACTTTCTCATTTCATTGTGATACACATACTGTGGGAGTATCAACCAAATGTAATTCACTACTCGCAGGCATTCAGTGAATCTTTGGCACCTATTGGGGATTTCTTTCAACTTGCTGAACTCATAGAGATAAGGACTTTACCACTTTCTCATTGCATTGAGATAAACACATTGGCAGAATATCAGCCCACTGGCATACGCTGCTGGAAGGAATTCAGAGAATATTTGGAACTTTACCACTATCTGATTTCATTGAGATACAGACACTGGCAGAATATCAGACAAATGACATTCACTGCTCGAAGGTATTTTCAGAAACTTTGGAACCCATTGTGAATTTCTTCCAATTTGCTGAACTCAACGAGGTAAACACTTTCCCACTTTCTCATTTCATTGAGATACACGCATAGACAGAATAACAGCCAATGGCATTCACTGCTCGACTCTATTCAGAGAAACTTTGGAACCGATTGTGGAGTTCTTGCAACTTGCTGAACTCGTGGAGACGACTTTCTCATTTCATTGAGATACACGCATTGGCAGAGTATCAACCAAAGTTCATTCACTGCTCCAAGGCATTCAGTGAATCTTTGGAACCTATTGGGGATATCTGACAACTTGTTGAATTCATTGAGATAAGGACTTTACCACTTTCTCAATTCATTGAGATAAACACATTGGCAGAATTTCAGCCAAATTGCTCGAAGGAATTCAGAGAAACCTTAGAACCTATTGTGGATTTCCCCCAACTTGCTGAACTCACCGAGGCAAACACTTTGCGACCTTCTCATTCCATTGAGATACACACATGGGCAGAATAACAGCCAAATGGCATTCACTGCTCGATGGTATTCAGAGACATTTTGGAACGTATTGTGGATTTCCTCCAACTTGCTGAAGTGATCGAGATAAGCACTATACAACTTTCTCATTGCATTGAGATACACGCATTGGCAGAATATCAGCCAATTTGCATTCACTACTCGAAGGTATTCGGAGAAACTTTGGAACCTATTGCAAATTTCTTCCAACTTGCTGAAGTGATCGAGATAAGAACTTTACCATTATCTCACTTCATTGAGATACACACACTGGCAGAATATCAAACAAATGGCATTCAGTGTTCGAAGGTTTGCAGAGAAACTTTGGAACCGATTGTGGATTTCTGGCAACTTGCTGAACTCGTGGAGACAAAGACTTTACCACTTTCTCATTTCATTGAGATACACACATTGGCAGAATATCAGACAAATGGCATTCAGTGCTCGAAGGTATTTTCAGAAATTTTGGAACCCATTGAGAATTTCTTCCAATTTGCTGAACTCAACGAGGTAAACACTTTCCCACTTTCTCATTTCATTGAGATACACGCATAGACAGAATAACAGCCAATGGCATTCACTGCTCGACTGTATTCAGAGAAACTTTGGAACCGATTGTGGATTTCTTGCAACTTGCTGAACTCGTGGAGACAAAGACTTTACCACTTTCTCATTTCATTGAGATACACACACTGGCAGAATATCAGACAATTGGCATTCAGTGCTCGAAGGTATTTTCAGAAATTTTGGAACCCATTGTGAATTTCTTCCAATTTGCTGAACTCAACGAGGTAAACACTTTCCCACTTTCTCATTTCATTGAGATACACGCATAGACAGAATAACAGCCAATGGCATTCACTGCTCGACTGTATTCAGAGAAACTTTGGAACCGATTGTGGACTTCTTGCAACTTGCTGAACTCGTGGAGACAAAGACTTTACCACTTTCTCATTTCATTGAGATACACGCATTGGCAGAGTATCAACCAAAGTTCATTCACTGCTCCAAGGCATTCAGTGAATCTTTGGAACCTATTGGGGATATCTTACAACTTGCTGAACTCATTGAGATAAGGACTTTACCACTTTCTCAATTCATTGAGATAAACACATTGGCAGAATTTCAGCCAAATTGCATTCACTGCTCGAAGGATTTCAGAGAAAACTTGGAACCGATTGTGGATTTCCCCCAACTTGCTGATCTCATCGAGATAAGCACTATACAACTTTCTCATTTCATTGAGATACACGCATTGGCAGAATATCAGCCAAATTGCATTCACTACTCGAAGGTATTCAGAGAAACTTTGGAACCTATTGCGGATTTCTTCCAACTTGCTGAAGTCATCGAGATAAGAACTTTACCATTAACTCATTTCATTGAGCTACACACACTGGCAAAATATCAGCCACATGGCATTCACTGCTCCAAGGTATTGCGAGAAAATTTGGAAGCTATTGTGGATTTCTTCCAATTTGCTGGACTGAATGAGATAAACACTTGACCACTTTCTCATTTCATTGTGATACACATACTGTGGGAGTATCAACCAAATGTAATTCACTACTCGCAGGCTTTCAGTGAATCTTTGTAACCTATTGGGGATTTCTTTCAACTTGCTGAACTCACAGAGATAAGGACTTTACCAGTTTCTCATTGCATTTAGATAAACACATTGGCAGAATATCAGCCCAGCGGCATAAGCTGCTGGAAGGAATTCAGAGAATATTTGGATCTTTACCACTCTCTGATTTCATTGAGATACACACACTGGCAGAATATCAGACAAATGACATTCACTGCTCGAAGGTATTCAGAGAAACTTTGGAACCGATTGTGGATTTCTTGCAACTTGCTGAACTCGTGGAGACAAACACTTTACCACTTTCTCATTTCATTGAGATACACACATTGGCAGAATATCAGATAATTGGCATTCAGTGCTCGAAGGTATTTTCAGAAATTTTGGAACCCATTGTGAATTTCTTCCAATTTGCTGAACTCAACGAGGTAAACACTTTCCCACTTTCTCATTTCATTGAGATACACGCATTGGCAGAATAACAGCCAATGGCATTCACTGCTCGACGGTATTCAGAGAAACTTTGGAACCGATTGTGGATTTCTTGCAACTTGCTGAACTCGTGGAGACAAAGACTTTATCACTTTCTCATTTCATTGAGATACACGCATTGGCAGACTATCAACCAAAGTTCATTCACTGCTCCAAGACATTCAGTGAATCTTTGGAACCTATTGGGGATATCTTACAACTTGCTGAACTCATTGAGATAAGGAGTTTACCACTTTCTCAATTCATTGAGATAAACACATTGGCAGAATTTCAGCCAAATTGCATTCACTGCTCGAAGGATTTCAGAGAAACCTTGGAACCTATTGTGGATTTCCTCCAACTTGCTGATCTCATCGAGATAAGCACTATACAACTTTCTCATTGCATTGAGATACACACATTGGCAGAATATCAGCCAATTTGCATTCACTACTCGAAGGTATTCAGAGAAACTTTGGAACCTATTGCGGATTTCTTCCAACTTGCTGAAGTCATCGAGATAAGAATTTTACCATTAACTCATTTCATTGAGCTACACACACTGGCAAAATATCAGCCAAATGGCATTCACTGCTCCAAGGTATTGCGAGAAACTTTGGAAGCTATTGTGGATTTCTTCCAATTTGCTGGACTGAATGAGATAAACACTTGACCACTTTCTCATTTCATTGTGATACACATACTGTGGGAGTATCAACCAAATGTAATTCACTACTCGCAGGCATTCAGTGAATCTTTGGCACCTATTGGGGATTTCTTTCAACTTGCTGAACTCATAGAGATAAGGACTTTACCACTTTCTCATTGCATTGAGATAAACACATTGGCAGAATATCAGCCCAATGGCATACGCTGCTGGAAGGAATTCAGAGAATATTTGGAACTTTACCACTATCTGATTTCATTGAGATACAGACACTGGCAGAATATCAGACAAATGACATTCACTGCTCGAAGGTATTTTCAGAAACTTTGGAACCCATTGTGAATTTCTTCCAATTTGCTGAACTCAACGAGGTAAACACTTTCCCACTTTCTCATTTCATTGAGATACACGCATAGACAGAATAACAGCCAATGGCATTCACTGCTCGACTGTATTCAGAGAAACTTTGGAACTGATTGTGGAGTTCTTGCAACTTGCTGAACTCGTGGAGACGACTTTCTCATTTCATTGAGATACACGCATTGGCAGAGTATCAACCAAAGTTCATTCACTGCTCCAAGGCATTCAGTGAATCTTTGGAACCTATTGGGGATATCTTACAACTTGCTGAACTCATTGAGATAAGGACTTTACCACTTTCTCAATTCATTGAGATCAACACATTGGCAGAATTTCAGCCAAATTGCTCGGAGGAATTCAGAGAAACCTTAGAACCTATTGTGGAATTCCCCCAACTTGCTGAACTCACCGAGACAAACACTTTGCGACCTTTTCATTCCATTGAGATACACACATGGGCAGAATAACAGCCAAATGGCATTCACTGCTCGATGGTATTCAGAGACATTTTGGAACATTTTGTGGATTTCCTCCAACTTGCTGATCTCATCGAGATAAGCACTATACAACTTTCTCACTGCATTGAGATACACGCATTGGCAGAATATCAGCCAATTTGCATTCACTACTCGAAGGTATTCAGAGAAACTTTGGAACCTATTGCGAATTTCTTCCAACTTGCTGAAGTGATCGAGATAAGAACTTTACCATTATCTCACTTCATTGAGATACACACACTGGCAGAATATCAAACAAATGGCATTCAGTGTTCGAAGGTTTTCAGAGAAACTTTGGAACCGATTGTGGATTTCTTGCAACTTCTTGAACTCGTGGAGACAAAGACTTTACCACTTTCTCATTTCATTGAGATACACACATTGGCAGAATATCAGACAATTGGCATTCAGTGCTCGAAGGTATTTTCAGAAATTTTGGAACCCATTGTGAATTTCTTCCAATTTGCTGAACTCAACGAGGTAAACACTTTCCCACTTTCTCATTTCATTGAGATACACGCATAGACAGAATAACAGCCAATGGCATTCACTGCTCGACTGTATTCAGAGAAACTTTGGAACCGATTGTGGATTTCTTGCAACTTGCTGAACTCGTGGAGACAAAGACTTTACCACTTTCTCATTTCATTGAGATAAACACATTGGCAGAATTTCAGCCAAATTGCATTCACTGCTCGAAGGATTTGAGAGAAACCTTGGAACCTATTGTGGATTTCCCCCAACTTGCTGATCTCATCGAGATAAGCACTATACAACTTTCTCATTTCATTGAGATACACGCATTGGCAGAATATCAGCCAAATTGCATTCACTACTCAAAGGTATTCAGAGAAACTTTGGAACCTATTGCGGATTTCTTCCAACTTGCTGAAGTCATCGAGATACGAACTTTACCATTAACTCATTTCATTGAGCTACACACACTGGCAAAATATCAGCCAAATGGCATTCACTGCTCCAAGGTATTGCGAGAAACTTTGGAAGCTATTGTGGATTTCTTCCAATTTGCTGGACTGAATGAGATAAACACTTGACCACTTTCTCATTTCATTGTGATACACATACTGTGGGAGTATCAACCAAATGTAATTCACTACTCGCAGGCATTCAGTGAATCTTTGGCACCTATTGGGGATTTCTTTCAACTTGCTGAACTCATAGAGATAAGGACTTTACCACTTTCTCATTGCATTGAGATAAACACATTGGCAGAATATCAGCCCAATGGCATACGCTGCTGGAAAGAATTCAGAGAATATTTGGGACTTTACCACTATCTGATTTCATTGAGATACAGTCACTAGCAGAATATCAGACAAATGACATTCACTGCTCGAAGGTATTCAGAGAAACTTTGGAACCGATTGTGGATTTCTTGCAACTTGCTGAACTCGTGGAGACAAAGACTTTACCACTTTCTCATTTCATTGAGATACACGCATTGGCAGAGTATCAACCAAAGTTCATTCACTGCTCCAAGGCATTCAGTGAATCTTTGGAACCTATTGGGGATATCTGACAACTTGTTGAATTCATTGAGATAAGGACTTTACCACTTTCTCAATTCATTGAGATAAACACATTGGCAGAATTTCAGCCAAATTGCTCGAAGGAATTCAGAGAAACCTTAGAACCTATTGTGGATTTCCCCCAACTTGCTGAACTCACCGAGACAAACACTTTGCGACCTTCTCATTCCATTGAGATACACACATTGGCAGAATAACAGCCAAATGGCATTCACTGCTCGATGGTATTCAGAGACATTTTGGAACATATTGTGGATTTCCTCCAACTTGCTGATCTCATCGAGATAAGCACTATAAAACTTTCTCATTGCATTGAGATACACGCATTGGCAGAATATCAGCCAATTTGCATTCACTACTCGAAGGTATTCAGAGAAACTTTGGAACCTATTGCGAATTTCTTCCAACTTGCTGAAGTGATCGAGATAAGAACTTTACCATTATCTCACTTCATTGAGATACACACACTGGCAGAATATCAAACAAATGGCATTCAGTGTTCGAAGGTTTGCAGAGAAACTTTGGAACCGATTGTGGATTTCTGGCAACTTGCTGAACTCGTGGAGACAAAGACTTTACCACTTTCTCATTTCATTGAGATACACACATTGGCAGAATAACAGCCAATGGCATTCACTGCTCGACGGTATTCAGAGAAACTTTGGAACCGATTGTGGATTTCTTGCAACTTGCTGAACTCGTGGAGACAAAGACTTTATCACTTTCTCATTTCATTGAGATACACGCATTGGCAGACTATCAACCAAAGTTCATTCACTGCTCCAAGACATTCAGTGAATCTTTGGAACCTATTGGGGATATCTTACAACTTGCTGAACTCATTGAGATAAGGAGTTTACCACTTTCTCAATTCATTGAGATAAACACATTGGCAGAATTTCAGCCAAATTGCATTCACTGCTCGAAGGATTTCAGAGAAACCTTGGAACCTATTGTGGATTTCCTCCAACTTGCTGATCTCATCGAGATAAGCACTATACAACTTTCTCATTGCATTGAGATACACACATTGGCAGAATATCAGCCAATTTGCATTCACTACTCGAAGGTATTCAGAGAAACTTTGGAACCTATTGCGGATTTCTTCCAACTTGCTGAAGTCATCGAGATAAGAATTTTACCATTAACTCATTTCATTGAGCTACACACACTGGCAAAATATCAGCCAAATGGCATTCACTGCTCCAAGGTATTGCGAGAAACTTTGGAAGCTATTGTGGATTTCTTCCAATTTGCTGGACTGAATGAGATAAACACTTGACCACTTTCTCATTTCATTGTGATACACATACTGTGGGAGTATCAATCAAATGTAATTCACTACTCGCAGGCATTCAGTGAATCTTTGGCACCTATTGGGGATTTCTTTCAACTTGCTGAACTCATAGAGATAAGGACTTTACCACTTTCTCATTGCATTGAGATAAACACATTGGCAGAATATCAGCCCAATGGCATACGCTGCTGGAAGGAATTCAGAGAATATTTGGAACTTTACCACTATCTGATTTCATTGAGATACAGACACTGGCAGAATATCAGACAAATGACATTCACTGCTCGAAGGTATTTTCAGAAACTTTGGAACCCATTGTGAATTTCTTCCAATTTGCTGAACTCAACGAGGTAAACACTTTCCCACTTTCTCATTTCATTGAGATACACGCATAGACAGAATAACAGCCAATGGCATTCACTGCTCGACTGTATTCAGAGAAACTTTGGAACTGATTGTGGAGTTCTTGCAACTTGCTGAACTCGTGGAGACGACTTTCTCATTTCATTGAGATACACGCATTGGCAGAGTATCAACCAAAGTTCATTCACTGCTCCAAGGCATTCAGTGAATCTTTGGAACCTATTGGGGATATCTTACAACTTGCTGAACTCATTGAGATAAGGACTTTACCACTTTCTCAATTCATTGAGATCAACACATTGGCAGAATTTCAGCCAAATTGCTCGGAGGAATTCAGAGAAACCTTAGAACCTATTGTGGAATTCCCCCAACTTGCTGAACTCACCGAGACAAACACTTTGCGACCTTTTCATTCCATTGAGATACACACATGGGCAGAATAACAGCCAAATGGCATTCACTGCTCGATGGTATTCAGAGACATTTTGGAACATTTTGTGGATTTCCTCCAACTTGCTGATCTCATCGAGATAAGCACTATACAACTTTCTCACTGCATTGAGATACACGCATTGGCAGAATATCAGCCAATTTGCATTCACTACTCGAAGGTATTCAGAGAAACTTTGGAACCTATTGCGAATTTCTTCCAACTTGCTGAAGTGATCGAGATAAGAACTTTACCATTATCTCACTTCATTGAGATACACACACTGGCAGAATATCAAACAAATGGCATTCAGTGTTCGAAGGTTTTCAGAGAAACTTTGGAACCGATTGTGGATTTCTTGCAACTTCTTGAACTCGTGGAGACAAAGACTTTACCACTTTCTCATTTCATTGAGATACACACATTGGCAGAATATCAGACAATTGGCATTCAGTGCTCGAAGGTATTTTCAGAAATTTTGGAACCCATTGTGAATTTCTTCCAATTTGCTGAACTCAACGAGGTAAACACTTTCCCACTTTCTCATTTCATTGAGATACACGCATAGACAGAATAACAGCCAATGGCATTCACTGCTCGACTGTATTCAGAGAAACTTTGGAACCGATTGTGGATTTCTTGCAACTTGCTGAACTCGTGGAGACAAAGACTTTACCACTTTCTCATTTCATTGAGATAAACACATTGGCAGAATTTCAGCCAAATTGCATTCACTGCTCGAAGGATTTCAGAGAAACCTTGGAACCTATTGTGGATTTCCCCCAACTTGCTGATCTCATCGAGATAAGCACTATACAACTTTCTCATTTCATTGAGATACACGCATTGGCAGAATATCAGCCAAATTGCATTCACTACTCGAAGGTATTCAGAGAAACTTTGGAACCTATTGCGGATTTCTTCCAACTTGCTGAAGTCATCGAGATACGAACTTTACCATTAACTCATTTCATTGAGCTACACACACTGGCAAAATATCAGCCAAATGGCATTCACTGCTCCAAGGTATTGCGAGAAACTTTGGAAGCTATTGTGGATTTCTTCCAATTTGCTGGACTGAATGAGATAAACACTTGACCACTTTCTCATTTCATTGTGATACACATACTGTGGGAGTATCAACCAAATGTAATTCACTACTCGCAGGCATTCAGTGAATCTTTGGCACCTATTGGGGATTTCTTTCAACTTGCTGAACTCATAGAGATAAGGACTTTACCACTTTCTCATTGCATTGAGATAAACACATTGGCAGAATATCAGCCCAATGGCATACGCTGCTGGAAAGAATTCAGAGAATATTTGGGACTTTACCACTATCTGATTTCATTGAGATACAGTCACTAGCAGAATATCAGACAAATGACATTCACTGCTCGAAGGTATTCAGAGAAACTTTGGAACCGATTGTGGATTTCTTGCAACTTGCTGAACTCGTGGAGACAAAGACTTTACCACTTTCTCATTTCATTGAGATACACGCATTGGCAGAGTATCAACCAAAGTTCATTCACTGCTCCAAGGCATTCAGTGAATCTTTGGAACCTATTGGGGATATCTGACAACTTGTTGAATTCATTGAGATAAGGACTTTACCACTTTCTCAATTCATTGAGATAAACACATTGGCAGAATTTCAGCCAAATTGCTCGAAGGAATTCAGAGAAACCTTAGAACCTATTGTGGATTTCCCCCAACTTGCTGAACTCACCGAGACAAACACTTTGCGACCTTCTCATTCCATTGAGATACACACATTGGCAGAATAACAGCCAAATGGCATTCACTGCTCGATGGTATTCAGAGACATTTTGGAACATATTGTGGATTTCCTCCAACTTGCTGATCTCATCGAGATAAGCACTATAAAACTTTCTCATTGCATTGAGATACACGCATTGGCAGAATATCAGCCAATTTGCATTCACTACTCGAAGGTATTCAGAGAAACTTTGGAACCTATTGCGAATTTCTTCCAACTTGCTGAAGTGATCGAGATAAGAACTTTACCATTATCTCACTTCATTGAGATACACACACTGGCAGAATATCAAACAAATGGCATTCAGTGTTCGAAGGTTTGCAGAGAAACTTTGGAACCGATTGTGGATTTCTGGCAACTTGCTGAACTCGTGGAGACAAAGACTTTACCACTTTCTCATTTCATTGAGATACACACATTGGCAGAATATCAGACAAATGGCATTCAGTGCTCGAAGGTATTTTCAGAAATTTTGGAACCCATTGTGAATTTCTTCCAATTTGCTGAACTCAACGAGGTAAACACTTTTCCACTTTCTCATTTCATTGAGATACACGCATAGACAGAATAACAGCCAATGGCATTCACTGCTCGACTGTATTCAGAGAAACTTTGGAACCGATTGTGGATTTCTTGCAACTTGCTGAACTCGTGGAGACAAAGACTTTACCACTTTCTCATTTCATTGAGATACACGCATTGGCAGAGTATCAACCAAAGTTCATTCACTGCTCCAAGGCATTCAGTGAATCTTTGGAACCTATTGGGGATATCTTACAACTTGCTGAACTCATTGAGATAAGGACTTTACCACTTTCTCAATTCATTGAGATAAACACATTGGCAGAATTTCAGCCAAATTGCATTCACTGCTCGAAGGATTTCAGAGAAAACTTGGAACCGATTGTGGATTTCCCCCAACTTGCTGATCTCATCGAGATAAGCACTATACAACTTTCTCATTTCATTGAGATACACGCATTGGCAGAATATCAGCCAAATTGCATTCACTACTCGAAGGTATTCAGAGAAACTTTGGAACCTATTGCGGATTTCTTCCAACTTGCTGAAGTCATCGAGATAAGAACTTTACCATTAACACATTTCATTGAGCTACACACACTGGCAAAATATCAGCCAAATGGCATTCACTGCTCCAAGGTATTGCGAGAAACTTTGGAAGCTATTGTGGATTTCTTCCAATTTGCTGGACTGAATGAGATAAACACTTGACCACTTTCTCATTTCATTGTGATACACATACTGTGGGAGTATCAACCAAATGTAATTCACTACTCGCAGGCTTTCAGTGAATCTTTGTAACCTATTGGGGATTTCTTTCAACTTGCTGAACTCACAGAGATAATGACTTTACCAGTTTCTCATTGCATTGAGATAAACACATTGGCAGAATATCAGCCCAGCGGCATAAGCTGCTGGAAGGAATTCCGAGAATATTTGGATCTTTACCACTCTCTGATTTCATTGAGATACACACACTGGCAGAATATCAGACAAATGACATTCACTGCTCGAAGGTATTCAGAGAAACTTTGGAACCGATTGTGGATTTCTTGCAACTTGCTGAACTCGTGGAGACAAACACTTTACCACTTTCTCATTTCATTGAGATACACACATTGGCAGAATATCAGATAATTGGCATTCAGTGCTCGAAGGTATTTTCAGAAATTTTGGAACCCATTGTGAATTTCTTCCAATTTGCTGAACTCAACGAGGTAAACACTTTCCCACTTTCTCATTTCATTGAGATACACGCATAGACAGAATAACAGCCAATGGCATTCACTGCTCGACTGTATTCAGAGAAACTTTGGAACCGATTGTGGATTTCTTGCAACTTGCTGAACTCGTGGAGACAAAGACTTTATCACTTTCTCATTTCATTGAGATACACGCATTGGCAGACTATCAACCAAAGTTCATTCACTGCTCCAAGACATTCAGTGAATCTTTGGAATCTATTGGGGATATCTTACAACTTGCTGAACTCATTGAGATAAGGACTTTACCACTTTCTCAATTCATTGAGATAAACACATTGGCAGAATTTCAGCCAAATTGCATTCACTGCTCGAAGGATTTCAGAGAAACCTTGGAACCTATTGTGGATTTCTTCCAACTTGCTGAAGTCATCGAGATACGAACTTTACCATTAACTCATTTCATTGAGCTACACACACTGGCAAAATATCAGCCAAATGGCATTCACTGCTCCAAGGTATTGCGAGAAACTTTGGAAGCTATTGTGAATTTCTTCCAATTTGCTGGACTGAATGAGATAAACACTTGACCACTTTCTCATTTCACTGTGATACACATACTGTGGGAGTATCAACCAAATGTAATTCACTACTCGCAGGCATTCAGTGAATCTTTGGCACCTATTGGGGATTTCTTTCAACTTGCTGAACTCATAGAGATAAGGACTTTACCACTTTCTCATTGCATTGAGATAAACACATTGGCAGAATATCAGCCCAATGGCATACGCTGCTGGAAGGAATTCAGAGAATATTTGGGACTTTACCACTATCTGATTTCACTGAGATACAGACACTGGCAGAATATCAGACAAATGACATTCACTGCTCGAAGGTATTCAGAGAAACTTTGGAACCGATTGTGGATTTCTTGCAACTTGCTGAACTCGTGGAGACAAAGACTTTACCACTTTCTCATTTCATTGAGATACACGCATTGGCAGAGTATCAACCAAAGTTCATTCACTGCTCCAAGGCATTCAGTGAATCTTTGGAACCTATTGGGGATATCTTACAACTTGTTGAATTCATTGAGATAAGGACTTTACCACTTTCTGAATTCATTGAGATAAACACATTGGCAGAATTTCAGCCAAATTGCTCGAAGGAATTCAGAGAAACCTTAGAACCTATTGTGGATTTCCCCCAACTTGCTGAACTCACCGAGACAAACACTTTGCGACCTTCTCATTCCATTGAAATACACACATTGGCAGAATAACAGCCAAATGGCATTCACTGCTCGATGGTATTCAGAGACATTTTGGAACATATTATGGATTTCCTCCAACTTGCTGATCTCATCGAGATAAGCACTATACAACTTTCTCATTGCATTGAGATACACGCATTGGCAGAATATCAGCCAATTTGCATTCACTACTCGAAGGTATTCAGAGAAACTTTGGAACCTATTGCGAATTTCTTCCAACTTGCTGAAGTGATCGAGATAAGAACTTTACCATTATCTCACTTCATTGAGATACACACACTGGCAGAATATCAAACAAATGGCATTCAGTGTTCGAAGGTTTGCAGAGAAACTTTGGAACCGAGTGTGGATTTCTGGCAACTTGCTGAACTCGTGGAGACAAAGCCTTTACCACTTTCTCATTTCATTGAGATACACACATTGGCAGAATATCAGACAATTGGCATTCAGTGCTCGAAGGTATTTTCAGAAATTTTGGAACCCATTGTGAATTTCTTCCAATTTGCTGAACTCAACGAGGTAATCACTTTCCCACTTTCTCATTTCATTGAGATACACGCATAGACAGAATAACAGCCAATGGCATTCACTGCTCGACTGTATTCAGAGAAACTTTGGAACCGATTGTGGATTTCTTGCAACTTGCTGAATTCGTGGAGACAAAGACTTTATCACTTTCTCATTTCATTGAGATACACGCATTGGCAGACTATCAACCAAAGTTCATTCACTGCTCCAAGACATTCAGTGAATCTTTGGAACCTATTGGGGATATCTTACAACTTGCTGAACTCATTGAGATAAGGACTTTACCACTTTCTCAATTCATTGAGATAAACACATTTGCAGAATTTCAGCCAAATTGCATTCACTGCTCGAAGGATTTCAGAGAAACCTTGGAACCTATTGTGGATTTCCCCCAACTTGCTGATCTCATCGAGATAAGCACTATACAACTTTCTCATTGCATTGAGATACACGCATTGGCAGAATATCAGCCAAATTGCATTCACTACTCGAAGGTATTCAGAGAAACTTTGGAACCTATTGCTAATTTCTTCCAACTTGCTGAAGTGATCGAGATAAGAACTTTACCATTATCTCACTTCATTGAGATACACACACTGGCAGAATATCAAACAAATGGCATTCAGTGTTCGAAGGTTTGCAGAGAAACTTTGGAACCGATTGTGGATTTCTGGCAGCTTGCTGAACTCGTGGAGACAAAGACTTTACCACTTTCTCATTTCATTGAGATACACACATTGGCAGAATATCAGACAAATGGCATTCAGTGCTCGAAGGTATTTTCAGAAATTTTGGAACCCATTGTGAATTTCTTCCAATTTGCTGAACTCAACGAGGTAAACACTTTCCCACTTTCTCATTTCATTGAGATACACGCATAGACAGAATAACAGCCAATGGCATTCACTGCTCGACTGTATTCAGAGAAATTTTGGAACCGATTGTGGATTTCTTGCAACTTGCTGAACTCGTGGAGACAAAGACTTTACCACTTTCTCATTTCATTGAGATACACGCATTGGCAGAGTATCAACCAAAGTTCATTCACTGCTCCAAGGCATTCAGTGAATCTTTGGAACCTATTGGGGATATCTTACAACTTGCTGAACTCATTGAGATAAGGACTTTACCACTTTCTCAATTCATTGAGATAAACACATTGGCAGAATTTCAGCCAAATTGCTTTCACTGCTCGAAGGATTTCAGAGAAAACTTGGAACCGATTGTGGATTTCCCCCAACTTGCTGATCTCATCGAGATAAGCACTATACAACTTTCTCATTTCATTGAGATACACGCATTGGCAGAATATCAGCCAAATTGCATTCACTACTCGAAGGTATTCAGAGAAACTTTGGAACCTATTGCGGATTTCTTCCAACTTGCTGAAGTCATTGAGATAAGAACTTTACCATTAACTCTTTTCATTGAGCTACACACACTGGCAAAATATCAGCCAAATGGCATTCACTGCTCCAAGGTATTGCGAGAAACTTTGGAAGCTATTGTGGATTTCTTCCAATTTGCTGGACTGAATGAGATAAACACTTGACCACTTTCTCATTTCATTGTGATACACATACTGTGGGAGTATCAACCAAAGTTCATTCACTGCTCCAAGGCATTCAGTGAATCTTTGGAACCTATTGGGGATATCTGACAACTTGTTGAATTCATTGAGATAAGGACTTTACTACTTTCTCAATTCATTGAGATAAACACATTGGCAGAATTTCAGCAAAATTGCTCGAAGGAATTCAGAGAAACCTTAGAACCTATTGTGGATTTCCCCCAACTTGCTGAACTCACCGAGACAAACACTTTGCGACCTTCTCATTCCATTGAGAAACACACATTGGCAGAATAACAGCCAAATGGCATTCACTGCTCGATGGTATTCAGAGACATTTTGGAACATATTGTGGATTTCCTCCAACTTGCTGATCTCATCGAGATAAGCACTATACAACTTTCTCATTGCATTGAGATACACGCATTGGCAGAATATCAGCCAATTTGCATTCACTACTCGAAGGTATTCAGAGAAACTTTGGAACCTATTGCGAATTTCTTCCAACTTGCTGAAGTGATCGAGATAAGAACTTTACCATTATCTCACTTCATTGAGATACACACACTGGCAGAATATCAAACAAATGGCATTCAGTGTTCGAAGGTTTGCAGAGAAACTTTGGAACCGATTGTGGATTTCTGGCAGCTTGCTGAACTCGTGGAGACAAAGACTTTACCACTTTCTCATTTCATTGAGATACACACATTGGCAGAATATCAGACAAATGGCATTCACTGCTCCAAAGTATTGCGAGAAACTTTGGAAGCTATTGTGGATTTCTTCCAATTTGCTGGACTGAATGAGATAAACACTTGACCACTTTCTCATTTCATTGTGATACACATACTGTGGGAGTATCAACCAAATGTAATTCACTACTCGCAGGCTTTCAGTGAATCTTTGTAACCTATTGGGGATTTCTTTCAACTTGCTGAACTCACAGAGATAAGGACTTTACCAGTTTCTCATTGCATTGAGATAAACACATTGGCAGAATATCAGCCCAACGGCATAAGCGGCTGGAAGGAATTCAGAGAATATTTGGAACTTTACCACTATCTGATTTCATTGAGATACACACACTGGCAGAATATCAGACAAATGACATTCACTGCTCGAAGGTATTCAGAGAAACTTTGGAACTGATTGTGGATTTCTTGCAACTTGCTGAACTCGTGGAGACAAAGACTTTACCACTTTCTCATTTCATTGAGATACACACACTGGCAGAATATCAGACAATTGGCATTCAGTGCTCGAAGGTTTTTTCAGAAATTTTGGAACCCATTGTGAATTTCTTCCAATTTGCTGAACTCAACGAGGTAAACACTTTCCCACTTTCTCATTTCATTGAGATACACACACTGGCAGAATATCAGACAAATGACAATCACTGCTCGAAGGTATTCAGAGAAACTTTGGAACCGATTGTGGATTTCTTGCAACTTGCTGAACTCGTGGAGACAAAGACTTTACCACTTTCTCATTTCATTGAGATACACGCATTGGCAGAGTATCAACCAAAGTTCATTCACTGCTCCAAGGCATTCAGTGAATCTTTGGAACCGATTGGGGATATCTTACAACTTGTTGAATTCATTGAGATAAGGACTTTACCTCTTTCTCAATTCATTGAGATAAGCACATTGGCAGAATTTCAGCCAAATTGCTCGAAGGAATTCAGAGAAACCTTAGAACCTATTGTGGATTTCCCCCAACTTGCTGAACTCACCGAGACAAACACTTTGCGACCTTCTCATTCCATTGAGATACACACATTGGCAGAATAACAGCCAAATGGCATTCACTGCTCGATGGTATTCAGAGACATTTTGGAACATATTGTGGATTTCCTCCAACTTGCTGATCTCATCGAGATAAGCACTATACAACTTGCTCATTGCATTGAGATACACGCATTGGCAGAATATCAGCCAATTTGCATTCACTACTCGAAGGTATTCAGAGAAACTTTGAAACCGATTGCGAATTTCTTCCAACTTGCTGAAGTGATCGAGATAAGAACTTTACCATTATCTCACTTCATTGAGATACACACACTGGCAGAATATCAAACAAATGGCATTCAGTGTTCGAAGGTTTGCAGAGAAACTTTGGAACCGATTGTGGATTTCTGGCAACTTGCTGAACTCGTGGAGACAAAGACTTTACCACTTTCTCATTTCATTGAGATACACACATTGGCAGAATATCAGACAAATGGCATTCAGTGCTCGAAGGTATTTTCAGAAATTTTGGAACCCATTGTGAATTTCTTCCAATTTGCTGAACTCAACGAGGTAAACACTTTCCCACTTTCTCATTTCATTGTGATACACGCATAGACAGAATAACAGCCAATGGCATTCACTGCTCGACTGTATTCAGAGAAACTTTGGAACCGATTGTGGATTTCTTGCAACTTGCTGAACTCGTGGAGACAAAGACTTTACCACTTTCTCATTTCATTGAGATACACGCATTGGCAGAGTATCAACCAAAGTTCATTCACTGCTCCAAGGCATTCAGTGAATCTTTGGAACTTATTGGGGATATCTTACAACTTGCTGAACTCATTGAGATAAGGACTTTACCACTATCTCAATTCATTGAGATAAACACATTGGCAGAATTTCAGCCAAATTGCATTCACTACTCGAAGGAATTCAGAGAAACCTTAGAACCTAAGGTTTAACCTAGGGTGGGATATTGAGTAGAGGGGGTGAAAGGGAGGGGGGCATAGATGGGGAATGCAAGGCACGGCGTAGTGGGGGTGGGGCGGAGCAGGGTTTGAAATGCATGTGCTTTGATACTTTAAAGGTAGGGGAGGACCGCAGGAAACATGGGAGGGAGGTGAGACAGGAGGTGGAGAAGGGAAATGCCCAGACTGAGGGGCTGAAGTGTGTATATTTTAATGCAAGGAGTATAGTAAATAAGGTAGATGAGCTTAGGGCGTGGATAGCTGCTTGGGAATGTGATGTAGTGGCCATTACGGAGACTTGGATGTCTCAGGGACAGGACTGGGTACTTCAGGTGCCAGGTTTCAGATGTTTCAGGAAGGACAGGGAGGCTGGCAGAAGAGGTGGTGGAGTGGCACTGTTAATAAGGGACAGTGTCATGGCTGCAGAGAAAGAGGATGCCGTGGAGGGACTTTCCACAGAGTCTCTGTGGGTGGAAGTTACGAACAGCATAGGGTCGAAAACTTTGCTGGGTGTATTCTATAGGCCGCCCAATAGTGACAGGGAAGTTGAAGTGCAGATAGGGAACCAGATTCTGGAGAAATGTATTAAAAACAGAGTGGTCGTGATGGGAGACTTCAATTTCCCAAACATTGACTGGAATATCCCTAGAGTAAGGGGTTCGGCTGGAGAGGAGTTTGTTAGGTGTGTTCAGGAAGGTTTCCTGACACAGTATGTGGACAAGCCTACGAGGGGTGAGGCAGTACTTGACCTGGTACTGGCGAATGAACCAGGGCAGGTGATGGATCTCTCGGTAGGAGAGCATCTTGGGAATGGAGATCATAATTCTATCTCCTTCACAATTGCATTGGAACGAGATAGGATCAGACAGGCTAGGAAGGTGTTTGTCTGGAGTAAGGGGAGATACGAAGAAGTCAGGAAGTTACTTGGACAAATAAACTGGAAGGAGGCATTCTTAGGGAAGAGTACCGAAGGAAGGTGGCGGATATTCAAGGAATGTTTGTCTAGCGCTATGCATGACAATGTTCCGATAAGGCAAGGGGGTTTTGGTAGGTCGCGGGAACCGTGGTGCACGAAGACTGTGTTGAACCTAGTCAGGAGGAAAAGGAAGGTATACAAAAGGTTCAGGGAACTAGGAGAGGTTAAGGATCTTGAAGAATATAAGGACTGTAGAAAGGAGGTTAAAAGGGAAATTAGGAGAGCCAGAAGGGGTCATGAGAAGACCTTGGCGGGTAAGATTAAAGAAAATCCCAAGGCCTTCTATAAGTATGTGAAAGGTAAAAGGGTGAGAAGGGAAAGGATAGGACCTATAAAAGATGAAGGGGGAAAGGTCTGTGTAGAACCAGAAGAAATGGCGGAGGTGCTTAATGAGTACTTTGCATCAGTATTCACAGTGGAAGCTGATTTGGGAGATCTTGCTATGGACTTGCAGCAGGTGGAAAAGATTGAGTACGTGGACATTAAAGAGGAGAATGTGTTAGAACTTTTGAATTCTATCAAGGTAGATAAGTCGCCGGGACCAGATGGGATGTACCCCAGGATACTGTGGGAGGCCAGGGAAGTGATTGCAGAGCCCTTGGCGATGATCTTTGCGTCGTCAATGGAGACGGGAGAGGTTCCGGAAGATTGGAGGATTGCGGATGTAGTCCCTATTTTCAAGAAAGGGAACAGAGATAGCCCGGGAAATTACCGCCCGGTGAGTCTGACCTCAGTGGTTGGTAAGCTGATGGAGAGGCTTCTGAGGGACAAGATTTACGACCATTTGGAGAGGTTTGACATGATCAGGAATAGTCAGCATGGATTTGTCAAGGGCAGGTCGTGCCTTACGAGCCTAGTTGAGTTCTTCGATAATGTGACTGAACACATTGACGAAGGAAGTGCCGTGGACGTAGTGTACATGGACTTCAGCAAGGCTTTTGATAAGGTCCCCCATGCAAGACTTCTTGAGAAGGTGAGAGGGCATGGGATCCAAGGGCCTTTGGCCTTGTGGATCCAGAACTGGCTTGCCTGCAGAAGGCAGAGAGTGGTTGTGGATGGGTCTTTTTCGGAATGGAGGTCAGTCACCAGTGGGGTGCCCCAGGGATCTGTTCTGGGACCCTTGTTGTTTGTCATTTTCATAAATGACCTGGATGAGGAAGTGGAGGGATGGGTTAGCAAGTTCGCTGATGACACGAAGGTCGGCGGTGTTGTGGATGGTCTGGAAGGATGTCAAAAGTTGCAGCAGGACATAGATAGGATGCAGGAATGGGCGGAGAAGTGGCAGATGGACTTCAACGCGGATAAATGTGTAGTAGTCCATTTCGGCAGAACCAACGGGATGAACGAGTACACTATTAAGGGCAGGGGTCTTAGTAGCGTTGAAGAGCAGAAGGATCTCGGGGTCCGGGTTCACAGGACTCTTAAATCGGCCTCGCAGGTGGAGGAGGTGGTCAAGAAGGCGTATGGTGTACTGGCCTTCATTAATCGAGGGATTGAGTTTAGGAGTCGGGAGGTAATGCTGCAACTTTACAGGACCCTTGTCAGGCCTCATTTGGAGTACTGTGCGCAGTTCTGGTCGCCTCACTATAGGAAAGACGTAGAAGCTATTGAAAGGGTGCAGAGGAGATTTACAAGGATGTTGCCTGGACTGGGAGGCATGCCTTATGAAGATAGGTTGAGGGAGCTGGGACTCTTTTCCCTGGAGAGGCGAAGGTTGAGAGGCGACCTGATAGAAGTTTATAAAATGTTGAGAGGAATAGATAGGGTGGACTCTCAGAGGCTATTTCCCCGGGTTGAAATGGTCGCTACGAGAGGACACAGATTTAAGGTGCGGGGAGGGAAGTAGGGGTAAGTTAGGGGTAAGTTTTTCACTCAGAGGGTAGTGAGTGATTGGAATCGGCTGCCGTCGTCGGTGGTGGAGGCGAACTCGCTGGGGTCTTTTAAAAGACTTCTGGATGAGTATATGGGGTTTAATGGGATTGGGGGTTATAGATAGGTCTATAGATTGGTGGGGTTGATGCGATCGGCGCAACTCGAGGGCCGAAGGGCCTGTTTGTGCTGTAATGTTCTATGTTCTATGTTCTATGTTCTAACCTATTGTGGATTTCCCCCAACTTGCTGAACTCACCGAGACAAACACTTTGCGACCTTTTCATTCCATTGAGATACACACATGGGCAGAATAACAGCCAAATGGCATTCACTGCTCGATGGTATTCAGAGACATTTTGGAACATTTTGTGGATTTCCTCCAACTTGCTGATCTCATCGAGATAAGCACTATACAACTTTCTCATTGCATTGAGATACACACATTGGCAGAATATCAGCCAATTTGCATTCACTACTCGAAGGTATTCAGAGAAACTTTGGAACCTATTGCGGATTTCTTCCAACTTGCTGAAGTCATCGAGATAAGAACTTTACCATTAACTCATTTCATTGAGCTACACACACTGGCAAAATATCAGCCAAATGGCATTCACTGCTCCAAGGTATTGCGAGAAACTTTGGAAGCTATTGTGGATTTCTTCCAATTTGCTGGACTGAATGAGATAAACACTTGACCACTTTCTCATTTCAATTTGATACACATACTGTGGGAGTATCAACCAAATGTAATTCACTACTCGCAGGCATTCAGTGAATCTTTGGCACCTATTGGGGATTTCTTTCAACTTGCTGAACTCATAGAGATAAGGACTTTACCACTTTCTCATTGCATTGAGATAAACACATTGGCAGAATATCAGCCCAATGGCATACGATGCTGGAAGGAATTCAGAGAATATTTGGAACTTTACCACTATCTGATTTCATTGAGATACAGACACTGGCAGAATATCAGACAAATGACATTCACTGCTCGAAGGTATTTTCAGAAACTTTGGAACCCATTGTGAATTTCTTCCAATTTGCTGAACTCAACGAGGTAAACACTTTCCCACTTTCTCATTTCATTGAGATACACGCATAGACAGAATAACAGCCAATGGCATTCACTGCTCGACTGTATTCAGAGAAACTTTGGAACCGATTGTGGAGTTCTTGCAACTTGCTGAACTCGTGGAGACGACTTTCTCATTTCATTGAGATACACGCATTGGCAGAGTATCAACCAAAGTTCATTCACTGCTCCAAGGCATTCAGTGAATCTTTGGAACCTATTGGGGATATCTTACAACTTGCTGAACTCATTGAGATAAGGACTTTACCACTTTCTCAGTTCATTGAGATAAACACATTGGCAGAATTTCAGCCAAATTGCTCGGAGGAATTCAGAGAAACCTTAGAACCTATAGTGCATTTCCCCCAACTTGCTGAACTCACCGAGACAAACACTTTGCGACCTTTTCATTCCATTGAGATACACACATGGGCAGAATAACAGCCAAATGGCATTCACTGCTCGATGGTATTCAGAGACATTTTGGAACATTTTGTGGATTTCCTCCAACTTGCTGATCTCATCGAGATAAGCACTATACAACTTTCTCACTGCATTGAGATACACGCATTGGCAGAATATCAGCCAATTTGCATTCACTACTCGAAGGTATTCAGAGAAACTTTGGAACCTATTGCGAATTTCTTCCAACTTGCTGAAGTGATCGAGATAAGAACTTTACCATTATCTCACTTCATTGAGATACACACACTGGCAGAATATCAAACAATTGGCATTCAGTGTTCGAAGGTTTTCAGAGAAACTTTGGAACCGATTGTGGATTTCTTGCAACTTGCTGAACTCGTGGAGACAAACACTTTACCACTTTCTCATTTCATTGAGATACACACATTGGCAGAATATCAGATAATTGGCATTCAGTGCTCGAAGGTATTTTCAGAAATTTTGGAACCCATTGTGAATTTCTTCCAATTTGCTGAACTCAACGAGGTAAACACTTTCCCACTTTCTCATTTCATTGAGATACACGCATAGACAGAATAACAGCCAATGGCATTCACTGCTCGACGGTATTCAGAGAAACTTTGGAACCGATTGTGGATTTCTTGCAACTTGCTGAACTCGTGGAGACAAAGACTTTACCACTTTCTCATTTCATTGAGATACACGCATTGGCAGAGTATCAACCAAAGTTCATTCACTGCTCCAAGGCATTCAGTGAATCTTTGGAACCTATTGGGGATATCTTACAACTTGTTGAATTCATTGAGATAAGCACTTTACCACTTTCTGAATTCATTGAGATAAACACATTGGCAGAATTTCAGCCAAATTGCTCGAAGGAATTCAGAGAAACCTTAGAACCTATTGTGGATTTCCCCCAACTTGCTGAACTCACCGAGACAAACACTTTGCGATCTTCTCATTCCATTGAGATACACACATTGGCAGAATAACAGCCAAATGGCATTCACTGCTCGATGGTATTCAGAGACATTTTGGAACATATTGTGGATTTCCTCCAACTTGCTGATCTCATCGAGATAAGCACTATACAACTTTCTCATTGCATTGAGATACACGCATTGGCAGAATATCAGCCAATTTGCATTCACTACTCGAAGGTATTCAGAGAAACTTTGGAACCTATTGCGAATTTCTTCCAACTTGCTGAAGTGATCGAGATAAGAACTTTACCATTATCTCACTTCATTGAGATACACACACTGGCAGAATATCAAACAAATGGCATTCAGTGTTCGAAGGTTTGCAGAGAAACTTTGGAACCGATTGTGGATTTCTGGCAACTTGCTGAACTCGTGGAGACAAAGACTTTACCACTTTCTCATTTCATTGAGATACACACATTGGCAGAATATCAGACAAATGGCATTCAGTGCGCGAAGGAATTTTCAGAAATTTTGGAACCCATTGTGAATTTCTTCCAATTTGCTGAACTCAACGAGGTAAACACTTTCCCACTTTCTCATTTCATTGAGATACACGCATAGACAGAATAACAGCCAATGGCATTCACTGCTCGACTGTATTCAGAGAAACTTTGGAACCGATTGTGGATTTCTTGCAACTTGCTGAACTCGTGGAGACAAAGACTTTACCACTTTCTCATTTCATTGAGATACACGCATTGGCAGAGTATCAACCAAAGTTCATTCACTGCTCCAAGGCATTCAGTGAATCTTTGGAACCTATTGGGGATATCTTACAACTTGCTGAACTCATTGAGATAAGGACTTTACCACTTTCTCAATTCATTGAGATAAACACATTGGCAGAATTTCAGCCAAATTGCATTCACTGCTCGAAGGATTTCAGAGAAACCTTGGAACCTATTGTGGATTTCCCCCAACTTGCTGATCTCATCGAGATAAGCACTATACAAGTTTCTCATTTCATTGAGATACACGCATTGGCAGAATATCAGCCAAATTGCATTCACTACTCGAAGGTATTCAGAGAAACTTTGGAACCTATTGCGGATTTCTTCCAACTTGCTGAAGTCATCGAGATAAGAACTTTACCATTAACTCATTTCATTGAGCTACACACACTGGCAAAATATCAGCCAAATGGCATTCACTGCTCCAAGGTATTGCGAGAAACTTTGGAAGCTATTGTGGATTTCTTCCAATTTGCTGGACTGAATGAGATAAACACTTGACCACTTTCTCATTTGATTGTGATACACATACTGTGGGAGTATCAACCAAATGTAATTCACTACTCGCAGGCTTTCAGTGAATCTTTGTAACCTACTGGGGATTTCTTTCAACTTGCTGAACTCACAGAGATAAGGACTTTACCACTTTCTCATTGCATTGAGATAAACACATTGGCAGAATATCAGCCCAACGGCATAAGCTGCTGGAAGGAATTCAGAGAATATTTGGAACTTTACCACTATCTGATTTCATTGAGATACACACACTGGCAGAATATCAGACAAATGACATTCACTGCTCGAAGGTATTCAGAGAAACTTTGGAACCGATTGTGGATTTCTTGCAACTTGCTGAACTCGTGGAGACAAAGACTTTACCACTTTCTCATTTCATTGAGATACACACACTGGCAGAATATCAGACAATTGGCATTCAGTGCTCGAAGGTATTTTCAGAAATTTTGGAACCCATTGTGAATTTCTTCCAATTTGCTGAACTCAACGAGGTAAACACTTTCCCACTTTCTCATTTCATTGAGATACACGCATAGACAGAATAACAGCCAATGGCATTCACTGCTCGACTGTATTCAGAGAAACTTTGGAACCGATTGTGGATTTCTTGCAACTTGCTGAACTCGTGGAGACAAAGACTTTATCACTTTCTCATTTCATTGAGATACACGCATTGGCAGACTATCAACCAAAGTTCACTCACTGCTCCAAGACATTCAGTGAATCTTTGGAACCTATTGGGGATATCTTACAACTTGCTGAACTCATTGAGGTAAGGACTTTACCACTTTCTCAATTCATTGAGATAAACACATTGGCAGAATTTCAGCCAAATTGCATTCACTGCTCGAAGGATTTCAGAGAAACCTTGGAACCTATTGTGGATTTCCCCCAACTTGCTGATCTCATCGAGATAAGCACTATACAACTTTCTCATTTCATTGAGATACACGCATTGACAGAATATCAGCCAAATTGCATTCACTACTCGAAGGTATTCAGAGAAACTTTGGAACCTATTGCGGATTTCTTCCAACTTGCTGAAGTCATCGAGATATGAACTTTACCATTAACTCATTTCATTGAGCTACACACACTGGCAAAATATCAGCCAAATGGCATTCACTGCTCCAAGGTATTGCGAGAAACTTTGGAAGCTATTGTGGATTTGTTCCAATTTGCTGGACTGAATGAGATAAACACTTGACCACTTTCTCATTTCATTGTGATACACATACTGTGGGAGTATCAACCAAATGTAATTCACTACTCGCAGGCATTCAGTGAATCTTTGGCACCTATTGGGGATTTCTTTCAACTTGCTGAACTCATAGAGATAAGGACTTTACCACTTTCTCATTGCATTGAGATAAACACATTGGCAGAATATCAGCCAATTTGCATTCACTACTCGAAGGTATTCAGAGAAACTTTGGAACCTATTGCGAATTTCTTCCAACTTGCTGAAGTGATCGAGATAAAAACTTTACCATTATCTCACTTCATTGAGATACACACACTGGCAGAATATCAAACAAATGGCATTCAGTGTTCGAAGGTTTGCAGAGAAACTTTGGAACCGATTGTGGATTTCTGGCAACTTGCTGAACTCGTGGAGACAAAGACTTTACCACTTTCTCATTTCATTGAGATACACACATTGGCAGAATATCAGACAAATGGCATTCAGTGCTCGAAGGTATTTTCAGAAATTTTGGAACCCTTTGTGAATTTCTTCCAATTTGCTGAACTCAACGAGGTAAACACTTTCCCACTTTCTCATTTCATTGAGATACACGCATAGACAGAATAACAGCCAATGGCATTCACTGCTCGACTGTATTCAGAGAAACTTTGGAACCGATTGTGGATTTCTTGCAACTTGCTGAACTCGTGGAGACAAAGACTTTACCACTTTCTCATTTCATTGAGATACACACATTGGCAGAGTATCAACCAAAGTTCATTCACTGCTCCAAGGCATTCAGTGAATCTTTGGAACTTATTGGGGATATCTTACAACTTGCTGAACTCATTGAGATAAGGACTTTACCACTATCTCAATTCATTGAGATAAACACATTGGCAGAATTTCAGCCAAATTGCATTCACTACTCGAAGGAATTCAGAGAAACCTTAGAACCTATTGTGGATTTCCCCCAACTTGCTGAACTCACCGAGACAAACACTTTGCGACCTTTTCATTCCATTGAGATACACACATGGGCAGAATAACAGCCAAATGGCATTCACTGCTCGATGGTATTCAGAGACATTTTGGAACATTTTGTGGATTTCCTCCAACTTGCTGATCTCATCGAGATAAGCACTATACAACTTTCTCATTGCATTGAGATACACACATTGGCAGAATATCAGCCAATTTGCATTCACTACTCGAAGGTATTCAGAGAAACTTTGGAACCTATTGCGGATTTCTTCCAACTTGCTGAAGTCATCGAGATAAGAACTTTACCATTAACTCATTTCATTGAGCTACACACACTGGCAAAATATCAGCCAAATGGCATTCACTGCTCCAAGGTATTGCGAGAAACTTTGGAAGCTGTTGTGGATTTCTTCCAATTTGCTGGACTGAATGAGATGAACACTTGACCACTTTCTCATTTCAATTTGATACACATACTGTGGGAGTATCTACCAAATGTAATTCACTACTCGCAGGCATTCAGTGAATCTTTGGCACCTATTAGGGATTTCTTTCAACTTGCTGAACTCATAGAGATAAGGACTTTACCACTTTCTCATTGCATTGAGATAAACACATTGGCAGAATATCAGCCCAATGGCATACGCTGCTGGACGGAATTCAGAGAATATTTGGAACTTTACCACTATCTGATTTCATTGAGATACAGACACTGGCAGAATATCAGACAAATGACATTCAGTGCTCGAAGGTATTTTCAGAAACTTTGGAACCCATTGTGAATTTCTTCCAATTTGCTGAACTCAACGAGGTAAACACTTTCCCACTTTCTCATTTCATTGAGATACACGCATAGACAGAATAACAGCCAATGGCATTCACTGCTCGACTGTATTCAGAGAAACTTTGGAACCGATTGTGGAGTTCTTGCAACTTGCTGAACTTGTGGAGACGACTTTCTCATTTCATTGAGATACACGCATTGGCAGAGTATCAACCAAAGTTCATTCACTGCTCCAAGGCATTCAGTGAATCTTTGGAACCTATTGGGGATATCTTACAACTTGCTGAACTCATTGAGATAAGGACTTTACCACTTTCTCAATTCATTGAGATAAACACATTGGCAGAATTTCAGCCAAATTGCTCGGAGGAATTCAGAGAAACCTTAGAACCTATAGTGGATTTCCCCCAACTTGCTGAACTCACCGAGACAAACACTTTGCGACCTTTTCATTCCATTGAGATACACACATGGGCAGAATAACAGCCAAATGGCATTCACTGCTCGATGGTACTCAGAGACATTTTGGAACATTTTGTGGATTTCCTCCAACTTGCTGATCTCATCGAGATAAGCACTATACAACTTTCTCACTGCATTGAGATACACGCATTGGCAGAATATCAGCCAATTTGCATTCACTACTCGAAGGTATTCAGAGAAACTTTGGAACCTATTGCGAATTTCTTCCAACTTGCTGAAGTGATCGAGATAAGAACTTTACCATTATCTCACTTCATTGAGATACACACACTGGCAGAATATCAAACAAATGGCATTCAGTGTTCGAAGGGTTTCAGAGAAACTTTGGAACCGATTGTGGATTTCTTGCAACTTCTTGAACTCGTGGAGGCAAAGACTTTACCACTTTCTCATTTCATTCAGATACACACATTGGCAGAATATCAGACAATTGGCATTCAGTGCTCGAAGGTATTTTCAGAAATTTTGGAACCCATTGTGAATTTCTTCCAATTTGCTGAACTCAACGAGGTAAACACTTTCCCACTTTCTCATTTCATTGAGATACACGCATAGACAGAATAACAGCCAATGGCATTCACTGCTCGACTGTATTCAGAGAAACTTTGGAACCGATTGTGGATTTCTTGCAACTTGCTGAACTCGTGGAGACAAAGACTTTACCACTTTCTCATTTCATTGAGATAAACACATTGGCAGAATTTCAGCCAAATTGCATTTACTGCTCGAAGGATTTCAGAGGAACCTTGGAACCTATTGTGGATTTCCCCCAACTTGCTGATCTCATCGAGATAAGCACTATACAACTTTCTCATTTCATTGAGATACACGCATTGGCAGAATATCAGCCAATTTGCATTCACTCCTCGAAGGTATTCAGAGAAACTTTGGAACCTATTGCGGATTTCTTCCAACTTGCTGAAATCATCGAGATAAGAACTTTACCATTAACTCATTTCATTGAGCTACACACACTGGCAAAATATCAGCCAAATGGCATTCACTGCTCCAAGGTATTGCGAGAAACTTTGGAAACTATTGTGGATTTCTTCCAATTTGCTGGACTGAATGAGATAAACACTTGACCACTTTCTCATTTCATTGTGATACACATACTGTGGGAGTATCAACCAAATGTAATTCACTACTCGCAGGCATTCAGTGAATCTTTGGCACCTATTGGGGATTTCTTTCAACTTGCTGAACTCATAGAGATAAGGACTTTACCACTTTCTCATTGCATTGAGATAAACACATTGGCAGAATATCAGCCCAATGGCATACGCTGCTGGAAGGAATTCAGAGAATATTTGGAACTTTACCACTATCTGATTTCATTGAGATACAGACACTGGCAGAATATCAGACAAGTGACATTCACTGCTCGAAGGTATTCAGAGAAACTTTGGAACCGATTGTGGATTTCTTGCAACTTGCTGAACTCGTGGAGACAAAGACTTTACCACTTTCTCATTTCATTGAGATACACACATTGGCAGAATATCAGACAACTGGCATTCAGTGCTCGAAGGTATTTTCAGAAATTTTGGATCCCATTGTGAATTTCTTCCAGTTTGCTGAACTCAACGAGGTAAACACTTTCCCACTTTCTCATTTCATTGAGATACACGCATAGACAGAATAACAGCCAATGGCATTCACTGCTCGACTGTATTCAGAGAAACTTTGGAAGCGATTGTGGATTTCTTGCAACTTGCTGAACTCGTGGACACAAAGACTTTACCACTTTCTCGTTTCATTGAGATACACGCATTGGCAGAGTATCAACCAAAGTTCATTCACTGCTCCAAGGCATTCAGTGAATCTTTGGAACCTATTGGGGATATCTTACAACATGCTGAACTCATTGAGATGAGGACTTTACCACTTTCTCAATTCATTGAGATAAAGACATTGGCAGAATTTCAGACAAATTGCTCGGAGGAATTCAGAGAAACCTTCGAACCTATTGTGGATTTCCCCCAACTTGCTGAACTCACCGAGACAAACACTTTGCGACCTTCTCATTCCATTGAGATTCACACATGGGCAGAATATCAGCCAAATGGCATTCACTGCTCGATGGTATTCAGAGACATTTTGGAACATTTTGTGGATTTCCTCCAACTTGCTGATCTCATCGAGATAAGCACTTTCTCATTGCATTGAGATACACGCATTGGCAGAATATCAGCCAATTTGCATTCACTACTCGAAGGTATTCAGAGAAACTTTGGAACATATTGCGAATTTCTTCCAACTTGCTGAAGTGATCGAGATAAGAACTTTACCATTATCTCACTTCATTGAGATACACACACTGGCAGAATATCAAACAAATGGCATTCAGTGTTCGAAGGTTTGCAGAGAAACTTTGGAACTGATTGTGGATTTCTTGCAACTTGCTGAACTCGTGGAGACAAAGACTTTCTCATTTCATTGAGATACACACATTGGCACAATATCAGACAAATGGCATTCAGTGCTCGAAGGTATTTTCAGAAATTTTGGAACCCATTGTGAATTTCTTCCAATTTGCTGAACTCAACGAGGTAAACACTTTCCCACTTTCTCATTTCATTGAGATACACGCATAGACAGAATAACAGCCAATGGCATTCACTGCTCGACTGTATTCAGAGAAACTTTGGAACCGATTGTGGATTTCTTGCAACTTGCTGAACTCGTGGAGACAAAGACTTTACCACTTTCTCATTTCATTGAGATACACGCATTGGCAGAGTATCAACCAAAGTTCATTCACTGCTCCAAGGCATTCAGTGAATCTTTGGAACCTATTGGGGATATCTTACAACTTGCTGAACTCATTGAGATAAGGACTTTACCACTTTCTCAATTCATTGAGATAAACACATTGGCAGAATTTCAGCCAAAATGCTCGAAAGAATTCAGAGAAACCTTAGAACCTATTGTGGATTTCCCCCAACTTGCTGAACTCACCGAGACAGACACTTTGCGACCTTCTCATTCCATTGAGATACACACATGGGCAGAATAACAGCCAAATGGCATTCACTGCTCGATGGTATTCAGAGACATTTTGGAACATTTTGTGGATTTCCTCCAACTTGCTGACCTCATCGAGATAAGCACTATACAACTTTCTCATTTCATTGAGATACACGCATTGGCAAAATATCAGCCAAATTGCATTCACTACTCGAAGGTATTCAGAGAAACTATGGAACCTATTGCGGATTTCTTCCAACTTGCTGAAATCATCGAGATATGAACTTTACCATTAACTCATTTCATTGAGCTACACACACTGGCAAAATATCAGCCAAATGGCATTCACTGCTCCAAGGTATTGCGAGAAACTTTGGAAGCTATTTTGGATTTCTTCCAATTTGCTGGACTGAATGAGATAAACACTTGACCACTTTCTCATTTCATTGTGATACACATACTGTGGGAGTATCAACCAAATGTAATTCACTACTCGCAGGCATTCAGTGAATCTTTGGCACCTACTGGGGATTTCTTTCAACTTGCTGAACTCATAGAGATAAGGACTTTACCACTTTCTCATTGCATTGGGACAAACACATTGGCAGAATATCAGCCCAATGGCATACGCTGCTGGAAGGAATTCAGAGAATATTTGGAACTTTACCACTATCGGATTTCATTGAGATACAGACACTGGCAGAATATCAGACAAATGACATTCACTGCTCGAAGGTATTCAGAGAAACTTTGGAACCGATTGTGGATTTCTTGCAACTTGCTGAACTCGTGGAGACAAAGACTTTACCACTTTCTCATTTCATTGAGATACACACATTGGCAGAATATCAGACAATTGGCATTCAGTGCTCGAAGGTATTTTCAGAAATTTTGGAACCCATTGTGAATTTCTTCCAATTTGCTGAACTCAACAAGGTAAACACTTTCCCACTTTCTCATTTCATTGAGATACACGCATAGACAGAATAACAGCCAATGGCATTCACTGCTCGACTGTATTCAGAGAAACTTTGGAAGCGATTGTGGATTTCTTGCAACTTGCTGAACTCGTGGAGACAAAGACTTTACCACTTTCTCGTTTCATTGAGATACACGCATTGGCAGAGTATCAACCAAAGTTCATTCACTGCTCCAAGGCATTCAATGAATCTTTGGAACCTATTGGGGATATCTTACAACATGCTGAACTCATTGAGATAAGGACTTTACCACTTTCTCAATTCATTGAGATAAACACATTGGCAGAATTTCAGCCAAATTGCTCGAAGGAATTCAGAGAAACCTTTGAACCTATTGTGGATTTCCCCCAACTTGCTGAACTCACCGAGACAAACACTTTGCGACCTTCTCATTCCATTGAGATACACACATGGGCAGAATAACAGCCAAATGGCATTCACTGCTCGATGGTATTCAGAGACATTTTGGAACATTTTGTGGATTTCCTCCAACTTGCTGATCTCATCGAGATAAGCACTATACAACTTTCTCATTGCATTGAGATACACGCATTGGCAGAATATCAGCCAATTTGCATTCACTACTCGAAGGTATTCAGAGAAACTTTGGAACCTATTGCGAATTTCTTCCAACTTGCTGAAGTGATCGAGACAAGAACTTTACCATTATCTCACTTCATTGAGATACACACACTGGCAGAATATCAAACAAATGGCACTCAGTGTTCGAAGTTTTTCAGGGAAAGTTTGGAACCGATTGTGGATTTCTTGCAACTTGCTGAACTCGTGGAGACAAAGACTTTATCACTTTCTCATTTCATTGAGATACACGCATTGGCAGACTATCAACCAAAGTTCATTCACTGCTCCAAGACATTCAGTGAATCTTTGGAACCTATTGGGGATATCTTACAACTTGCTGAACTCATTGAGATAAGGACTTTACCACTTTCTCAATTCATTGAGATAAACACATTGGCAGAATTTCAGCCAAATTGCATTCACTGCTCGAAGGATTTCAGAGAAACCTTGGAACCTATTGTGGATTTCCCCCAACTTGCTGATCTCATCGAGATAAGCACTATACAACTTTCTCATTTCATTGTGATACACGCATTGACAGAATATCAGCCAAATTGCATTCACTACTCGAAGGTATTCAGAGAAACTTTGGAACCTATTGCGGATTTCTTCCAACTTGCTGAAGTCATCGAGATATGAACTTTACCATTAACTCATTTCATTGAGCTACACACACTGGCAAAATATCAGCCAAATGGCATTCACTGCTCCAAGGTATTGCGAGAAACTTTGGAAGCTATTGTGGATTTCTTCCAATTTGCTGGACTGAATGAGATAAACACTTGACCACTTTCTCATTTCATTGTGATACACATACTGTGGGAGTATCAACCAAATGTAATTCACTACTCGCAGGCATTCAGTGAATCTTTGGCACCTATTGGGGATTTCTTTCAACTTGCTGAACTCATAGAGATAAGGACTTTACCACTTTCTCATTGCATTGAGATAAACACATTGGCAGAATATCAGCCCAATGGCATACGCTGCTGGAAGGAATTCAGAGAATATTTGGAACTTTACCACTATCTGATTTCATTGAGATACAGACACTGGCAGAATATCAGACAAATGACATTCACTGCTCGCAGGTATTCAGAGAAACTTTGGAACCGATTGTGGATTTCTTGCAACTTGCTGAACTCGTGGAGACAAAGACTTTACCACTTTCTCATTTCATTGAGATACACGCATTGGCAGAGTATCAACCAAAGTTCATTCACTGCTCCAAGGCATTCAGTGAATCTTTGGAACTTATTGGGGATATCTTACAACTTGCTGAACTCATTGAGATAAGGACTTTACCACTATCTCAATTCATTGAGATAAACACATTGGCAGAATTTCAGCCAAATTGCATTCACTACTCGAAGGAATTCAGAGAAACCTTAGAACCTATTGTGGATTTCCCCCAACTTGCTGAACTCACCGAGACAAACACTTTGCGACCTTTTCATTCCATTGAGATACACACATGGGCAGAATAACAGCCAAATGGCATTCACTGCTCAATGGTATTCAGAGACATTTTGGAACATTTTGTGGATTTCCTCCAACTTGCTGATCTCATCGAGATAAGCACTATACAACTTTCTCATTGCATTGAGATACACACATTGGCAGAATATCAGCCAATTTGCATTCACTACTCGAAGGTATTCAGAGAAACTTTGGAACCTATTGCGGATTTCTTCCAACTTGCTGAAGTCATCGAGATAAGAACTTTACCATTAACTCATTTCATTGAGCTACACACACTGGCAAAATATCAGCCAAATGGCATTCACTGCTCCAAGGTATTGCGAGAAACTTTGGAAGCTGTTGTGGATTTCTTCCAATTTGCTGGACTGAATGAGATAAACACTTGACCACTTTCTCATTTCAATTTGATACACATACTGTGGGAGTATCTACCAAATGTAATTCACTACTCGCAGGCATTCAGTGAATCTTTGGCACCTATTAGGGATTTCTTTCAACTTGCTGAACTCATAGAGATAAGGACTTTACCACTTTCTCATTGCATTGAGATAAACACATTGGCAGAATATCAGCCCAATGGCATGCGCTGCTGGACGGAATTCAGAGAATATTTGGAACTTTACCACTATCTGATTTCATTGAGATACAGACACTGGCAGAATATCAGACAAATGACATTCAGTGCTCGAAGGTATTTTCAGAAACTTTGGAACCCATTGTGAATTTCTTCCAATTTGCTGAACTCAACGAGGTAAACACTTTCCCACTTTCTCATTTCATTGAGATACACGCATAGACAGAATAACAGCCAATGGCATTCACTGCTCGACTGTATTCAGAGAATCTTTGGAACCGATTGTGGAGTTCTTGCAACTTGCTGAACTCGTGGAGACGACTTTCTCATTTCATTGAGATACACGCATTGGCAGAGTATCAACCAAAGTTCATTCACTGCTCCAAGGCATTCAGTGAATCTTTGGAACCTATTGGGGATATCTTACAACTTGCTGAACTCATTGAGATAAGGACTTTACCACTTTCTCAATTCATTGAGATAAACACATTGGCAGAATTTCAGCCAAATTGCATTCACTACTCGAAGGTATTCAGAGAAACTTTGGAACCTATTGCGGATTTCTTCCAACTTGCTGAAGTCATCGAGATAAGAACTTTACCATTAACTCATTTGATTGAGCTACACACACTGGCAAAATATCAGCCAAATGGCATTCACTGCTCCAAGGTATTGCGAGAAACTTTGGAAGCTATTGTGGATTTCTTCCAATTTGCTGGACTGAATGAGATAAACACTTGACCACTTTCTCATTTCATTGTGATACACATACTGTGGGAGTATCAACCAAATGTAATTCACTACCCGAGGCATTCAGTGAATCTTTGGCACCTATTGGGGATTTCTTTCAACTTGCTGAACTCATAGAGATAAGGACTTTACCACTTTCTCATTGCATTGAGATAAACACATTGGCAGAATATCAGCCCAATGGCATACGATGCTGGAAGGAATTCAGAGAATATTTGGAACTTTACCACTATCTGATTTCATTGAGATACAGACACTGGCAGAATATCAGACAAATGACATTCACTGCTCGAAGGTATTTTCAGAAACTGTGGAACCCATTGTGAATTTCTTCCAATTTGCTGAACTCAACGAGGTAAACACTTTCCCACTTTCTCATTTCATTGAGATACACGCATAGACAGAATAACAGCCAATGGCATTCACTGCTCGACTGTATTCAGAGAAACTTTGGAACCGATTGTGGAGTTCTTGCAACTTGCTGAACTCGTGGAGACGACTTTCTCATTTCATTGAGATACACGCATTGGCAGAGTATCAACCAAAGTTCATTCACTGCTCCAAGGCATTCAGTGAATCTTTGGAACCTATTGGGGATATCTTACAACTTGCTGAACTCATTGAGATAAGGACTTTACCACTTTCTCAATTCATTGAGATAAACACATTGGCAGATTTTCAGCCAAATTGCTCGGAGGAATTCAGAGAAACCTTAGAACCTATTGTGGATTTCCCCCAACTTGCTGAAATCACCGAGACAAACACTTTGCGACCTTTTCATTCCATTGAGATACACACATGGGCAGAATAACAGCCAAATGGCATTCACTGCTCGATGGTATTCAGAGACATTTTGGAACATTTTGTGGATTTCCTCCAACTTGCTGATCTCATCGAGATAAGCACGATACAGCTTTCTCATTGCATTGAGATACACACATTGGCAGAATATCAGCCAATTTGCATTCCCTACTCGAAGGTATTCAGAGAAACTTTGGAACCTATTGCGGATTTCTTCCAACTTGCTGAAGTCATCGAGATAAGAACTTTACCATTAACTCATTTCATTGAGCTACACACACTGGCAAAATATCAGCCAAATGGCATTTACTGCTCCAAGGTATTGCGAGAAACTTTGGAAGCTATTGTGGATTTCTTCCAATTTGCTGGACTGAATGAGATAAACACTTGACCACTTTCTCATTTCATTGTGATACACATACTGTGGGAGTATCAACCAAATGTAATTCACTACTCGCAGGCATTCAGTGAATCTTTGGCACCTATTGGGGATTTCTTTCAACATGCTGAACTCATAGAGATAAGGACTTTACCACTTTCTCATTGCATTGAGATAAACACATTGGCAGAATATCAGCCCAATGGCATACGCTGCTGGAAGGAATTCAGAGAATATTTGGAACTTTACCACTATCTGATTTCATTGAGATACAGACACTGGCAGAATATCAGACAAATGACATTCACTGCTCGAAGGTATTTTCAGAAACTTTGGAACCCATTGTGAATTTCTTCCAATTTGCTGAACTCAACGAGGTAAACACTTTCCCACTTTCTCATTTCATTGAGATACACGCATAGACAGAATAACAGCCAATGGCATTCACTGCTCGACTGTATTCAGAGAAACTTTGGAACCGATTGTGGAGTTCTTGCAACTTGCTGAACTCGTGGAGACGACTTTCTCATTTCATTGAGATACACGCATTGGCAGAGTATCAACCAAAGTTCATTCACTGCTCCAAGGCATTCAGTGAATCTTTGGAACCTATTGGGGATATCTTACAACTTGCTGAACTCATTGAGATAAGGACTTTACCACTTTCTCAATTCATTGAGATAAACACATTGGCAGAATTTCAGCCAAATTGCTCGGAGGAATTCAGAGAAACCTTAGAACCTATAGTGGATTTCCCCCAACTTGCTGAACTCACCGAGACAAACACTTTGCGACCTTTTCATTCCATTGAGATACACACATGGGCAGAATAACAGCCAAATGGCATTCACTGCTCGATGGTATTCAGAGACATTTTGGAACATTTTGTGGATTTCCTCCAACTTGCTGATCTCATCGAGATAAGCACTATACAACTTTCTCACTGCATTGAGATACACGCATTGGCAGAATATCAGCCAATTTGCATTCACTACTCGAAGGTATTCAGAGAAACTTTGGAACCTATTGCGAATTTCTTCCAACTTGCTGAAGTGATCGAGATAAGAACTTTACCATTATCTCACTTCATTGAGATACACACACTGGCAGAATATCAAACAAATGGCATTCAGTGTTCGAAGGGTTTCAGAGAAACTTTGGAACCGATTGTGGATTTCTTGCAACTTCTTGAACTCGTGGAGGCAAAGACTTTACCACTTTCTCATTTCATTCAGATACACACATTGGCAGAATATCAGACAATTGGCATTCAGTGCTCGAAGGTATTTTCAGAAATTTTGGAACCCATTGTGAATTTCTTCCAATTTGCTGAACTCAACGAGGTAAACACTTTCCCACTTTCTCATTTCATTGAGATACACGCATAGACAGAATAACAGCCAATGGCATTCACTGCTCGACTGTATTCAGAGAAACTTTGGAACCGATTGTGGATTTCTTGCAACTTGCTGAACTCGTGGAGACAAAGACTTTACCACTTTCTCATTTCATTGAGATAAACACATTGGCAGAATTTCAGCCAAATTGCATTTACTGCTCGAAGGATTTCAGAGGAACCTTGGAACCTATTGTGGATTTCCCCCAACTTGCTGATCTCATCGAGATAAGCACTATACAGCTTTCTCATTTCATTGAGATACACGCATTGGCAGAATATCAGCCAATTTGCATTCACTACTCGAAGGTATTCAGAGAAACTTTGGAACCTATTGCGGATTTCTTCCAACTTGCTGAAATCATCGAGATAAGAACTTTACCATTAACTCATTTCATTGAGCTACACACACTGGCAAAATATCAGCCAAATGGCATTCACTGCTCCAAGGTATTGCGAGAAACTTTGGAAACTATTGTGGATTTCTTCCAATTTGCTGGACTGAATGAGATAAACACTTGACCACTTTCTCATTTCATTGTGATACACATACTGTGGGAGTATCAACCAAATGTAATTCACTACTCGCAGGCATTCAGTGAATCTTTGGCACCTATTGGGGATTTCTTTCAACTTGCTGAACTCATAGAGATAAGGACTTTACCACTTTCTCATTGCATTGAGATAAACACATTGGCAGAATATCAGCCCAATGGCATACGCTGCTGGAAGGAATTCAGAGAATATTTGGAACTTTACCACTATCTGATTTCATTGAGATACAGACACTGGCAGAATATCAGACAAATGACATTCACTGCTCGAAGGTATTCAGAGAAACTTTGGAACCGATTGTGGATTTCTTGCAACTTGCTGAACTCGTGGAGACAAAGACTTTACCACTTTCTCATTTCATTGAGATACACACATTGGCAGAATATCAGACAATTGGCATTCAGTGCTCGAAGGTATTTTCAGAAATTTTGGATCCCATTGTGAATTTCTTCCAATTTGCTGAACTCAACGAGGTAAACACTTTCCCACTTTCTCATTTCATTGAGATACACGCATAGACAGAATAACAGCCAATGGCATTCACTGCTCGACTGTATTCAGAGAAACTTTGGAAGCGATTGTGGATTTCTTGCAACTTGCTGAACTCGTGGACACAAAGACTTTACCACTTTCTCGTTTCATTGAGATACACGCATTGGCAGAGTATCAACCAGAGTTCATTCACTGCTCCAAGGCATTCAGTGAATCTTTGGAACCTATTGGGGATATCTTACAACATGCTGAACTCATTGAGATGAGGACTTTACCACTTTCTCAATTCATTGAGATAAAGACATTGGCAGAATTTCAGCCAAATTGCTCGGAGGAATTCAGAGAAACCTTCGAACCTATTGTGGATTTCCCCCAACTTGCTGAACTCACCGAGACAAACACTTTGCGACCTTCTCATTCCATTGAGATTCACACATGGGCAGAATATCAGCCAAATGGCATTCACTGCTCGATGGTATTCAGAGACATTTTGGAACATTTTGTGGATTTCCTCCAACTTGCTGATCTCATCGAGATAAGCACTATACAACTTTCTCATTGCATTGAGATACACGCATTGGCAGAATATCAGCCAATTTGCATTCACTACTCGAAGGTATTCAGAGAAACTTTGGAACATATTGCGAATTTCTTCCAACTTGCTGAAGTGATCGAGATAAGAACTTTACCATTATCTCACTTCATTGAGATACACACACTGGCAGAATATCAAACAAATGGCATTCAGTGTTCGAAGGTTTGCAGGGAAACTTTGGAACTGATTGTGGATTTCTTGCAACTTGCTGAACTCGTGGAGACAAAGACTTTCTCATTTCATTGAGATACACACATTGGCACAATATCAGACAAATGGCATTCAGTGCTCGAAGGTATTTTCAGAAATTTTGGAACCCATTGTGAATTTCTTCCAATTTGCTGAACTCAACGAGGTAAACACTTTCCCACTTTCTCATTTCATTGAGATACACGCATAGACAGAATAACAGCCAATGGCATTCACTGCTCGACTGTATTCAGAGAAACTTTGGAACCGATTGTGGATTTCTTGCAACTTGCTGAACTCGTGGAGACAAAGACTTTACCACTTTCTCATTTCATTGAGATACACGCATTGGCAGAGTATCAACCAAAGTTCATTCACTGCTCCAAGGCATTCAGTGAATCTTTGGAACCTATTGGGGATATCTTACAACTTGCTGAACTCATTGAGATAAGGACTTTACCACTTTCTCAATTCATTGAGATAAACACATTGGCAGAATTTCAGCCAAAATGCTCGAAAGAATTCAGAGAAACCTTAGAACCTATTGTGGATTTCCCCCAACTTGCTGAACTCACCGAGACAGACACTTTGCGACCTTCTCATTCCATTGAGATACACACATGGGCAGAATAACAGCCAAATGGCATTCACTGCTCGATGGTATTCAGAGACATTTTGGAACATTTTGTGGATTTCCTCCAACTTGCTGACCTCATCGAGATAAGCACTATACAACTTTCTCATTTCATTGAGATACACGCATTGGCAAAATATCAGCCAAATTGCATTCACTACTCGAAGGTATTCAGAGAAACTATGGAACCTATTGCGGATTTCTTCCAACTTGCTGAAATCATCGAGATATGAACTTTACCATTAACTCATTTCATTGAGCTACACACACTGGCAAAATATCAGCCAAATGGCATTCACTGCTCCAAGGTATTGCGAGAAACTTTGGAAGCTATTTTGGATTTCTTCCAATTTGCTGGACTGAATGAGATAAACACTTGACCACTTTCTCATTTCATTGTGATACACATACTGTGGGAGTATCAACCAAATGTAATTCACTACTCGCAGGCATTCAGTGAATCTTTGGCACCTACTGGGGATTTCTTTCAACTTGCTGAACTCATAGAGATAAGGACTTTACCACTTTCTCATTGCATTGGGATAAACACATTGGCAGAATATCAGCCCAATGGCATACGCTGCTGGAAGGAATTCAGAGAATATTTGGAACTTTACCACTATCGGATTTCATTGAGATACAGACACTGGCAGAATATCAGACAAATGACATTCACTGCTCGAAGGTATTCAGAGAAACTTTGGAACCGATTGTGGATTTCTTGCAACTTGCTGAACTCGTGGAGACAAAGACTTTACCACTTTCTCATTTCATTGAGATACACACATTGGCAGAATATCAGACAATTGGCATTCAGTGCTCGAAGGTATTTTCAGAAATTTTGGAACCCATTGTGAATTTCTTCCAATTTGCTGAACTCAACAAGGTAAACACTTTCCCACTTTCTCATTTCATTGAGATACACGCATAGACAGAATAACAGCCAATGGCATTCACTGCTCGACTGTATTCAGAGAAACTTTGGAAGCGATTGTGGATTTCTTGCAACTTGCTGAACTCGTGGAGACAAAGACTTTACCACTTTCTCGTTTCATTGAGATACACGCATTGGCAGAGTATCAACCAAAGTTCATTCACTGCTCCAAGGCATTCAATGAATCTTTGGAACCTATTGGGGATATCTTACAACATGCTGAACTCATTGAGATAAGGACTTTACCACTTTCTCAATTCATTGAGATAAACACATTGGCAGAATTTCAGCCAAATTGCTCGAAGGAATTCAGAGAAACCTTTGAACCTATTGTGGATTTCCCCCAACTTGCTGAACTCACCGAGACAAACACTTTGCGACCTTCTCATTCCATTGAGATACACACATGGGCAGAATAACAGCCAAATGGCATTCACTGCTCGATGGTATTCAGAGACATTTTGGAACATTTTGTGGATTTCCTCCAACTTGCTGATCTCATCGAGATAAGCACTATACAACTTTCTCATTGCATTGAGATACACGCATTGGCAGAATATCAGCCAATTTGCATTCACTACTCGAAGGTATTCAGAGAAACTTTGGAACCTATTGCGAATTTCTTCCAAATTGCTGAAGTGATCGAGACAAGAACTTTACCATTATCTCACTTCATTGAGATACACACACTGGCAGAATATCAAACAAATGGCACTCAGCGTTCGAAGTTTTTCAGGGAAAGTTTGGAACCGATTGTGGATTTCTTGCAACTTGCTGAACTCGTGGAGACAAAGACATTACCACTTTCTCATTTCATTGAAATACACACATTGGCACAATATCAGACAAATGGTATTCAGTGATCGAAGGTATTTTCAGAAATTTTGGAACCCATTGTGAATTTCTTCCAATTTGCTGAACTCAACGAGGTAAACACTTTCCCACTTTCTCATTTCATTGAGATACACGCATAGACAGAATAACAGCCAATGGCATTCACTGCTCGACTGTATTCAGAGAAACTTTGGAACCGATTGTGGATTTCTTGCAACTTGCTGAACTCGTGGAGACAAAGACTTTACCACTTTCTCATTTCATTGAGATACACGCATTGGCAGAGTATCAACCAAAGTTCATTCACTGCTCCAAGGCATTCAGTGAATCTTTGGAACCTATTGGGGATATCTTACAACTTGCTGAACTCATTGAGATAAGGACTTTACCACTTTCTCAATTCATTGAGATAAACACATTGGCAGAATTTCAGCCAAATTGCATTCACTACTCGAAGGTATTCAGAGAAACTTTGGAACCTATTGCGGATTTCTTCCAACTTGCTGAAGTCATCGAGATAAGAACTTTACCATTAACTCATTTGATTGAGCTACACACACTGGCAAAATATCAGCCAAATGGCATTCACTGCTCCAAGGTATTGCGAGAAACTTTGGAAGCTATTGTGGATTTCTTCCAATTTGCTGGACTGAATGAGATAAACACTTGACCACTTTCTCATTTCATTGTGATACACATACTGTGGGAGTATCAACCAAATGTAATTCACTACCCGAGGCATTCAGTGAATCTTTGGCACCTATTGGGGATTTCTTTCAACTTGCTGAACTCATAGAGATAAGGACTTTACCACTTTCTCATTGCATTGAGATAAACACATTGGCAGAATATCAGCCCAATGGCATACGATGCTGGAAGGAATTCAGAGAATATTTGGAACTTTACCACTATCTGATTTCATTGAGATACAGACACTGGCAGAATATCAGACAAATGACATTCACTGCTCGAAGGTATTTTCAGAAACTTTGGAACCCATTGTGAATTTCTTCCAATTTGCTGAACTCAACGAGGTAAACACTTTCCCACTTTCTCATTTCATTGAGATACACGCATAGACAGAATAACAGCCAATGGCATTCACTGCTCGACTGTATTCAGAGAAACTTTGGAACCGATTGTGGAGTTCTTGCAACTTGCTGAACTCGTGGAGACGACTTTCTCATTTCATTGAGATACACGCATTGGCAGAGTATCAACCAAAGTTCATTCACTGCTCCAAGGCATTCAGTGAATCTTTGGAACCTATTGGGGATATCTTACAACTTGCTGAACTCATTGAGATAAGGAGTTTACCACTTTCTCAATTCATTGAGATAAACACATTGGCAGATTTTCAGCCAAATTGCTCGGAGGAATTCAGAGAAACCTTAGAACCTATTGTGGATTTCCCCCAACTTGCTGAAATCACCGAGACAAACACTTTGCGACCTTTTCATTCCATTGAGATACACACATGGGCAGAATAACAGCCAAATGGCATTCACTGCTCGATGGTATTCAGAGACATTTTGGAACATTTTGTGGATTTCCTCCAACTTGCTGATCTCATCGAGATAAGCACGATACAACTTTCTCATTGCATTGAGATACACACATTGGCAGAATATCAGCCAATTTGCATTCACTACTCGAAGGTATTCAGAGAAACTTTGGAACCTATTGCGGATTTCTTCCAACTTGCTGAAGTCATCGAGATAAGAACTTTACCATTAACTCATTTCATTGAGCTACACACACTGGCAAAATATCAGCCAAATGGCATTCACTGCTCCAAGGTATTGCGAGAAACTTTGGAAGCTATTGTGGATTTCTTCCAATTTGCTGGACTGAATGAGATAAACACTTGACCACTTTCTCATTTCATTGTGATACACATACTGTGGGAGTATCAACCAAATGTAATTCACTACTCGCAGGCATTCAGTGAATCTTTGGCACCTATTGGGGATTTCTTTCAACATGCTGAACTCATAGAGATAAGGACTTTACCACTTTCTCATTGCATTGAGATAAACACATTGGCAGAATATCAGCCCAATGGCATACGCTGCTGGAAGGAATTCAGAGAATATTTGGAACTTTACCACTATCTGATTTCATTGAGATACAGACACTGGCAGAATATCAGACAAATGACATTCACTGCTCGAAGGTATTTTCAGAAACTTTGGAACCCATTGTGAATTTCTTCCAATTTGCTGAACTCAACGAGGTAAACACTTTCCCACTTTCTCATTTCATTGAGATACACGCATAGACAGAATAACAGCCAATGGCATTCACTGCTCGACTGTATTCAGAGAAACTTTGGAACCGATTGTGGAGTTCTTGCAACTTGCTGAACTCGTGGAGACGACTTTCTCATTTCATTGAGATACACGCATTGGCAGAGTATCAACCAAAGTTCATTCACTGCTCCAAGGCATTCAGTGAATCTTTGGAACCTATTGGGGATATCTTACAACTTGCTGAACTCATTGAGATAAGGACTTTACCACTTTCTCAATTCATTGAGATAAACACATTGGCAGAATTTCAGCCAAATTGCTCGGAGGAATTCAGAGAAACCTTAGAACCTATAGTGGATTTCCCCCAACTTGCTGAACTCACCGAGACAAACACTTTGCGACCTTTTCATTCCATTGAGGTACACACATGGGCAGAATAACAGCCAAATGGCATTCACTGCTCGATGGTATTCAGAGACATTTTGGAACATTTTGTGGATTTCCTCCAACTTGCTGATCTCATCGAGATAAGCACTATACAACTTTCTCACTGCATTGAGATACACGCATTGGCAGAATATCAGCCAATTTGCATTCACTACTCGAAGGTATTCAGAGAAACTTTGGAACCTATTGCGAATTTCTTCCAACTTGCTGAAGTGATCGAGATAAGAACTTTACCATTATCTCACTTCATTGAGATACACACACTGGCAGAATATCAAACAAATGGCATTCAGTGTTCGAAGGTTTTCAGAGAAACTTTGGAACCGATTGTGGATTTCTTGCAACTTCTTGAACTCGTGGAGACAAAGACTTTACCACTTTCTCATTTCATTGAGAGACACACATTGGCAGAATATCAGACAATTGGCATTCAGTGCTCGAAGGTATTTTCAGAAATTTTGGAACCCATTGTGAATTTCTTCCAATTTGCTGAACTCAACGAGGTAAACACTTTCCCACTTTCTCATTTCATTGAGATACATGCATAGACAGAATAACAGCCAATGGCATTCACTGCTCGACTGTATTCAGAGAAACTTTGGAACCGATTGTGGATTTCTTGCAACTTGCTGAACTCGTGGAGACAAAGACTTTACCACTTTCTCATTTCATTGAGATAAACACATTGGCAGAATTTCAAATTGCATTCACTGCTCGAAGGATTTCAGAGAAACCTTGGAACCTATTGTGGATTTCCCCCAACTTGCTGATCTCATCGAGATAAGCACTATACAACTTTCTCATTTCATTGAGATACACGCATAGACAGAATAACAGCCAATGGCATTCACTGCTCGACTGAATTCAGAGAAACTTTGGAACCGATTGTGGATTTCTTGCAACTTGCTGAACTCGTGGAGATAAGGACTTTACCACTTTCTCATTGCATTGGGATAAACACATTGGCAGAATATCAGCCCAATGGCATACGCTGCTGGAAGGAATTCAGAGAATATTTGGAACTTTACCACTATCGGATTTCATTGAGATACAGACACTGGCAGAATATCAGACAAATGACATTCACTGCTCGAAGGTATTCAGAGAAACTTTGGAACCGATTGTGGATTTCTTGCAACTTGCTGAACTCGTGGAGACAAAGACTTTACCACTTTCTCATTTCATTGAGATACACACATTGGCAGAATATCAGACAATTGGCATTCAGTGCTCGAAGGTATTTTCATAAATTTTGGAACCCATTGTGAATTTCTTCCAATTTGCTGAACTCAACAAGGTAAACACTTTCCCACTTTCTCATTTCATTGAGATACACACATAGACAGAATAACAGCCAATGGCATTCACTGCTCGACTGTATTCAGAGAAACTTTGGAAGCGATTGTGGATTTCTTGCAACTTGCTGAACTCGTGGAGACAAAGACTTTACCACTTTCTCGTTTCATTGAGATACACGCATTGGCAGAGTATCAACCAAAGTTCATTCACTGCTCCAAGGCATTCAATGAATCTTTGGAACCTATTGGGGATATCTTACAACTTGCTGAACTCATTGAGATAAGGACTTTACCACTTTCTCAATTCATTGAGATAAACACATTGGCAGAATTTCAGCCAAATTGCTCGAAGGAATTCAGAGAAACCTTAGAACCTATTGTGGATTTCCCCCAACTTGCTGAACTCACCGAGACAAACACTTTGCGACCTTCTCATTCCATTGAGATACACACATGGGCAGAATAACAGCCAAATGGCATTCACTGCTCGATGGTATTCAGAGACATTTTGGAACATTTTGTGGATTTCCTCCAACTTGCTGATCTCATCGAGATAAGCACTATACAACTTTCTCATTGCATTGAGATACACGCATTGGCAGAATATCAGCCAATTTGCATTCACTACTCGAAGGTATTCAGAGAAACTTTGGAACCTATTGCGAATTTCTTCCAACTTGCTGAAGTGATCGAGACAAGAACTTTACCAGTATCTCACTTCATTGAGATACACACACTGGCAGAATATCAAACAAATGGCATTCAGTGTTCGAAGGTTTGCAGAGAAATTTTGGAACCGATTGTGGATTTCTTGCAACTTGCTGAACTCGTGGAGACAAAGACATTACCATTTTCTCATTTCATTGAGATACACACATTGGCACAATATCAGACAAATGGTATTCAGTGATCGAAGGTATTTTCAGAAATTTTGGAACCCATTGTGAATTTCTTCCAATTTGCTGAACTCAACGAGGTAAACACTTTCCCACTTTCTCATTTCATTGAGATACATGCATAGACAGAATAACAGCCAATGGCATTCACTGCTCGACTGTATTCAGAGAAACTTTGGAACCGATTGTGGATTTCTTGCAACTTGCTGAACTCGTGGAGACAAAGACTTTACCACTTTCTCATTTCATTGAGATACACGCATTGGCAGAGTATCAACCAAAGTTCATTCACTGCTCCAAGGCATTCAGTGAATCTTTGGAACCTATTGGGGTTATCTTACAACTTGCTGAACTCATTGAGATAAGGACTTTACCACTTTCTCAATTCATTGAGATAAACACATTGGCAGAATTTCAGCCAAATTGCTCGAAGGAATTCAGAGAAACCTTAGAACCTATTGTGGATTTCCCCCAACTTGCTGAACTCACCGAGACAAACACTTTGCGACCTTCTCATTCCATTGAGATTCACACATGGGCAGAATAACAGCCAAATGGCATTCACTGCTCGATGGTATTCAGAGACATTTTGGAACATTTTGTGGATTTCCTCCAACTTGCTGATCTCATCGAGATAAGCACTATACAACTTTCTCATTGCATTGAGATACACGCATTGGCAGAATATCAGCCAATTTGCATTCACTACTCGAAGGTATTCAGAGAAACTTTGGAACCTATTGCGAATTTCTTCCAACTTGCTGAAGTGATCGAGTTAAGAACTTTACCATTATCTCACTTCATTGAGATACACACACTGGCAGAATATCAAACAAATGGCATTCAGTGTTCGAAGGTTTGCAGAGAAACTTTGGGACCGATTGTGGATTTCTTGCAACTTGCTGAACTCGTGGAGACAAAGACTTTACCACTTTCTCATTTCATTGAGATACACACATTGGCACAATATCAGACAAATGGCATTCAGTGCTCGAAGGTAGTTTCAGAAATTTTGGAACTCATTGTGAATTTCTTCCAATTTGCTGAACTCAACGAGGTAAACACTTTCCCACTTTCTCATTTCATTGAGATACACGCATAGACAGAATAACAGCCAATGGCATTCACTGCTCGACTGTATTCAGAGAAACTTTGGAACCGATTGTGGATTTCTTGCAACTTGCTGAACTCGTGGAGACAAAGACTTTACCACTTTCTCATTTCATTGAGATACACGCATTGGCAGAGTATCAACCAAAGTTCATTCACTGCTCCAAGGCATTCAGTGAATCTTTGGAACCTATTGGGAATATCTTACAACTTGCTGAACTCATTGAGATAAGGACTTTACCACTTTCTCAATTCATTGAGATAAACACATTGGCAGAATTTCAGCCAAATTGCTCGAAAGAATTCAGAGAAACCTTAGAACCTATTGTGGATTTCCCCCAACTTGCTGAACTCACCGAGACAGACACTTTGCGACCTTCTCATTCCATTGAGATACACACATAGGCAGAATAACAGCCAAATGGCATTCACTGCTCGATGGTATTCAGAGACACTTTGGAACATTTTGTGGATTTCCTCCAACTTGCTGACCTCATCGAGATAAGCACTATACAACTTTCTCATTTCATTGAGATACACGCATTGGCAGAATATCAGCCAAATTGCATTCACTACTCGAAGGTATTCAGAGAAACTATGGAACCTATTGCGGATTTCTTCCAACTTGCTGAAATCATCGAGATATGAACTTTACCATTAACTCATTTCATTGAGCTACACACACTGGCAAAATATCAGCCAAATGGCATTCACTGCTCCAAGGTATTGCGAGAAACTTTGGAAGCTATTTTGGATTTCTTCCAATTTGCTGGACTGAATGAGATAAACACTTGACCACTTTCTCATTTCATTGTGATACACATACTGTGGGAGTATCAACCAAATGTAATTCACTACTCGCAGGCATTCAGTGAATCTTTGGCACCGACTGGGGATTTCTTTCAACTTGCTGAACTCATAGAGATAAGGACTTTACCACTTTCTCATTGCATTGGGATAAACACATTGGCAGAATATCAGCCCAATGGCATACGCTGCTGGAAGGAATTCAGAGAATATTTGGAACTTTACCACTATCTGATTTCATTGAGATACAGACACTGGCAGAATATCAGACAAATGACATTCACTGCTCGAAGGTATTCAGAGAAACTTTGGAACCGATTGTGCATTTCTTGCAACTTGCTGAACTCGTGGAGACAAAGACTTTACCACTTTCTCATTTCATTGAGATACACACATTGGCAGAATATCAGACAATTGGCATTCAGTGCTTGAAGGTATTTTCAGAAATTTTGGAACCCATTGTGAATTTCTTCCAATTTGCTGAACTCAACAAGGTAAACACTTTCCCACTTTCTCATTTCATTGAGATACACGCATAGACAGAATAACAGCCAATGGCATTCACTGCTCGACTGTATTCAGAGAAACTTTGGAAGCGATTGTGGATTTCTTGCAACTTGCTGAACTCGTGGAGACAAAGACTTTACCACTTTCTCGTTTCATTGAGATACACGCATTGGCAGAGTATCAACCAAAGTTCATTCACTGCTCCAAGGCATTCAATGAATCTTTGGAACCTATTGGGGATATCTTACAACATGCTGAACTCATTGAGATAAGGACTTTACCACTTTCTCAATTCATTGAGATAAACACATTGGCAGAATTTCAGTCAAATTGCTCGAAGGAATTCAGAGAAACCTTAGAACCTATTGTGGATTTCCCCCAACTTGCTGAACTCACCGAGACAAACACTTTGCGACCTTCTCATTCCATTGAGATACACACATGGGCAGAATAACAGCCAAATGGCATTCACTGCTCGATGGTATTCAGAGACATTTTGGAACATTTTGTGGATTTCCTCCAACTTGCTGATCTCATCGAGATAAGCACTATACAACTTTCTCATTGCATTGAGATACACGCATTGGCAGAATATCAGCCAATTTGCATTCACTACTCGAAGATATTCAGAGAAACTTTGGAACCTATTGCGAATTTCTTCCAACTTGCTGAAGTGATCGAGATAAGAACTTTACCAGTATCTCACTTCATTGAGATACACACACTGGCAGAATATCAAACAAATGGCATTCAGTGTTCGAAGGTTTGCAGAGAAACTTTGGAACCGATTGTGGATTTCTTGCAACTTGCTGAACTCGTGGAGACAAAGACATTACCACTTTCTCATTTCATTGAGATACACACATTGGCACAATATCAGACAAATGGCATTCAGTGCTCGAAGGTATTTTCAGAAATTTTGGAACCCATTGTGAATTTCTTCCAATTTGCTGAACTCAACGAGGTAAACACTTTCCCACTTTCTCATTTCATTGAGAGACACGCATAGACAGAATAACAGCCAATGGCATTCACTGCTCGACTGTATTCAGAGAAACTTTGGAACCGACTGTGGATTTCTTGCAACTTGCTGAACTCGTGGAGACAAAGACTTTACCACTTTCTCATTTCATTGAGATACACGCATTGGCAGAGTATCAACCAAAGTTCATTCACTGCTCCAAGGCATTCAGTGAATCTTTGGAACCTATTGGGGATATCTTACAACTTGCTGAACTCATTGAGATAAGGACTTTACCACTTTCTCAATTCATTGAGATAAACACATTGGCAGAATTTCAGCCAAATTGCTCGAAAGAATTCAGAGAAACCTTAGAACCTATTATGGATTTCCCCCAACTTGCTGAACTCACCGAGACAGACACTTTGCGACCTTCTCATTCCATTGAGATACACACATGGGCAGAATAACAGCCAAATGGCATTCACTGCTCGATGGTATTCAGAGACATTTTGGAACATTTTGTGGATTTCCTCCAACTTGCTGACCTCATCGAGATAAGCACTATACAACTTTCTCATTTCATTGAGATACACGCATTGGCAGAATATCAGCCAAATTGCATTCACTACTCGAAGGTATTCAGAGAAACTATGGAACCTATTGCGGATTTCTTCCAACTTGCTGAAATCATCAAGATAAGAACTTTACCATTAACTCATTTCATTGAGCTACACACACTGGCAAAATATCAGCCAAATGGCATTCACTGCTCCAAGGTATTGCGAGAAACTTTGGAAGCTATTGTGGATTTCTTCCAATTTGCTGGACTGAATGAGATAAACACTTGACCACTTTCTCATTTCATTGTGATACACATACTGTGGGAGTATCAACCAAATGTAATTCACTACTCGCAGGCATTCAGTGAATCTTTGGCACCTATTGGGGATTTCTTTCAACTTGCTGAACTCATAGAGATAAGGACTTTACCACTTTCTCATTGCATAGAGATAAACACATTGGCAGAATATCAGCCCAATGGCATACGCTGCTGGAAGGAATTCAGAGAATATTTGGAACTTTACCACTATCTGATTTCATTGAGATACAGACACTGGCAGAATATCAGACAAATGACATTCACTGCTCGAAGGTATTCAGAGAAACTTTGGAACCGATTGTGGATTTCTTGCAACTTGCTGAACTCGTGGAGACAAAGACTTTACCACTTTCTCATTTCATTGAGATACACACATTGGCAGAATATCAGACAATTGGCATTCAGTGCTCGAAGGTATTTTCAGAAATTTTGGAACCCATTGTGAATTTCTTCCAATTTGCTGAACTCAACGAGGTAAACACTTTCCCACTTTCTCATTTCATTGAGATACACGCATAGACAGAATAACAGCCAATGGCATTCACTGCTCGACTGTATTCAGAGAAACTTTGGAACCGATTGTGGATTTCTTGCAACTTGCTGAACTCTTGGAGACAAAGACTTTACCACTTTCTCATTTCATTGAGATACACGCATTGGCAGAGTATCAACCAAAGTTCATTCACTGCTCCAAGGCATTCAGTGAATCTTTGGAACCTATTGGGGATATCTTACAACTTGCTGAACTCATTGAGATAAGGACTTTACCACTTTCTCAATTCATTGAGATAAACACATTGGCAGAATTTCAGCCAAATTGCTCGAAAGAATTCAGAGAAACCTTAGAACCTATTGTGGATTTCCCCCAACTTGCTGAACTCACCGAGACAGACACTTTGCGACCTTCTCATTCCATTGAGATACACACATGGGCAGAATAACAGCCAAATGGCATTCACTGCTCGATGGTATTCAGAGACATTTTGGAACATTTTGTGGATTTCCTCCAACTTGCTGATCTCATCGAGATAAGCACTATACAACTTTCTCATTGCATTGAGATACACGCATTGGCAGAATATCAGCCAATTTGCATTCACTACTCGAAGGTATTCAGATAAACTTTGGAACCTATTGCGAATTTCTTCCAACTTGCTGAAGTGATCGAGATAAGAACTTTACCATTATCTCACTTCATTGAGATACACACACTGGCAGAATATCAAACAAATGGCATTCAGTGTTTGAAGGTTTTCAGAGAAACTTTGGAACCGATTGTGGATTTCTTGCAACTTCTTGAACTCGTGGAGACAAAGACATTACCACTTTCTCATTTCATTGAGATACACACATTGGCAGAATATCAGACAATTGGCATTCAGTGCTCGAAGGTATTTTCAGAAATTTTGGAACCCATTGTGAATTTCTTCCAATTTGCTGAACTCAACGAGGTAAACACTTTCCCACTTTCTCATTTCATTGAGATACACGCATAGACAGAATAACAGCCAATGGCATTCACTGCTCGACTGTATTCAGAGAAACTTTGGAACCGATTGTGGATTTCTTGCAACTTGCTGAACTCGTGGAGACAAAGACTTTACCACTTTCTCATTTCATTGAGATACACGCATTGGCAGCGTATCAACCAAAGTTCATTCACTGCTCCAAGGCATTCAGTGAATCTTTGGAACCTATTGGGGATATCTTACAACTTGCTGAACTCATTGAGATAAGGACTTTACCACTTTCTCAATTCATTGAGATAAACACATTGGCAGAATTTCAGCCAAATTGGATTCACTGCTCGAAGGATTTCAGAGAAACCTTGGAACCTATTGTGGATTTCCCCCAACTTGCTGATCTCATCGAGATAAGCACTATACAACTTTCTCATTTCATTGAGATACATGCATTGGCAGAATATCAGCCAAATTGCATTCACTACTCGAAGGTATTCAGAGAAACTTTGGAACCTATTGCGGATTTCTTCCAACTTGCTGAAGTCATCGAGATAAGAGCTTTACCATTAACTCATTTCATTGAGCTACACACACTGGCAAAATATCAGCCAAATGGCATTCACTGCTCCAAGGTATTGCGAGAAACTTTGGAAGCTATTGTGGATTTCTTCCAATTTGCTGGACTGAATGAGATAAACACTTGACCACTTTCTCATTTCATTGTGATACACATACTGTGGGAGTATCAACCAAATGTAATTCACTACTCGCAGGCATTCAGTGAATCTTTGGCACCTATTGGGGATTTCTTTCAACTTGCTGAACTCATAGAGATAAGGACTTTACCACTTTCTCATTGCATTGAGATAAACACATTGGCAGAATATCAGCCCAATGGCATACGATGCTGGAAGGAATTCAGAGAATATTTGGAACTTTACCACTATCTGATTTCATTGAGATACAGACACTGGCAGAATATCAGACAAATGACATTCACTGCTCGAAGGTATTTTCAGAAATTTTGGAACCCATTGTGAATTTCTTCCAATTTGCTGAACTCAACGAGGTAAACACTTTCCCACTTTCTCATTTCATTGAGATACACGCATAGACAGAATAACAGCCAATGGCATTCACTGCTCGACTGTATTCAGAGAAACTTTGGAACCGATTGTGGAGTTCTTGCAACTTGCTGAACTCGTGGAGACGACTTTCTCATTTCATTGAGATACACGCATTGGCAGAGTATCAACCAAAGTTCATTCACTGCTCCAAGGCATTCAGTGAATCTTTGGAACCTATTGGGGATATCTTACAACTTGCTGAACTCATTGAGATAAGGACTTTACCACTTTCTCAATTCATTGAGATAAACACATTGGCAGAATTTCAGCCAAATTGCTCGGAGGAATTCAGAGAAACCTTAGAACCTATAGTGGATTTCCCCCAACTTGCTGAACTCACCGAGACAAACACTTTGCGACCTTTTCATTCCATTGAGGTACACACATGGGCAGAATAACAGCCAAATGGCATTCACTGCTCGATGGTATTCAGAGACATTTTGGAACATTTTGTGGATTTCCTCCAACTTGCTGATCTCATCGAGATAAGCACTATACAACTTTCTCACTGCATTGAGATACACGCATTGGCAGAATATCAGCCAATTTGCATTCACTACTCGAAGGTATTCAGAGAAACTTTGGAACCTATTGCGAATTTCTTCCAACTTGCTGAAGTGATCGAGATAAGAACTTTACCATTATCTCACTTCATTGAGATACACACACTAGCAGAATATCAAACAAATGGCATTTAGTGTTCGAAGGTTTTCAGAGAAACTTTGGAACCGATTGTGGATTTCTTGCAACTTCTTGAACTCGTGGAGAGAAAGACTTTACCACTTTCTCATTTCATTGAGAGACACACATTGGCAGAATATCAGACAATTGGCATTCAGTGCTCGAAGGTATTTTCAGAAATTTTGGAACCCATTGTGAATTTCTTCCAATTTGCTGAACTCAACGAGGTAAACACTTTCCCACTTTCTCATTTCATTGAGATACATGCATAGACAGAATAACAGCCAATGGCATTCACTGCTCAACTGTATTCCGAGAAACTTTGGAACCGATTGTGGATTTCTTGCAACTTGCTGAACTCGTGGAGACAAAGACTTTACCACTTTCTCATTTCATTGAGATAAACACATTGGCAGAATTTCAGCCAAATTGCATTCACTGCTCGAAGGATTTCAGAGAAACCTTGGAACCTATTGTGGATTTCCCCCAACTTGCTGATCTCATCGAGATAAGCACTATACAACTTTCTCATTTCATTGAGATACACGCATAGACAGAATAACAGCCAATGGCATTCACTGCTCGACTGAATTCAGAGAAACTTTGGAACCGATTGTGGATTTCATGCAACTTGCTGAACTCGTGGAGACAAAGACTTTACCACTTTCTCATTTCATTGAGATAAACACATTGGCAGAATTTCAGCCAAATTGCATTTACTGCTCGAAGGATTTCAGAGGAACCTTGGAACCTATTCTGGATTTCCCCCAACTTGCTGATCTCATCGAGATAAGCACTATACAACTTTCTCATTTCATTGAGATACACGCATTGGCAGAATATCAGCCAAATGGCATTCACTGCTCCAAGGTATTGCGAGAAACTTTGGAAGGTATTGTGGATTTCTTGCAACTTCTTGAACTCGTGGAGACAAAGACATTACCACTTTCTCATTTCATTGAGATACACACATTGGCAGAATATCAGACAATTGGCATTCAGTGCTCGAAGGTATTTTCAGAAATTTTGGAACCCATTGTGAATTTCTTCCAATTTGCTGAACTCAACGAGGTAAACACTTTCCCACTTTCTCATTTCATTGAGATACACGCATAGACAGAATAACAGCCAATGGCATTCACTGCTCGACTGTATTCAGAGAAACTTTGGAACCGATTGCGAATTTCTTCCAACTTGCTGAAGTGATCGAGATAAGAACTTTACCATTATCTCACTTCATTGAGATACACACACTGGCAGAATATCAAACAAATGGCATTCAGTGTTCGAAGGTTTTCAGAGAAACTTTGGAACCGAATGTGGATTTCTTGCAAATTGCTGAACTCGTGGAGACAAAGACTTTACCACTTTCTCATTTCATTGAGATACACTCATTGGCAGAGTATCAACCAAAGTTCATTCACTGCTCCAAGGCATTCAATGAATCTTTGTAACCTATTGGGGATATCTTACAACATGCTGAACTCATTGAGATAAGGACTTTACCACTTTCTCAATTCATTGAGATAAACACATTGGCAGAATTTCAGCCAAATTGCTCGAAGGAATTCAGAGAAACCTTAGAACCTATTGTGGATTTCCCCCAACTTGCTGAACTCACCGAGACAAACACTTTGCGACCTTCTCATTCCATTGAGATACACACATGGGCAGAATAACAGCCAAATGGCATTCACTGCTCGATGGTATTCAGAGACATTTTGGAACATTTTGTGGATTTCCTCCAACTTGCTGATCTCATCGCGATAAGCACTATACAACTTTCTCATTGCATTGAGATACACGCATTGGCAGAATATCAGCCAATTTGCATTCACTACTCGAAGGTATTCAGAGAAACTTTGGAACCTATTGCGAATTTCTTCCAACTTGCTGAAGTGATCGAGATAAGAACTTTACCAGTATCTCACTTCATTGAGATACAAACACTGGCAGAATATCAAACAAATGGCATTCAGTGTTCGAAGGTTTGCAGAGAAACTTTGGAACCGATTGTGGATTTCTTGCAACTTGCTGAACTCGTGGAGACAAAGACATTACCACTTTCTCATTTCATTGAGATACACACATTGGCACAATATCAGACAAATGGCATTCAGTGATCGAAGGTATTTTCAGAAATTTTGGAACCCATTGTGAATTTCTTCCAATTTGCTGAACTCAACGAGGTAAACACTTTCCCACTTTCTCATTTCATTGAGATACACGCATAGACAGAATAACAGCCAATGGCATTCACTGCTCGACTGTATTCAGAGAAACTTTGGAACCGATTGTGGATTTCTTGCAACTTGCTGAACTCGTGGAGACAAAGACTTTACCACTTTCTCATTTCATTGAGATAAACACATTGGCAGAATTTCAGCCAAATTGCATTCACTGCTCGAAGGATTTCAGAGAAACCTTGGAACCTATTGTGGATTTCCCCCAACTTGCTGATCTCATCGAGATAAGCACTATACAACTTTCTCATTTCATTGAGATACACGCATAGACAGAATAACAGCCAATGGCATTCACTGCTCGACTGAATTCAGAGAAACTTTGGAACCGATTGTGGATTTCTTGCAACTTGCTGAACTCGTGGAGACAAAGACTTTACCACTTTCTCATTTCATTGAGATAAACACATTGGCAGAATTTCAGCCAAATTGCATTTACTGCTCGAAGGATTTCAGAGGAACCTTGGAACCTATTGTGGATTTCCCCCAACTTGCTGATCTCATCGAGATAAGCACTATACAACTTTCTCATTTCATTGAGATACACGCATTGGCAGAATATCAGCCAATTTGCATTCACTACTCGAAGGTATTCAGAGAAACTTTGGAACCTATTGCGGATTTCTTCCAACTTGCTGAAATCATCGAGATAAGAACTTTACCATTAACTCATTTCATTGAGCTACACACACTGGCAAAATATCAGCCAAATGGCATTCACTGCTCCAAGGTATTGCGAGAAACTTTGGAAACTATTGTGGATTTCTTCCAATTTGCTGGACTGAATGAGATAAACACTTGACCACTTTCTCATTTCATTGTGATACACATACTGTGGGAGTATCAACCAAATGTAATTCACTACTCGCAGGCATTCAGTGAATCTTTGGCACCTATTGGGGATTTCTTTCAACTTGCTGAACTCATAGAGATAAGGACTTTACCACTTTCTCATTGCATTGAGATAAACACATTGGCAGAATAACAGCCTAATGGCATACGCTGCTGGAAGGAATTCAGAGAATATTTAGAACTTTACCACTATCTGATTTCATTGAGATACAGACACTGGCAGAATATCAGACAAATGACATTCACTGCTCGAAGGTATTCACAGAAACTTTGGAACCGATTGTGGATTTCTTGCAACTTGCTGAACTCGTGGAGACAAAGACTTTACCACTTTCTCATTTCATTGAGATACACACATTGGCAGAATATCAGACAATTGGCATTCAGTGCTCGAAGGTATTTTCAGAAATTTTGGAACCCATTGTGAATTTCTTCCAATTTGCTGAACTCAACGAGGTAAACACTTTCCCACTTTCTCATTTCATTGAGATACACGCATAGACAGAATAACAGCCAATGGCATTCACTGCTCGACTGTATTCAGAGAAACTTTGGAACCGATTGTGGATTTCTTGCAACTTGCTGAACTCGTGGAGACGACTTTCTCATTTCATTGAGATACACGCATTGGCCGAGTATCAACCAAAGTTCATTCACTGCTCCAAGGCATTCAGTGAATCTTTGGAACCTATTGGGGATATCTTACAACTTGCTGAACTCATTGAGATAAGGACTTTACCACTTTCTCAATTCATTGAGATAAACACATTGGCAGAATTTCAGCCAAATTGCTCGGAGGAATTCAGAGAAACCTTAGAACCTATAGTGGATTTCCCCCAACTTGCTGAACTCACCGAGACAAACACTTTGCGACCTTTTCATTCCATTGAGGTACACACATGGGCAGAATAACAGCCAAATGGCATTCACTGCTCGATGGTATTCAGAGACATTTTGGAACATTTTGTGGATTTCCTCCAACTTGCTGATCTCATCGAGATAAGCACTATACAACTTTCTCATTGCATTGAGATACACGCATTGGCAGAATATCAGCCAATTTGCATTCACTACTCGAAGGTATTCAGAGAAACTTTGGAACCTATTGCGAATTTCTTCCAACTTGCTGAAGTGATCGAGATAAGAACTTTACCATTATCTCACTTCATTGAGATACACACACTGGCAGAATATCAAACAAATGGCATTCAGTGTTCGAAGGTTTGCAGAGAAACTTTGGAACCGATTGTGGATTTCTTGCAACTTGCTGAACTCGTGGAGACAAAGACTTTACCACTTTCTCATTTCATTGAGATACACACATTGGCACAATATCAGACAAATGGCATTCAGTGCTCGAAGGTATTTTCAGAAATTTTGGAACTCATTGTGAATTTCTTCCAATTTGCTGAACTCAACGAGGTAAACACTTTCCCACTTTCTCATTTCATTGAGATACACGCATAGACAGAATAACAGCCAATGGCATTCACTGCTCGACTGTATTCAGAGAAACTTTGGAACCGATTGTGGATTTCTTGCAACTTGCTGAACTCGTGGAGACAAAGACTTTACCACTTTCTCATTTCATTGAGATACACGCATTGGCAGAGTATCAACCAAAGTTCATTCACTGCTCCAAGGCATTCAGTGAATCTTTGGAACCTATTGGGAATATCTTACAACTTGCTGAACTCATTGAGATAAGGACTTTACCACTTTCTCAATTCATTGAGATAAACACATTGGCAGAATTTCAGCCAAATTGCTCGAAAGAATTCAGAGAAACCTTAGAACCTATTGTGGATTTCCCCCAACTTGCTGAACTCACCGAGACAGACACTTTGCGACCTTCTCATTCCATTGAGATACACACGTGGGCAGAATAACAGCCAAATGGCATTCACTGCTCGATGGTATTCAGAGACATTTTGGAACATTTTGTGGATTTCCTTCAACTTGCTGATCTCATCGAGATAAGCACTATACAACTTTCTCATTTCATTGAGATACACGCATTGGCAGAATATCAGCCAAATTGCATTCACTACTCGAAGGTATTCAGAGAAACTATGGAACCTATTGCGGATTTCTTCCAACTTGCTGAAATCATCGAGATATGAACTTTACCATTAACTCATTTCATTGAGCTACACACACTGGCAAAATATCAGCCAAATGGCATTCACTGCTCCAAGGTATTGCGAGAAACTTTGGAAGCTATTGTGGATTTCTTCCAATTTGCTGGACTGAATGAGATAAACACTTGACCACTTTCTCATTTCATTGTGATACACATACTGTGGGAGTATCAACCAAATGTAATTCACTACTCGCAGGCATTCAGTGAATCTTTGGCACCTATTGGGGATTTCTTTCAACTTGCTGAACTCATAGAGATAAGGACTTTACCACTTTCTCATTGCATTGATATAAACACATTGGCAGAATATCAGCCCAATGGCATACGCTACTGGAAGGAATTCAGAGAATATTTGGAACTTTACCACTATCTGATTTCATTGAGATACAGACACTGGCAGAATATCAGACAAATGACATTCACTGCTCGAAGGTATTCAGAGACACTTTGGAACCGATTGTGGATTTCTTGCAACTTGCTGAACTGGTGGAGACAAAGACTTTACCACTTTCTCATTTCATTGAGATACACACATTGGCAGAATATCAGACAAATGGCATTCAGTGCTCGAAGCTATTTTCAGAAATTTTGGAACCCATTGTGAATTTCTTCCAATTTGCTGAACTCAACGAGGTTAACACTTTCCCACTTTCTCATTTCATTGAGATACACGCATAGACAGAATAACAGCCAATGGCATTCACTGCTCGACTGTATTCAGAGAAACTTTGGAACCGATTGTGGATTTCTTGCAACTTGCTGAACTCGTGGAGACAAAGACTTTACCACTTTCTCATTTCATTGAGATACACGCATTGGCAGAATATTAACCAAAGTTCATTCACTGCTCCAAGGCATTCAGTGAATCTTTGGAACCTATTGGGGATATCTTACAACTTGCTGAACTCATTGAGATAAGGTCTTTACCACTTTCTCAATTCATTGAGATAAACACATTGGCAGAATTTCAGCCAAATTGCTCGAAGGAATTCAGAGAAACCTTCGAACCTATTGTGGATTTCCCCCAACTTGCTGAACTCACCGAGACAAACACTTTGCGACCTTCTCATTCCATTGAGATACACACATGGGCAGAATAACAGCCAAATGGCATTCACTGCTCGATGGTATTCAGAGACATTTTGGAACATTTTGTGGATTTCCTCCAACTTGCTGATCTCATCGAGATAAGCACTATACAACTTTCTCATTGCATTGAGATACATGCATTGGCAGAATATCAGCCAATTTGCATTCACTACTCGAAGGTATTCAGAGAAATTTTGGAACCTATTGCGAATTTCTTCCAACTTGCCGAAGCGATCGAGATAAGAACTTTACTATTATCTCACTTACATAAGAACATAAGAACATAAGAAATAGGAGCAGGAGTAGGCCATCTGGCCCTTCGAGCCTGCCCCGCCATTCAATAAGATCATGGCTGATCTGTCGTGACTCAGCTCCACCTTCCCGCCCTCTCCCCATAACCCTTAATCCCTTCTCTTATCAAAAACCCATCAACCCGTTTCTTAAAAATATTTAGCGAGGCAGCCTCCACCACTTCAACGGGCAGAGAATTCCAGAGATTCACCACCCTTTGAGTGAAGAAGTTCCTCCTCAACTCTGTTCTAAACCGCCCCCCCTTTATCTTGAGGCTGTGCCCCCTAGTCCTACTGTCTTTTTTGAGCGGGAACAGTCTCTCCACCTCTATCCTATCCATCCCATTCATCATCTTATACGTCTCAATGAGATCTCCCCTTCATTGAGATCTCCACTTCATTGAGATACACACACTGGCAGAATATCAAACAAATGGCACTCAGTGTTCGAAGGTTTTCAGAGAAACTTTGGAACCGATTGTGGATTTCTTGCAACTTGCTGAACTCGTGGACACAAAGACTTTACCACTTTCTCATTTCATTGAGATACACACGTTGGCAGAATATCAGACAAATGGCATTCAGTGCTCGAAGGTATTCTCAGAAATTTTGGAACCCATTGTGAATTTCTTCCAATTTGCTGAACTCAACGAGGTAAACACTTTCCCACTTTCTCATTTCATTGAGATACACGCATAGACAGAATAACAGCCAATGGCATTCACTGCTCGACTGTATTCAGAGAAACTTTGGAACCGATTGTGGATTTCTTGCAACTTGCTGAACTCGTGGAGACAAAGACTTTACCACTTTCTCATTTCATTGAGATACACGCATTGGCAGAGTATCAACCAAAGTTCATTCACTGCTCCAAGGCATTCAGTGAATCTTTGGAACCTATTGGGGATATCTTACAACATGCTGAACTCATTGAGATAAGGACTTTACCACTTTCTCAATTCATTGAGATAAACACATTGGCAGAATTTCAGCCAAATTGCATTCACTGCTCGAAGGATTTCAGAGAAACCTTGGAACCTATTGTGGATTTCCCCCAACTTGCTGATCTCATCGAGATAAGCACTATACAACTTTCTCATTTCATTGAGATACACGCATTGGCAGAATATCAGCTAAATTGCATTCACTACTCGAAGGTATTCAGAGAAACTTTGGAACCTATTGCGGATTTCTTCCAACTTGCTGAAGTCATCGAGATAAGAACTTTACCATTAACTCATTTCATTGAGCTACACACACTGGCAAAATATCAGCCAAATGGCATTCACTGCTCCAAGGTATTGCGAGAAACTTTGGAAGCTATTGTGGATTTCTTCCAATTTGCTGGACTGAATGAGATAAACACTTGACCACTTTCTCATTTCATTGTGATACACATACTGTGGGAGTATCAACCAAATGTAATTCACTACTCGCAGGCATTCAGTGAATCTTTGGCACCTATTGGGGATTTCTTTCAACTTGCTGAACTCATAGAGATAAGGACTTTACCACTTTCTCATTGCATTGATATAAACACATTGGCAGAATATCAGCCCAATGGCATACGCTGCTGGAAGGAATTCAGAGAATATTTGGAACTTTACCACTATCTGATTTCATTGAGATACAGACACTGGCAGAATATCAGACAAATGACATTCACTGCTCGAAGGTATTCAGAGAAACTTTGGAACCGATTGTGGATTTCTTGCAACTTGCTGAACTCGTGGAGACAAAGACTTTACCACTTTCTCATTTCATTGTGATACACGCATTGGCAGAATATCAGCCAATTTGCATTCACTGCTCGAAGGTATTCAGAGAAACTTTGGAACCTATTTTGGATTTCCTCCAATTTACTGAGCTCATCGTGATAAACAGTATACAACTTTCTCATTTCATTGAGATACACCCATTGGCAGAGTATCAGCCAAAGTTCATTCACTGCTCCAAGGCATTCAGTGAATCTTTGGAACCTATTGGGGATATCTTACAACTTGTTGAACTCATTGAGATAAGGACTTTACCACTTTCTCAATTCATTGAGATAAACACATTGGCAGAATTTCAGCCAAATTGCATTCACTGCTCGAAGGATTTCAGAGAAACCTTGGAACCTATTGTGGATTTCCCCCAACTTGCTGATCTCATCGAGATAAGCACTATACAACTTTCTCATTTCATTGAGATACACGCATTGGCAGAGTATCAGCCAAATTGCATTCACTACTCGAAGGTATTCAGAGAAACTTTGGAACATATTGCGAATTTTTTCCAACTTGCTGAAGTGATCGAGATAAGAACTTTACCATTATCTCACTTCATTGAGATACATACACTGGCAGAATATCAAACAAATGGCATTCAGTGTTCGAAGGTTTTTAGAGAAACTTTGGAACCGATTGTGGATTTCTTGCAACTTGCTGAACTCGTGGAGATAGCCGAATTGCATTCACTGCTCGAAGGTATTCAGAGAAACTTTGGAACCTATTTTGCAGTTCCTCCAATTTACTGAGCTTATCGTGATAAACAGTATACAACTTTCTCATTTCATTGAGATACACCCATTGGCAGAGTATCAGCCAAATTTCATTCACTGCTCCAAGGCATTCAGTGAATCTTTGGAAACTATTGGGGATATCTTACAACTTGCTGGACTCATTGAGATAAGGACTTTACCACTTTCTCAATTCATTGAGATAAACACATTGGCAGAATTTCAGCCAAATTGCTCGAAGGAATTCAGAGAAACCTTAGAACCTATTGTGGATTTCCCCCAACTTGCTGAACTCACCGAGACAAACACTTTGCGACCTTCTCATTCCATTGAGATACACACATGGGCAGAATAACCGCCAAATGGCATTCACTGCTCGATGGTATTCAGAGACATTTTCGAACATTTTGCTGATCTCATCGAGATAAGCACGATACAACTTTCTCATTGCATTGTGATACACGCATTGGCAGAATATCAGCCAATTTGCATTCACTACTCGAAGGTATTCAGAGAAACTTTGGAACCTATTGCGAATTTCTTCCAACTTGCTGAAGTGATCAAGATAAGAACTTTACCATTATCTCACTTCATTGAGATACACACACTGGCAGAATATCAAACAAATGGCATTCAGTGTTCGAAGGTTTTCAGAGAAACTTTGGAACCGATTGTGGATTTCTTTCAACTTGCTGAATTCCGTGATATAAGGGCTTTACCACTTTCTCATTTCATTGACATAAACACATTGGCAGAATATCAGCCGAATTGCATTCACTGCTCGAAGGTATTCAGAGAAACTTTGGAACCTATTTTGCATTTCCTCCAATTTACTGAGCACATCGTGATAAACAGTATACAACTTTCTCATTTCATTGAGACACACCCATTGGCAGAGTATCAGCCAAATTTCATTCACTGCTCCAAGGCATTCAGTGAATCTTTGGAACCTGTTGGGGATATCTTACAACTTGCTGAACTCGTGGAGACAAAGACTTTACCACTTTCTCATTTCATTGAGATACACGCATTGGCAGAGTATCAACCAAAGTTCATTCACTGCTCCAAGGCATTCAGTGAATCTTTGGAACCTATTGGGGATATCTTACAACTTGTTGAACTCATTGAGATAAGGACTTTACCACTTTGTCAATTCATTGAGATAAACACATTGGCAGAATTTCAGCCAAATTGCTCGAAGGAATTCAGAGAAACCTTAGAACCTATTGTGGATTTCCCCCAACTTGCTGAACTCACCGAGACAAACACTTTGCGACCTTCTCATTCCATTGAGATACACACATGGGCGGAATATCAGCCAAATGGCATTCACTGCTCGATGGTATTCGGAGACATTTTGGAACATTTTGTGGATTTCCTCCAACTTGCTGATCTCATCGAGATAAGCACTATACAACTTTCTCACTGCATTGAGATACACGCATTGGCAGAATATCAGCCAAATTGCATTCACTACTCGAAGGTATTCAGAGAAACTTTGGAACCTATTGCGAATTTCTTCCAACTTGCTGAAGTGATCGAGATAAGAACTTGACCATTATCTCACTTCATTGAGATACACACACTGGCAGAATATCAAACAAATGGCATTCAGTGTTCGAAGGTTTTCAGAGAAACTTTGGAACCGATTGTGGATTTCATGCAACTTGCTGAACTCGTGGAGACAAAGACTTTACCACTTTCTCATTTCATTGAGATACACGCATTGGCAGTGTATCAACCAAAGTTCATTCACTGCTCCAAGGCATTCAGTGAATCTTTGGAACCTATTGGGGATATCTTACAACTTGCTGAACTCATTGAGATAAGGACTTTACCACTTTCTCAATTCATTGAGATAAACACATTGGCAGAATTTCAGCCAAATTGCATTCACTGCTCGAAGGATTTCAGAGAAACCTTGGAACCTATTGTGGATTTCCCCCAACTTGCTGAACTCATCGAGATAAGCACTGTACAACTTTCTCATTTCATTGAGATACACGCATTGGCAGAATATCAGCCAAATTGCATTCACTACTCGAAGGTATTCAGAGAAACTATGGAACCTATTGCGGATTTCTTCCAACTTGCTGAAGTCATCGAGATAAGAACTTTACCATTAACTCAATTCATTGAGCTACACACACTGGCAAAATATCAGCCAAATGGCATTCACTGCTCCAAGGTATTGCGAGAAACTTTGGAAGCTATTGTGGATTTCTTCCAATTTGCTGGACTGAATGAGATAAACACTTGACCACTTTCTCATTTCATTGTGATACACGTACTGTGGGAGTATCAACCAAATGTAATTCACTACTCGCAGGCATTCAGTGAATCTTTGGCACCTATTGGGGATTTCTTTCAACTTGCTGAACTCATAGAGATAAGGACTTTACCACTTTCTCATTGCATTGCGATACACACATTGGCAGAATTTCAGCCAAATTGCATTCACTGCTCGCAGGATTTCAGAGAAACCTTGGAACCGATTGTGGATTTCCCCCAACTTGCTGATCTCATCGAGATAAGCACTATACAACTTTATCATTTCATTGAGATACACGCATTGGCAGAATATCAGCCAAATTGCATCCACTACTCGAAGGTATTCAGAGAAACTATGGAACCTATTGTGGATTTCTTCCAACTTGCTGAAGTCATCGAGATAAGAACTTTACCATTAACTCATTTCATTGAGCTACACACACTGGCAAAATATCAGCCAAATGGCATTCACTGCTCCAAGGTATTGCGAGAAACTTTGGAAGCTATTGTGGATTTCTTCCAATTTGCTGGACTGAATGAGATAAACACTTGACCACTTTCTCATTTCATTGTGATACACATACTGTGGGAGTATCAACCAAATGTAATTCACTACTCGCAGGCATTCAGTGAATCTTTGGCACCTATTGGGGATTTCTTTCAACTTGCTGAACTCATAGAGATAAGGACTTTACCACTTTCTCATTGCATTGAGATAAACACATTGGCAGAATATCAGCCCAATGGCATACGCTGCTGGAAGGAATTCAGAGAATATTTGGAACTTTACCACTATCTGATTTCATTGAGATACACACACTGGCAGAATATCAGACAAATGACATTCACTGCTCGAAGGTATTCAGAGAAAATTTGGAACCGATTGTGGATTTCTTGCAACTTGCTGAACTCGTGGAGACAAAGACTTTACCACTTTCTCATTTCATTGAGATACACGCATTGGCAGAGTATCAACCAAAGTTCATTCACTGCTCCAAGGCATTCAGTGAATCTTTGGAACCTATTGGGGATATCTTACAACTTGCTGAACTCATTGAGATAAGGACTTTACCATTTTCTCAATTCATTGAGATAAACACATTGGCAGAATGTCAGCCAAATTGCTCGAAGGAATTCAGAGAAACCTTGGAACCTATTGTGGATTTCCCCCAACTTGCTGAACACACCGAGACAAACACTTTGCGACCTTCTCATTCCATTGAGATACACACATGGGCAGAATAACAGCCAAATGGCATTCACTGCTCGATGGTATTCAGAGAAATTTTGGAACATTTTGCTGATCTCATCGAGATAAGCACTATACAACTTTCTCATTGCATTGTGATACACGCATTGGCAGAATATCAGCCAATTTGCATTCACTACTCGAAGGTATTCAGAGAAACTTTGGAACCTATTGCGAATTTCTTCCAACTTGCTGTGGTGATCGAGATAAGAATTTTACCATTATCTCACTTCATTGAGATACACACACTGGCAGAATATCAAACAAATTGCATTCACTGCTCGAAGGTATTCAGAGAAACTTTGGAACCTATTTTGGATTTCCTCCAATTTACTGAGCTCATCGTGATAAACAGTATACAACTTTCTCATTTCATTGAGATACACCCATTGGCAGAGTATCAGCCAAAGTTCATTCACTGCTCCAAGGCATTCAGTGAATCTTTGGAACCTATTGGGGATATCTTACAACTTGTTGAACTCATTGAGATAAGGACTTTACCACTTTCTCAATTCATTGAGATAAACACATTGGCAGAATTTCAGCCAAATTGCATTCACTGCTCGACGGATTTCAGAGAAACCTTGGAACCTATTGTGGATTTCCCCCAACTTGCTGATCTCATCGAGATAAGCACTATACAACTTTCTCATTTCATTGAGATACACGCATTGGCAGAATATCAGCCAAATTGCATTCACTACTCGAAGGTATTCAGAGAAACTTTGGAACCTATTGCGAATTTTTTCCAACTTGCTGAAGTGATCGAGATAAGAACTTTACCATTATCTCACTTCATTGAGATACACACACTGGCAGAATATCAAACAAATGGCATTCAGTGTTCGAAGGTTTTTAGAGAAACTTTGGAACCGATTGTGGATTTCTTGCAACTTGCTGAACTCATGGAGATAGCCGAATTGCATTCACTGCTCGAAGGTATTCAGAGAAACTTTGGAACCTATTTTGCAGTTCCTCCAATTTACTGAGCTTATCGTGATAAACAGTATACAACTTTCTCATTTCATTGAGATACACCCATTGGCAGAGTATCAGCCAAATTTCATTCACTGCTCCAAGGCATTCAGTGAATCTTTGGAAACTATTGGGGATATCTTACAACTTGTTGAACTCATTGAGATAAGGACTTTACCACTTTCTCAATTCATTGAGATAAACACATTGGCAGAATTTCAGCCAAATTGCTCGAAGGAATTCAGAGAAACCTTAGAACCTATTGTGGATTTCCCCCAACTTGCTGAACTCACCGAGACAAACACTTTGCGACCTTCTCATTCCATTGAGATACACACATGGGCAGAATAACAGCCAAATGGCATTCACTGCTCGATGGTATTCAGAGACATTTTGGAACATTTTGTGGATTTCCTCCAACTTGCTGATCTCATCGAGATAAGCACTATACAACTTTCTCATTGCATTGAGATACACGCATTGGCAGAATATCAGCCAATTTGCATTCACTACTCGAAGGTTTTCAGAGAAACTTTGGAACCTATTGCGAATTTCTTCCAACTTGCTGAAGTGATCGAGATAAGAACTTGACCATTATCTCACTTCATTGAGATACACACACTGGCAGAATATCAAACAAATGGCATTCAGTGTTCGAAGGTTTTCAGAGAAACTTTGGAACCGATTGTGGATTTCTTGCAACTTGCTGAACTCGTGGAGACAAAGACTTTACCACTTCCTCATTTCACTGAGATACACACATTCGCAGAATATCAGACAAATGGCATTCAGTGCTCGAAGGTATTTTCAGAAATTTTGGAACCCATTGTGAATTTCTTCCAATTTGCTGAACTCAACGAGGTAAATACTTTCCCACTTTCTCATTTCATTGAGATACACGCATAGACAGAATAACAGCCAATGGCATCCACTGCTCGACTGTATTCAGAGAAACTGTGGAACCGTTTGTGGATATCTTGCAACTTGCTGAACTCGTGGAGACAAAGACTTTACCATTTTCTCATTTCATTGAGATACACGCATTGGCAGAGTATCAACCAAAGTTCATTCACTGCTCCAAGGCATTCAGTGAATCTTTGGCACCTATTGGGGATATCTTACAAATTGCTGAACTCATTGAGATAAGGACTTTACCACTTTCTCAATTCATTGAGATAAACACATTGGCAGAATTTCAGCCAAATTGCATTCACTGCTCGAAGGATTTCAGAGAAACCTTGGAACCTATTGTGGATTTCCCCCAACTTGCTGATCTCATCGAGATAAGCACTATACAACTTTCTCATTTCATTGAGATACACGCATTGGCAGAATATCAGCCAAATTGCATTCACTACTCGAAGGTATTCAGAGAAACTTTGGAACCTATTGCGGATTTCTTCCGACTTGTTGAAGCCATCGAGATAAGAACTTTACCATTAACTCATTTCATTGAGCTACCCACACTGGCAAAATATCAGCCAAATGGCATTCACTGCTCCAAGGTATTGCGAGAAACTTTGGAAGCTATAGTGGATTTCTTCCAATTTGCTGGACTGAATGAGATAAACACTTGACCACTTTCTCATTTCATTGTGATACACATACTGTGGGAGTATCAACCAAATGTAATTCACTACTCGCAGGCATTCAGTGAATCTTTGGCACCTATTGGGGATTTCTTTCATCTTGCTGAACTCATAGAGGTAAGGACTTTACCACTTTCTCATTGCATTGAGATAAACACATTGGCAGAATATCAGCCCAATGGCATACGCTGCTGGAAGGAATTCAGAGAATATTTGGAACTTTACCTCTATCTGATTTCATTGAGATACAGACACTGGCAGATTATCAGACAAATGACATTCACTGCTCGAAGGTATTCAGAGAAACTTTGGAACCGATTGTTGATTTCTTGCAACTTGCTGAACTCGTGGAGACAAAGACTTTACTACTTTCTCATTTCATTGAGATATACGCATTGGCAGAGTATCAACCAAAGTTCATTCACTGCTCCAAGGCATTCAGTGAATCTTTGGAACCTATTGGGGATATCTTACAACTTGTTGAACTCATTGAGATAAGGGCTTTACCACTTTCTCAATTCATTGAGATAAACACATTGGCAGAATTTCAGCCAAATTGCTCAAAGGAATTCAGAGAAACCTTAGAACCTATTGTGGATTTCCCCCAACTTGCTGAACTCACCGAGACAATCACTTTGCGAACTTCTCATTCCATTGAGATACACACATGGGCAGAATAACAGCCAAATGGCATTCACTGCTCGATGGTATTCAGAGACATTTTGGAACATTTTGCTGATCTCATCGAGATACAACTTTCTCATTGCATTGACATAAACACATTGGCAGAATATCAGCCGAATTGCATTCACTGCTCGAAGGTATTCAGAGAAACTTTGGAACCTATTTTGCATTTCCTCCAATTTACTGAGCTCATCGTGATAAACAGTGTACAACTTTCTCATTTCATTGAGATACACCCATTGGCAGAGTATCAGCCAAATTTCATTCACTGCTCCAAGGCATTCAGTGAATCTTTGGAACCTATTGGGGATATCTTACAACTTGCTGAACTCATTGAGATAAGGACTTTACCACTTTCTCAATTCATTGAGATAAACACATTGGCAGAATTTCAGCCAAATTGCATTCACTGCTCGAAGGATTTCAGAGAAACCTTGGAACCTATTGTGGATTTCCCCCAACTTGCTGAACTCACCCAGACAAGCACTTTGCGACCTTTTCATTCCATTGAGATACACACATGGGCAGAATATCAGCCAAATGGCATTCACTGCTGGATACCAAATGGTATTCAGAGACATTTTGGAACATTTTGTGGATTTCCTCCAACTTGTTGATCTCATCGAGATAAGCACTATACAACTTTCTCATTGCATTGAGATAACCGCATTGGCAGAATATCAGCCAATTTGCATTCACGACTCGAAGGTATTCAGAGAAACTTTAGAACCTATTGCGAATTTCTTCCAACTTGCTGAAGTGATCGAGATAAGAACTTTACCATTATCTCACTTCATTGAGATACACACACTGGCAGAATATCAAACAAATGGCATTCAGTGTTCGAAGGTTTTCAGAGAAACTTTGGAACCGATTGTGGATTTCTTGCAACTCGCTGAACTCGTGGAGACAAAGACTTTACCACTTTCTCATTTCATTGAGCTACACACACTGGCAGAATATCAGACAAATGGCATTCAGTGCTCGAAGGTATTTTCAGAAATTTTGGAACCCATTGTGAATTTCTTCCAATTTGCTGAACTCAACGAGGTAAACACTTTCCCACTTTCTCATTTCATTGAGATACACGCACAGACAGAATAACAGCCAATGGCATTCACTGCTCGACTGTATTCAGAGAATCTTTGGAACCGATTGTGGATTTCTTGCATCTTGCTGAACTCGTGGAGACAAAGACTTTACCACTTTCTCATTTCATTGAGATACACGCATTGGCAGAGTATCAACCAAAGTTCATTCACTGCTCCAAGGCATTCAGTGAATCTTTGGAACCTATTGGGGATATCTTACAACTTGCTGAACTCATTGAGATAAGGACTTTACCACTTTCTCAATTCATTGAGATAAACACATTGGCAGAATTTGAGCCAAATTGCTCGAAGGAATTCAGATAAACCTTAGAACCTATTGTGGATTTCCCCCAACTTGCTGAACTCACCGAGACAAACACTTTGCGACCTTCTCATTCCATTGAGATACACACATGGGCAGAATAACAGCCAAATGGCATTCACTGCTCGATGGTATTCAGAGAAATTTTGGAACATTTTGCTGATCTCATCGAGATATGCACTATACAACTTTCTCATTGCATTGTGATACACGCATTGGCAGAATATCAGCCAATTTGCATGCACTACTCAAAGGTATTCAGAGAAACTTTGGAACCTATTGCGAATTTCTTCCAACTTGCTGAAGTGATCAAGATAAAACTTTACCATTATCTCACTTCATTGAGATACACACACTGGCAGAATATCAAACAAATGGCATTCAGTGTTCGAAGGTTTTCAGAGAAACTTTGGAACCGATTGTGGATTTCTTGCAACTTGCTGAATTCCGTGAAATAAGGGCTTTACCACTTTCTCATTTCATTGACATAAACACATTGGCAGAATATCAGCCGAATTGCATTCACTGCTCGAAGGTATTCAGAGAAACTTTGGAACCTATTTTGGATTTCCTCCAATTTACTGAGCTCATCGTGATAAACAGTATACAACTTTCTCATTTCATTGAGATGCACCCATTGGCAGAGTATCAGCCCATATTCATTCACTGCTCCAAGGTATTCAGTGAATCTTTGGAACCTATTGGGGATATCTTACAACTTGCTGAACTCATTGAGATAAGGACTTTACCACTTTCTCAATTCATTGAGATAAACACTTTGGCAGAATTTCAGCCAAATTGCATTCACTGCTCGAAGGATTTCAGAGAAACCTTGGAACCTATTGTGGATTTCCCCCAACTTGCTGATCTCATTGAGATAAGCACTATACAACTTTCTCATTTCATTGAGATACACGCATTGGCAGAATATCAGCCAAATTGCATTCACTACTCGAAGGTATTCAGAGAAACTTTGGAACCTATTGCGGATTTCTTCCAACTTGCTGAAGTCATCGAGATAAGAACTTTACCATTAACTCATTTCATTGAGCTACACACACTGGCAAAATATCAGCCAAATGGCATTCACTGCTCCAAGGTATTGCGAGAAACTTTGGAAGCTATTGTGGATTTCTTCCAATTTGCTGGACTGAATGAGATAAACACTTGACCACTTTCTCATTTCATTGTGATACACATACTGTGGGAGTATCAACCAAATGTAATTCACTACTCGCAGGCATTCAGTGAATCTTTGGCACCTATTGGGGATTTCTTTCAACTTGCTGAACTCATAGAGATAAGGACTTTACCACTTTCTCATTGCATTGAGATAAACACATTGGCAGAATATCAGCCCAATGGCATATGCTGCTGGAAGGAATTCAGAGAATATTTGGAACTTTACCACTATCTGATTTCATTGAGATACAGACACTGGCAGAATATCAGACAAATGACATTCACTGCTCGAAGGTATTCAGAGAAACTTTGGAACCGATTGTGGATTTCTTGCAACTTGCTGAACTCGTGGAGACAAAGACTTTAACTCTTTCTCATTTCATTGAGATACACACATTGGCAGAATATCAGACAAATGGCATTCAGTGCTCGAAGGTATTTTCAGAAATTTTGGAACCCATTGTGAATTTCTTCCAATTTGCTCAACTCAACGAGGTAAACACTTTCCCACTTTCTCATTTCATTGAGATACACGGATCGACAGAATAACAGCCAATGGCATTCACTGCTCGACTGTATTCAGAGAAACTTTGGAACCGATTGTGGATTTCTTGCAACTTGCTGAACTCGTGGAGACAAAGACTTTACCACTTTCTCATTGAGATACACGCATTGGCAGAGTATCAACCAAAGTTCATTCACTGCTCCAAGGCATTCAATGAATCTTTGGAACCTATTGGGGATATCTTACAACTTGCTGAACTCATTGAGATAAGGACTTTACCACTTTCTCAATTCATTGAGATGAACACATTGGCACAATTTCAGCCAAATTGCTCGAAGGAATTCAGATAAACCTTAGAACCTATTGTGGATTTCCCCCAGCTTGCTGAACACACCGAGACAAACACTTTGCGACCTTCTCATTCCATTGAGATACACACGTGGGCAGAATAACAGCAAAATGGCATTCACTGCTCGATGGTATTCAGGGACATTTTGGAACATTTTGTGGATTTCCTCCAACTTGCTGATCTCATCGAGATAAGCACTATACAACTTTCTCATTGCATTGAGATACACGTATTGGCAGAATATCAGCCAATTTGCATTCACTACTCGAAGGTATTCAGAGAAACTTTGGAAGCTATTGCGAATTTCTTCCAACTTGCTGAAGTGATCGAGATAAGAACTTGACCATTATCTCACTTCATTGAGATACACACACTGGCAGAATATCAAACAAATGGCATTCAGTGTTCGAAGGTTTTCAGAGAAACTTTGGAACCGATTGTGGATTTCTTGCAACTTGCTGAACTCGTGGAGACAAAGACTTTACCACTTTCTCATTTCATTGAGATACACACATTGGCAGAATATCAGACAAATGGCATTCAGTGCTCGAAGATATTTTCAGAAATTTTGGAACCCATTGTGAATTTCTTCCAATTTGCTGAACTCAACGAGGTAAACACATTCCCACTTTCTCATTTCATTGAGATACACGCATAGACAGAATAACAGCCAATGGCATTCACTGCTCGACTGTATTCAGAGAAACTTTGGAACCGATTGTGGATTTCTTGCAACTTGCTGAACTCGTGGAGACAAAGACTTTACCACTTTCTCATTTCATTGAGATAAACACATTGGCAAAATTTCAGCGAAATTGCATTCACTGCTCGAAGGATTTCAGAGAAACCTTGGAACCTATTGTGGATGTCCCCCAACTTGCTGATCTCATCGAGATAAGCACTATACAACTTTCTCATTTCATTGAGATACACGCATTGGCAGAATATCAGCCAATTTGCATTCACTACTCGAAGGTATTCAGAGAAACTTTGGAACCTATTGCGGATTTCTTCCAAGTTGCTGAAGTGATCGAGATAAGAACTTTACCATTAACTCATTTGATTGAGATACACACACTGGCAGAATATCAAACAAATGGCATTCAGTGTTCGAAGGTTTTCAGAGAAACTTTGGAACCGATTGTGGATTTCTTGCAACTTCTTGAACTCGTGGAGACAAAGACTTTACCACTTTCTCATTTCATTGAGATACACACATTGGCAGAATATCAGACAATTGGCATTCAGTGCTCGAAGGTATTTTCAGAAATTTTGGAACCCATTGTGAATTTCTTCCAATTTGCTGAACTCAACGAGGTAAACACTTTCCCACTTTCTCATTTCATTGAGATACACGCATAGACAGAATAACAGCCAATGGCATTCACTGCTCGACTGTATTCAGAGAAACTTTGGAACCGATTGTGGATTTCTTGCAACTTGCTGAACTCGTGGAGACAAAGACTTTACCACTTTCTCATTTCATTGAGATAAACACATTGGCAAAATTTCAGCGAAATTGCATTCACTGCTCGAAGGATTTCAGAGAAACCTTGGAGCCTATTGTGGATGTCCCCCAACTTGCTGATCTCATCGAGATAAGCACTATACAACTTTCTCATTTCATTGAGATACACGCATTGGCAGAATATCAGCCAAATTGCATTCACTACTCGAAGGTATTCAGAGAAACTTTGGAACCTATTGCGGATTTCTTCCAACTTGCTGAAGTCATCGAGATAAGAACTTTACCATTAACTCATTTCATTGAGCTACACACACTGCCAAAATATCAGCCAAATGGCATTCACTGCTCCAAGGCATTGCGAGAAACTTTGGAAGCTATTGTGGATTTCTTCCAATTTGCTGGACTGAATGAGATAAACACTTGACCACTTTCTCCTTTCATTGTGATACATATACTGTGGGAGTATCAACCAAATGTAATTCACTACTCGCAGGCATTCAGTGAATCTTTGGCACCTATCGGGGATTTCTTTCAACTTGCTGAACTCATAGAGATAAGGACTTTACCACTTTCTCATTGCATTGAGATAAACACATTGGCAGAATATCAGCCCAATGGCATATGCTGCTGGAAGGAATTCAGAGAATATTTGGAACTTTACCACTATCTGATTTCATTGAGATACAGACACTGGCAGAATATCAGACAAATGACATTCACTGCTCGAAGGTATTCAGAGAAACTTTGGTACCGATTGTGGATTTCTTGCAACTTGCTGAACTCGTGGAGACAAAGACTTTACCACTTTCTCATTTCATTGAGATACACACTTTGGCAGAATATCAGACAAATGGCATTCAGTGCTCGAAGGTATTTTCAGAAATTTTGGAACCCTTTGTGAATTTCTTCCAATTTGCTGAACTCAACGAGGTAAACACTTTCCCACTTTCTCCTTTCATTGAGATACACGCATAGACAGAATAACAGCCAATGGCATTCACTGCTCGACTGTATTCAGAGAAACTTTGGAACCGATTGTAGATTTCTTGCAACTTGCTGAACTCGTGGAGACAAAGACTTTACCACTTTCTCGTTTCATTGAGATACACGCATTGGCAGAGTATCAACCAAAGTTCATTCACTGCTCCAAGGCATTCAGTGAATCTTTGGAACCTATTGGGGATATCTTACAACTTGTTGAACTCATTGAGATAAGGACTTTACCACTTTCTCAATTCATTGAGATAAACACATTGGCAGAATTTCAGCCAAATTGCTCGAAGGAATTCAGAGAAACCTTAGAACCTATAGTGGATTTCCCCCAACTTGCTGAACTCACCGAGACAAAAACTTTGCGACCTTCTCATTCCATTGAGATACACACATGGGCAGAATAACAGCCAAATGGCATTCACTGCTCGATGGTATTCAGAGACATTTTGGAACATTTTGTGGATTTCCTCCAACTTGCTGATCTCATCGAGATAAGCACTATACAACTTTCTCATTGCATTGAGATACACGCATTGGCAGAATATCAGCCAATTTGCATTCACTACTCGAAGGTATTCAGAGAAACTTTGGAACCTATTGCGAATTTCTTCCAACTTGCTGAAGTGATCGAGATAAGAACTTTACCATTATCTCACTTCATTGAGATACACACACTGGCAGAATATCAAACAAATGGCATTCAGTGTTCGAAGGTTTTCAGAGAAACTTTGGAACCGATTGTGGATTTCTTGCAACTTGCTGAACTCGTGGAGACAAAGACTTTACCACTTTCTCATTTCATTGAGATACACACATTGGCAGAATATCAGACAAATGGCATTCAGTGCTCGAAGGTATTTTCAGAAATTTTGGAACCCATTGTGAATTTCTTCCAATTTGCTGAACTCAACGAGGTAAACACTTTCTCACTTTCTCATTTCATTGAGATACACGCATAGACAGAATAACAGCCAATGGCATTCACTGCTCGACTGTATTCAGAGAAACTTTGGAACCGATTGTGGATTTCTTGCAACTTGCTGAACTCGTGGAGACAAAGACTTTACCACTTTCTCATTTCATTGAGATACACGCATTGGCAGAGTATCAGACAAATGGCATTCAGTGCTCGAAGGTATTTTCAGAAATTTTGGAACCCATTGTGAATTTCTTCCAATTTGCTGAACTCAACGAGGTAAACACTTTCCCACTTTCTCATTTCATTGAGATACACGCATAGACAGAATAACAGCCAATGGCATTCACTGCTCGACTGTATTCAGAGAAACTTTGGAACCGATTGTGGATTTCTTGCAACTTGCTGAACTCGTGGAGACAAAGACTTTACCACTTTCTCATTTCATTGAGATACACGCATTGGCAGAGTATCAACCAAAGATCATTCACTGCTCCAAGGCATTCAGTGAATCTTTGGAACCTATTGGGGATATCTTACAACTTGCTGAACTCATTGAGATAAGGACTTTACCACTTTCTCAATTCATTGAGATAAACACATTGGCAGAATTTCAGCCAAATTGCATTCACTGCTCGAAGGATTTCAGAGAAACCTTGGAGCCTATTGTGGATTTCCCCCAACTTGCTGATCTCATCGAGATAAGCACTATACAACTTTCTCATTTCATTGAGATACACGCATTGGCAGAATATCAGCCAAATTGCATTTACTACTCGAAGATATTCAGAGAAACTTTGGAACCTATTGCGGATTTCTTCCAACTTGCTGAAGTCATCGAGATAAGAACTTTACCATTAACTCATTTCATTGAGCTACACACACTGGCAAAATATCAGCCAAATGGCATTCACTGCTCCAAGGTATTGCGAGAAACTTTGGAAGCTATTGTGGATTTCTTCCAATTTGCTGGACTGAATGAGATAAACACTTGACCACTTTCTCATTTCATTCTGATACACATACTGTGGCAGTATCAACCAAATGTAATTCACTACTCGCAGGCATTCAGTGAATCTTTGGCACCTATTGGGGATTTCTTTCAACTTGCTGAACTTATAGAGATAAGGACTTTACCACTTTCTCATTGCATTGAGATAAACACATTGGCAGAATATCAGCCCAATGGCATACGCTGCTGGAAGGAATTCAGAGAATATTTGGAACTTTACCACTATCTGATTTCATTGAGATACAGACACTGGCAGAATATCAGACAAATGACATTCACTGCTCGAAGGTATTCAGAGAAACTTTGGAACCTATTGGGGATATCTTACAACTTGCTGAACTCATTGAGATAAGGACTTTACCACTTTCTCAATTCATTGAGATAAACACATTGGCAGAATTTCAGCCAAATTGCTCGAAGGAATTCAGAGAAACCTTAGAACCTATTGTGGATTTCCCCCAACTTGCTGAACTCACCGAGACAAACACTTTGCGACCTTCTCATTCCATTGAGATACACACGTGGGCAGAATAACAGCCAAATGGCATTCACTGCTCGATGGTATTCAGAGACATTTTGGAACATTTTGTGGATTTCCTCCAACTTGCTGATCTCATCGAGATAAGCACTATACAACTTTCTCATTGCATTGAGATACACGCATTGGCAGAATATCAGCCAATTTGCATTCACTACTCGAAGGTATTCAGAGAAACTTTGGAACCTATTGCGAATTTCTTCCAACTTGCTGAAGTGATCGAGATAAGAACTTTACCATTATCTCACTTCATTGAGATACACACACTGGCAGAATATCAAACAAATAGCATTCAGTGTTCGAAGGTTTTCAGAGAAACTTTGGAACCTATTGTGGATTTCTGGCAACTTGCTGAATTCGTGGAGACAAAGACTTTACCACTTTCTCATTTCATTGAGATACACACATTGGCAGAATATCAGACAAATGGCATTCAGTGCTCGAAGGTATTTTCAGAAATTTTGGAACCCATTGTAAATTTCTTCCAATTTGCTGAACTCAACGAGGTAAACACTTTCCCACTTTCTCATTTCATTGATATACACACATAGACAGAATAACAGCCAATGGCATTCACTGCTCGACTGTATTCAGAGAAACTTTGGAACCGATTGTGGATTTCTTGCAACTTGCTGAACTCGTGGAGACAAAGACTTTACCACTTTCTCATTTCATTGAGATACACGCATTGGCAGAGTATCAACCAAAGTTCATTCACTGCTCCAAGGCATTCAGTGAATCTTTGGAACCTATTGGGGATATCTTACAACTTGTTGAACTCATTGAGATAAGGACTTTACCACTTTCTCAATTCATTGAGATAAACACATTGGCAGAATTTCAGCCAAATTGCATTCACTGCTCGAAGGATTTCAGAGAAACCTTAGAACCTATTGTGGATTTCCCCAACTTGCTGAACTCACCGAGACAAACACTTTGCGACCTTTTCATTCCATTGAGATACACACATGGGCAGAATAACAGCCAAATGGCATTCACTGCTCGATGGTATTCAGAGACATTTTGGAACATTTTGTGGATTTCCTCCAACTTGCTGATCTCATCGAGATAAGCACTATACAACTTTCTCATTGCATTGAGATACACGCATTGGCAGAATATCAGCCAATTTGCATTCACTACTCGAAGGTATTCAGAGAAACTTTGGAAGCTATTGCGAATTTCTTCCAACTTGCTGAAGTGATCGAGATAAGAACTTTAACATTATCTCACTTCATTGAGATACACACACTGGCAGAATATCAAACAAATGGCATTCAGTGTTCGAAGGTTTTCAGAGAAACTTTGGAACCGATTGTGGATTTCTTGCAACTTGCTGAACTCGTGGAGACAAAGACTTTACCACTTTCTCATTTCATTGAGATACACACATTGGCAGAATATCAGACAAATGGCATTCAGTGCTCGAAGGTATTTTCAGAAATTTTGGAACCCATTGTGAATTTCTTCCAATTTGCTGAACTCAACGAGGTAAACACTTTCTCACTTTCTCATTTCATTGAGATACACGCATAGACAGAATAACAGCCAATGGCATTCACTGCTCGACTGTATTCAGAGAAACTTTGGAACCGATTGTGGATTTCTTGCAACTTGCTGAACTCGTGGAGACAAAGACTTTACCACTTTCTCATTTCATTGAGATACACGCATTGGCAGAGTATCAGACAAATGGCATTCAGTGCTCGAAGGTATTTTCAGAAATTTTGGAACCCATTGTGAATTTCTTCCAATTTGCTGAACTCAACGAGGTAAACACTTTCCCACTTTCTCATTTCATTGAGATACACGCATAGACAGAATAACAGCCAATGGCATTCACTGCTCGACTGTATTCAGAGAAACTTTGGAACCGATTGTGGATTTCTTGCAACTTGCTGAACTCGTGGAGACAAAGACTTTACCACTTTCTCATTTCATTGAGATACACGCATTGGCAGAGTATCAACCAAAGATCATTCACTGCTCCAAGGCATTCAGTGAATCTTTGGAACCTATTGGGGATATCTTACAACTTGCTGAACTCATTGAGATAAGGACTTTACCACTTTCTCAATTCATTGAGATAAACACATTGGCAGAATTTCAGCCAAATTGCATTCACTGCTCGAAGGATTTCAGAGAAACCTTGGAGCCTATTGTGGATTTCCCCCAACTTGCTGATCTCATCGAGATAAGCACTATACAACTTTCTCATTTCATTGAGATACACGCATTGGCAGAATATCAGCCAAATTGCATTTACTACTCGAAGGTATTCAGAGAAACTTTGGAACCTATTGCGGATTTCTTCCAACTTGCTGAAGTCATCGAGATAAGAACTTTACCATTAACTCATTTCATTGAGCTACACACACTGGCAAAATATCAGCCAAATGGCATTCACTGCTCCAAGGTATTGCGAGAAACTTTGGAAGCTATTGTGGATTTCTTCCAATTTGCTGGACTGAATGAGATAAACACTTGACCACTTTCTCATTTCATTCTGATACACATACTGTGGCAGTATCAACCAAATGTAATTCACTACTCGCAGGCATTCAGTGAATCTTTGGCACCTATTGGGGATTTCTTTCAACTTGCTGAACTTATAGAGATAAGGACTTTACCACTTTCTCATTGCATTGAGATAAACACATTGGCAGAATATCAGCCCAATGGCATACGCTGCTGGAAGGAATTCAGAGAATATTTGGAACTTTACCACTATCTGATTTCATTGAGATACAGACACTGGCAGAATATCAGACAAATGACATTCACTGCTCGAAGGTATTCAGAGAAACTTTGGAACCTATTGGGGATATCTTACAACTTGCTGAACTCATTGAGATAAGGACTTTACCACTTTCTCAATTCATTGAGATAAACACATTGGCAGAATTTCAGCCAAATTGCTCGAAGGAATTCAGAGAAACCTTAGAACCTATTGTGGATTTCCCCCAACTTGCTGAACTCACCGAGACAAACACTTTGCGACCTTCTCATTCCATTGAGATACACACGTGGGCAGAATAACAGCCAAATGGCATTCACTGCTCGATGGTATTCAGAGACATTTTGGAACATTTTGTGGATTTCCTCCAACTTGCTGATCTCATCGAGATAAGCACTATACAACTTTCTCATTGCATTGAGATACACGCATTGGCAGAATATCAGCCAATTTGCATTCACTACTCGAAGGTATTCAGAGAAACTTTGGAACCTATTGCGAATTTCTTCCAACTTGCTGAAGTGATCGAGATAAGAACTTTACCATTATCTCACTTCATTGAGATACACACACTGGCAGAATATCAAACAAATAGCATTCAGTGTTCGAAGGTTTTCAGAGAAACTTTGGAACCTATTGTGGATTTCTGGCAACTTGCTGAATTCGTGGAGACAAAGACTTTACCACTTTCTCATTTCATTGAGATACACACATTGGCAGAATATCAGACAAATGGCATTCAGTGCTCGAAGGTATTTTCAGAAATTTTGGAACCCATTGTAAATTTCTTCCAATTTGCTGAACTCAACGAGGTAAACACTTTCCCACTTTCTCATTTCATTGATATACACACATAGACAGAATAACAGCCAATGGCATTCACTGCTCGACTGTATTCAGAGAAACTTTGGAACCGATTGTGGATTTCTTGCAACTTGCTGAACTCGTGGAGACAAAGACTTTACCACTTTCTCATTTCATTGAGATACACGCATTGGCAGAGTATCAACCAAAGTTCATTCACTGCTCCAAGGCATTCAGTGAATCTTTGGAACCTATTGGGGATATCTTACAACTTGTTGAACTCATTGAGATAAGGACTTTACCACTTTCTCAATTCATTGAGATAAACACATTGGCAGAATTTCAGCCAAATTGCATTCACTGCTCGAAGGATTTCAGAGAAACCTTAGAACCTATTGTGGATTTCCCCAACTTGCTGAACTCACCGAGACAAACACTTTGCGACCTTTTCATTCCATTGAGATACACACATGGGCAGAATAACAGCCAAATGGCATTCACTGCTCGATGGTATTCAGAGACATTTTGGAACATTTTGTGGATTTCCTCCAACTTGCTGATCTCATCGAGATAAGCACTATACAACTTTCTCATTGCATTGAGATACACGCATTGGCAGAATATCAGCCAATTTGCATTCACTACTCGAAGGTATTCAGAGAAACTTTGGAAGCTATTGCGAATTTCTTCCAACTTGCTGAAGTGATCGAGATAAGAACTTTAACATTATCTCACTTCATTGAGATACACACACTGGCAGAATATCAAACAAATGGCATTCAGTGTTCGAAGGTTTTCAGAGAAACTTTGGAACCGATTGTGGATTTCTTGCAACTCGCTGAACTCGTGGAGACAAAGACTTTACCACTTTCTCATTTCATTGAGATACACACATTGACAGAATATCAGACAAATGGCATTCAGTGCTCGAAGGTATTTTCAGAAATTTTGGAACCCATTGTGAATTTCTTCCAATTTGCTGAACTCAACGAGGTAAACACTTTCCCACTTTCTCATTTCATTGAGATACACGCATAGACAGAATAACAGCCAATGGCATTCACTGCTCGACTGTATTCAGAGAAACTTTGGAACCGATTGTGGATTTCTTGCAACTTGCTGAACTCGTGGAGACAAAGACTTTACCACTTTCTCATTTCATTGAGATACACGCATTGGCAGAGTATCAACCAAAATTCATTCATTGCTCCAAGGCATTCAGTGAATCTTTGGAACCTATTGGGGATATCTTACAACTTGCTGAACTCATTGAGATAAGGACTTTACCACTTTATCAATTCATTGAGATAAACACATTGGCAGAATTTCAACAAAATTGCTCGAAGGAATTCAGAGAAACCTTAGAACCTATTGTGGATTTCCCCCAACTTGCTGAACTCACCGAGACAAACACTTTGCGACCTTCTCATTCCATTGAGATACACACATGGGCAGAATAACAGCCAAATGGCATTCACTGCTCGATGGTATTCAGAGACATTTTGGAACATTTTGCTGATCTCATCGAGATAAGCACTGTACAACTTTCTCATTGCATTGTGATACACGCATTGGCAGAATATCAGCCAATTTGCATTCACTACTCGAAGGTATTCAGAGAAACTTTGGAACCTATTGCGAATTTCTTCCAACTTGCTGAAGTGATCAAGATAAGAACTTTACCATTATCTCACTTCATTGAGATACACACACTGGCAGAATATCAAACAAATGGCATTCAGTGTTCGAAGGTTTTCAGAGAAACTTTGGAACCGATTGTGGATTTCTTTCAACTTGCTGAATTCCGTGATATAAGGGCTTTACCACTTTCTCATTTCATTGACATAAACACATTGGCAGAATATCAGCCGAATTGCATTCACTGCTCGAAGGTATTCAGAGAAACTTTGGAACCTATTTTGGATTTCCTCCAATTTACTGAGCTCATCGTGATAAACAGTATACAACTTTCTCATTTCATTGAGATACACCCATTCGCAGAGTATCAGCCAAATTTCATTCACTGCTCCAAGGCATTCAGTGAATCTGTGGAACCTATTGGGGATATCTTACAACTTGCTGAACTCATTGAGATAAGGACTTTACCACTTTCTCAATTCATTGAGATAAACACATTGGCAGAATTTCAGCCAAATTGCATTCACTGCTCGAAGGATTTCAGAGAAACCTTGGAACCTATTGTGGAATTCCCCCAACTTGCTGATCTCATCGAGATAAACACTATACAACTTTCTCATTTCATTGAGATATACGCATTGGCAGAATATCAGCCAAATTGCATTCACTACTCGAAGGTATTCAGAGAAACTTTGGAACCTATTGCGGATTTCTTCCAACTTGCTGAAGTCATCGAGATAAGAACTTTACCATTAACTCATTTCATTGAGTTACACACACTGGCAAAATATCAGCCAAATGGCATTCACTGCTCCAAGGTATTGCGAGAAACTTTGGAAGCTATTGTGGATTTCTTCCAATTTGCTGGACTGAATGAGATAAACACTTGACCACTTTCTCATTTCATTGTGATACACATACTGTGGGAGTATCAACCAAATGTAATTCACTACTCGCAGGCATTCAGTGAATCTTTGGCACCTATTGGGGATTTCTTTCAACTTGCTGAACTCATAGAGATAAGGACTTTACCACTTTCTCATTGCATTGAGATAAACACATTGGCAGAATATCAGCCCAATGGCATACGCTGCTGGAAGGAATTCAGAGAATATTTGGAACTTTACCACTATCTGATTTCATTGAGATACAGACACTGGCAGAATATCAGACAAATGACATTCACTGCTCGAAGGTATTCAGAGAAACTTTGGAACCGATTGTGGATTTCTTGCAACTTGCTGAACTCGTGGAGACAAAGACTTTACCACTTTCTCATTTCATTGAGATACACGCATTGGCAGAGTATCAACCAAAGTTCATTCACTGCTCCAAGGCATTCAGTGAATCTTTGGAACCTATTGGGGATATCTTACAACTTGTTGAACTCATTGAGATAAGGACTTTACCACTTTCTCAATTCATTGAGATGAACACATTGGCAGAATTTCAGCCAAATTGCTCGAAGGAATTCAGAGAAACCTTAGAACCTATTGTGGATTTCCCCCAACTTGCTGAACTCACCGAGACAAACACTTTGCGACCTTCTCATTCCATTGAGATACACACATGGGCAGAATAACAGCCAAATGGCATTAACTGCTTGATGGTATTCAGAGACATTTTGGAACATTTTGTGGATTTCCTCCAACTTGCTGATCTCATCGAGATAAGCACTATACAACTTTCTCATTGCATTGAGATACACACATTGGCAGAATATCAGCCAATTTGCATTCACTACTCGACGGTATTCAGAGAAACTTTGGAACCTATTGTGAATTTCTTCCAACTTGCTGAAGTGATCGAGATAAGAACTTGACCATTATCTCACTTCATTGAGATACACACACTGGCAGAATATCAAACAAATGGCATTCAGTGTTCGAAGGTTTTCAGAGAAACCTTGGAACCTATTGTGGATTTCCCCCAACTTGCTGATCTCATCGAGATAAGCACTATACAACTTTCTCATTTCATTGAGATACACGCATTGGCAGAATATCAGCCAAATTGCATTCATTACTCGAAGGTATTCAGAGAAACTTTGGAACCTATTGCGGATTTCTTCCAACTTGCTGAAGTCATCGAGATAAGAACTTTACCATTAACTCATTTCATTGAGCTACACACACTGGCAAAATATCAGCCAAATGGCATTCACTGCTCCAAGGTATTGCGAGAAACTTTGGAAGCTATTGTGGATTTCTTCCAATTTGCTGGACTGAATGAGATAAACACTTGACCACTTTCTCATTTCATTGTGATACACATACTGTGGGAGTATCAACCACTTAGGGAATGTACAGACTCTAGACAGTCACCCGAGGCTGGAATTGAACCTGAGTTCCCGGCATGGTGAGGCAGCAGCGCTAGCCACTGTGTCACCTGCCATCGTTTAAGTTATTTTACCTTTTAGTGCCGGAGACCCGGGTTCGATTCCCAGCTCTATATGTGGAGTTTGTGCATGCTCCCTGTGTTTGTGTGGGTTTCCTCCGGATGCTCTGGTTTCCTCCCGCAGTCCAAAGGATGTGTTGGTTCGGTGCACTGCTAAATTCTCCTTCAGTGTACCCAAACAGGCAGCAGAGTGTGGTGGCTAGGGGGTTTTCAGAGTAACTACATTGCAGTGTAAATGGAAACCTACTTGGGATTAATTAATAAACTTTACTTTTACTTTATCTCCATCCTGGTATTCCAGGAAGATAATCATTACCTTCTGAGAGCTTTCCTGCCCAAGGGTTTAGGACCATTCCTCAGCAAACTGCACTGTAGCTCTCAGCTGGGAGAGCTTGGCTGCCTAATGGATAGAATTCTAAGCTAGCCTGAGAACTCCACCTCTTTGAGGTGTGTGTTCATGTGCGCATGCTGTATGTATATGTGTGCGTATGTGCACATGTATGTGTAGAGGGGGAAGAAGTGGTGGTGGAAGACTTGCTGGTGGGGGCACTATAAGCCACCCACCATAAAATGACAGTCATGGTAAAGCACATCTTCGACTGACTCACTCTCTGGGGGGTGGGGGGGGGATTTTCCACCCCCATTTTTAGCAGGCAGTATTTAGCAAGCAGTCGGAGTGTGAGAGGCCCAAAATACAATTTACGCTGTGGGATTTCCCATTGCGATTGTCCCACCAATGACATAATAGGACGGATCTCAGGGGTAGGTTCTTTACCCAGAGGGTGGTGAGGGATTGGAATGCCCTGCCTGCTGCAGTTGTAAATGCGCCTAGTTTGGGGGCGTTTAAGAGATCCGTGGATAGGTTTATGGACAAAAAGGGATTGGTTTAGGTTAGTGGGTCATTGTTTTGTAACTGGTCGGCGCAACATCGTGGGCCGAAGGGCCTGTTCTGCTCTGTAATGTTCTATGTTCTATGTTCTATGTTCTAAATGTAATTCACTACTCGCAGGCATTCAGTGAATCTTTGGCACCTATTGGGGATTTCTTTCAACTTGCTGAACTCATAGAGATAAGGACTTTACCACTTTCTCATTGCATTGAGATAAACACATTGGCAGAATATCAGCCCAATGGCATACGCTGCTGGAAGGAATTCAGAGAATATTTGGAACTTTACCACTATCTGATTTCATTGAGATACAGACACTGGCAGAATATCAGACAAATGACATTCACTGCTCGAAGGTATTCAGAGAAACTTTGGAACCGATTGTGGATTTCTTGCAACTTGCTGAACTCGTGGAGACAAAGACTTTATCACTTTCTCATTTCATTGAGATACACGCATTGGCAGAGTATCAACCAAAGTTCATTCACTGCTCCAAGGCATTCAGTGAATCTTTGGAACCTATTGGGGATATCTTACAACTTGCTGAACTCATTGAGATAAGGACTTTACCACTTTCTCAATTCATTGAGATAAACACATTGGCACAATTTCAGCCAAATTGCTCGAAGGAATTCAGAGAAACCTTAGAACCTATTGTGGATTTCCCCCAACTTGCTGAACTCACCGAGACAAACACTTTGCGACCTTCTCATTCCATTGAGATACACACGTGGGCAGAATAACAGCCAAATGGCATTCACTGCTTGATGGTATTCAGAGACATTTTGGAACATTTTGTGGATTTCCTCCAACTTGCTGATCTCATCGAGATAAGCAGTATACAACTTTCTCATTGCATTGAGATACACGCATTGGCAGAATATCAGCCAATTTGCATTCACTACTCGAAGGTATTCAGAGAAACTTTGGAAGCTATTGCGAATTTCTTCCAACTTGCTGAAGTGATCGAGATAAGAACTTTACCATTATCTCACTTCATTGAGATACACACACTGGCAGAATATCAAACAAATGGCATTCAGTGTTCGAAGGTTTTCAGAGAAACTTTGGAACCGATTGTGGATTTCTTGCAACTTGCTGAACTCGTGGAGACAAAGACTTTACCACTTTCTCATTTCATTGAGATACACACATTGGCAGAATATCAGACAAATGGCATTCAGTGCTCGAAGGTATTTTCAGAAATTTTGGAACCCATTGTGAATTTCTTCCAATTTGCTGAACTCAACGAGGTAAACACTTTCCCACTTTCTCATTTCATTGAGATACACGGATAGACAGAATAACAGCCAATGGCATTCAATGCTCGACTGTATTCAGAGAAACTTTGGAACCGATTGTGGATTTCTTGCAACTTGCTGAACTCGTGGAGACAAAGACTTTACCACTTTCTCATTTCATTGAGATACACGCATTGGCAGAGTATCAACCAAAGTTCATTCACTGCTCCAAGGCATTCAGTGAATCTTTGGAACCTATTGGGGATATCTTACAACTTGCTGAACTCATTGAGATAAGGACTTTACCACTTTCTCAATTCATTGAGATAAACACATTGGCAGAATTTCAGCAAAATTGCTCGGAGGAATTCAGAGAAACCTTAGAACCTAAGTTGGGATTTCCCCCAACTTGCTGAACTCATCGAGACAAATACTTTGCGACCTTTTCATTCCATTGAGATACACACATGGGCAGAATAACAGCCAAATGGCATTCACTGCTCGATGGTATTCAGAGACATTTTGGAACATTTTGTGGATTTCCTCCAACTTGCTGATCTCATCGAGATAAGCACTATACAACTTTCTCATTGCATTGAGATACACGCATTGGCAGAATATCAGCCAATTTGGATTCACTACTCGAAGGTATTCAGAGAAACTTTGGAACCTATTGCGAATTTCTTCCAACTTGCTGAAGTGATCGAGATAAGAACTTTACCATTATCTCACTTCATTGAGATGCACACACTGGCAGAATATCAAACAAATGGCATTCAGTGTTCGAAGGTTTTCAGAGAAACTTTGGAACCGATTGTGGATTTCTTGCAACTTGCTGAACTCGTGGAGACAAAGACTGTACCACTTTCTCATTTCATTGAGATAAACACATTGGCAGAATTTCAGCCAAATTGCATTCACTGCTCGAAGGATTTCAGAGAAACCTTAGAACCTATTGTGGATTTCCCCCAACTTGCTGAACTCACCGAGACAAACACTTTGCGACGTTCGCATTCCATTGAGATACACACATGGGCAGAATAACAGCCAAATGGCATTCACTGCTCGATGGTATTCAGAGACATTTTGGAACATTAGTGGATTTCCTCCAACTTGCTGATCTCATCGAGATAAGCACTATACAACTGTCTCATTGCATTGAGATACACGCATTGGCAGAATATCAGCCAATTTGCATTCACTACTCGAAGGTATTCAGAGAAACTTTGGAACCTATTGCGAATTTCTTCCAACTTGCTGATGTGATCGACATAAGAACTTGACCATTATCTCACTTCATTGAGATACACACACTGGCAGAATATCGGACAAATGACATTCACTGCTCGAAGGTTTTCAGAGAAACTTTGGAACCGATTGTGGATTTCTTGCAACTTGCTGAACTCGTGGAGACAAAGACTTTACCACTTTCTCATTTCATTGAGATACACACATTGGCAGAATATCAGACAAATGGCATTCAGTGCTCGAAGGTATTTTCAGAAATTTTGGAACCCATTGTGAATTTCTTCCAATTTGCTGAACTCAACGAGATAAACACTTTCCCACTTTCTCATTTCATTGAGATACACGCATAGACAGAATAACAGCCAATGGCATTCACTGCTCGACTGTATTCAGAGAAACTTTGGAACCGATTGTGGATTTCTTGCAACTTGCTGAACTCGTGGAGACAAAGACTTTACCACTTTCTCATTTCATTGAGATACACACATTGGCAGAGTATCAACCAAAGTTCATTCACTGCTCCAAGGCATTCAGTGAAACTTTGGAACCTTTTGCGAATTTCTTCCAACTTGCTGAAGTGATCAAGATAAGAACTTTACCATTATCTCACTTCATTGAGATACACACACTGGCAGAATATCAAACAAATGGCATTCAGTGTTCGAAGGTTTTCAGAGAAACTATGGAACCGATTGTGGATTTATTTCAACTTGCTGAATTCCGTAATATAAGGGCTTTACCGCTTTCTCATTTCATTGACATAAACACATTGGCAGAATATCAGCCGAATTGCATTCACTGCTCGATGGTATTCAGAGACATTTTAGAACATTTTGTGGATTTCCTCCAACTTGCTGATCTCATCGAGATAAGCACTCTAAAACTTTCTCATTGCATTGAGATACACGCATTGGCAGAATATCAGCCAATTTGCATTCACTACTCGAAGGTATTCAGAGAAACTTTGGAAGCTATTGCGAATTTCTTCCAACTTGCTGAAGTGATCGAGATAAGAACTTTACCATTATCTCACTTCATTGAGATACACACACTGGCAGAATATCAAACAAATGGCATTCAGTGTTCGAAGGTTTTCAGAGAAACTTTGGAACCGATTGTGGATTTCTTGCAACTCGCTGAACTCGTGGAGACAAAGACTTTACCACTTTCTCATTTCATTGAGATACACACATTGGCAGAATATCAGACAAATGGCATTCAGTGCTCGAAGGTATTTTCAGAAATTTTGGAACCCATTGTGAATTTCTTCCAATTTGCTCAACTCAACGAGGTAAACACTTTCCCACTTTCTCATTTCATTGAGATACACGCATAGACAGAATAACAGCCAATGGCATTCACTGCTCGACTGTATTCAGAGAAACTTTGGAACCGATTGTGGATTTCTTGCAACTTGCTGAACTCGTGGAGACAAAGACTTTACCACTTTCTCATTTCATTGAGATACACGCATTGGCAGAGTATCAACCAAAGTTCATTCACTGCTCCAAGGCATTCAGTGAATCTTTGGAACCTATTGGGGATATCTTACAACTTGCTGAACTCATTGAGATAAGGACTTTACCACTTTCTCAATTCATTGAGATAAACACATTGGCAGAATTTCAACAAAATTGCTCGAAGGAATTGACAGAAACCTTAGAACCTATTGTGGATTTCCCCCAACTTGCTGAACTCACCGAGACAAACACTTTGCGACCTTCTCATTCCATTGAGATACACACATGGGCAGAATAACAGCCAAATGGCATTCACTGCTCGATGGTATTCAGAGACATTTTGGAACATTTTGCTGATCTCATCGAGATAAGCACTATACAACTTTCTCATTGCATTGTGATACACGCATTGGCAGAATATCAGCCAATTTGCATTCACTACTCGAAGGTATTCAGAGAAACTTTGGAACCTATTGCGAATTTCTTCCAACTTGCTGAAGTGATCAAGATAAGAACTTTACCATTATCTCACTTCATTGAGATACACACACTGGCAGAATATCAAACAAATGGCATTCAGTGTTCGAAGGTTTTCAGAGAAACTTTGGAACCGATTGTGGATTTCTTTCAACTTGCTGAATTCCGTGATATAAGGGCTTTACCACTTTCTCATTTCATTGACATAAACACATTGGCAGAATAACAGCCGAATTGCATTCACTGCTCGAAGGTATTCAGAGAAACTATGGAACCTATTGTGGATTTCCTCCAATTTACTGAGCTCATCGTGATAAACAGTATACAACTTTCTCATTTCATTGAGATACAACCATTGGCAGAGTATCAGCCAAATTTCATTCACTGCTCCAACGCATTCAGTGAATCTTTGGAACCTATTGGGGATATCTTACAACTTGCTGAACTCATTGAGATAAGGACTTTACCACTTTCTCAATTCATTGAGATAAACACATTGGCAGAATTTCAGCCAAATTGCATTCACTGCTCGAAGGATTTCAGAGAAACCTTGGAACCTATTGTGGAATTCCCCCAACTTGCTGATCTCATCGAGATAAACACTATACAACTTTCTCATTTCATTGAGATACACGCATTGGCAGAATATCAGCCAAATTGCATTCACTACTCGAAGGTATTCAGAGAAACTTTGGAACCTATTGCGGATTTCTTCCAACTTGCTGAAGTCATCGAGATAAGAACTTTACCATTAACTCATTTCATTGAGCTACACACACTGAAAAATATCAGCCAAATGGCATTCACTGCTCCAAGGTATTGCGAGAAACTTTGGAAGCTATTGTGGATTTCTTCCAATTTGCTGGACTGAATGAGATAAACACTTGACCACTTTCTCATTTCATTGTGATACACATACTGTGGGAGTATCAACCAAATGTAATTCACTACTCGCAGGCATTCAGTGAATCTTTGGCACCTATTGGGGATTTCTTTCAACTTGCTGAACTCATAGAGATAAGGACTTTACCACTTTCTCATTGCATTGAGATAAACACATTGGCAGAATATCAGCCCAATGGCATACGCTGCTGGAAGGAATTCAGAGAATATTTGGAACTTTACCACTATCTGATTTCATTGAGATACAGACACTGGCAGAATATCAGACAAATGACATTCACTGCTCGAAGGTATTCAGAGAAACTTTGGAACCGATCGTGGATTTCTTGCAACTTGCTGAACTGGTGGAGACAAAGACTTTACCACTTTCTCATTTCATTGAGAGACACACATTGGCAGAATATCAGACAAATGGCATTCAGTGTTCGAAGGTTTTCAGAGAAACTTTGGAACCTATTGCGAATTTCTTCCAACTTGCTGAAGTGATGGAGATAAGAACTTGACCATTATCTCACTTCATTGAGATGCACACACTGGCAGAGTATCAAACAAATGGCATTCAGTGTTCGAAGGTTTTCAGAGAAACTTTGGAACCGATTGTGGATTTCTTGCAACTTGCTGAACTCGTGGAGACAAAGACTTTACCACTTTCTCATTTCATTGAGATACACACATTGGCAGAATATCAGACAAATGGCATTCACTGCTCGATGGTATTCAGAGAAATTTTGGAACAGTTTGCTGATCTCATCGAGATAAGCACTATACAACTTTCTCATTGCATTGTGATACACGCATTGGCAGAATATCAGCCAATTTGCATTCACTACTCGGAGGTATTCAGAGAAACTTTGGAACCTATTGCGAATTTCTTCCAACTTGCTGAAGTGATCAAGATAAGAACTTTACCATTATCTCACTTCATTGAGATACACACACTGGCAGAATATCAAACAAATGGCATTCAGTGTTCGAAGGTTTTCAGAGAAACTTTGGAACTCATTGTGGATTTCTTGCAACTTGCTGGATATTTTAGAAGGATTGAAAATAGATAAGTCCCCTGGTCCAGATGGGATTTACCCTAGGATTCTTTGGGAGGCAAGAGGGGTGATTGCGGAGCCTCTGGCTCTGATCTTCATTTCGTCGTTAGTCTCTGGTATAGTACCAGAAGATTGGAGGACAGCAAATGTTGTCCCATTGTTTAAGAAGGGGAGAAGGGACTTCCCTGGGAATTATAGACCGGTGAGTCTTACTTCTGTGGTGGGTAAGGTTTTGGAAAGGATTATTAGAGACAGGATTTATAGTTATTTGGAAAGTAATGAGTTGATTAGAGACAGTCAGCATGGTTTTGTAGCGGGTAGGTCATGCCTTACTAACCTTATCGAGTTCTTTGAGAAAGTGACCAAAGAGGTGGATAGGGGTAAGGCAGTTGATGTGGTGTATATGGATTTTAGCAAGGCGTTTGATAAGGTTCACCATGGTAGGCTTCTGCAGAAAATGCAGATGTATGGGATTGGGGGTGATCTAGGTAATTGGATCAGGAATTGGCTAGCAGATAGGAGACAGAGAGTGGTGGTTGATGGGAAATATTCGTCATGGAGTTCGGTTACAAGTGGTGTGCCTCAGCGATCTGTTTTGGGGCCACTGCTATTTGTAATTTTTATTAATGATCTGGATGAGGGTATAGTTGGGTGGATTAGTAAGTTTGCTGATGACACCAAAGTCGGAGGTGTGGTAGATTGTGAGGAAGGGTGTCATAGTTTGCAGGATGACTTAGAAAGGTTGCAGAGCTGGGCTGAGAGGTGGCGGATGGAGTTTAATGTGGAGAAGTGTGAGGTAATTCATTTCGGTAGGAATAACAGATGTGTTGAGTATAGTGCTAACGGGAGGACTTTGAATAGTGTGGAGGAGCAGAGGGATCTAGGTGTATGTGTACATAGATCCCTGAAAGTTGGGAATCAAGTAGATAAGGTTGTTAAGAAGGCATACGGAGTTTTGGCGTTTATTGGTATGGGGATTGAATTTAGGAGTCGCAGCGTCATGATGCAACTGTACACATCTCTGGTGCGGCCGCACATGGAGTTTTGTGTGCAGTTCTGGTCCCCACATTACAGGAAGGATGTAGAGACTTTGGAGAGGGTGCAGAGGAGGTTTACCAGGATGTTGCCTGGTATGGAGGGGAGATCCTATGAGGAGAAATTGAGAGATTTGGGGTTGTTTTCGCTGGAAAGAAGGCAGCTAAGAGGGGATCTCATTGAAACATATAAGATGATTAGAGGTTTAGACAGGGTAGATAGTGATAGCCTTTTTCCTAGGATGGAGAAAGCTAGCACGAGGGGGCACGATTTTAAATTAAGGGGGGCTAGTTATAGGACAGATGTCAGGGGTAGGTTCTTTACCCAGAGGGTGGTGAGGGACTGGAATGCCCTGCCAGCTGCAGTTGTAAATGCACCTAGTTTGGGGGCGTTTAAAAGATCCGTGGATAGGTTTATGGATGAAAGGGGATTGGTTTAGGCTAGTGGGTCATTGTTTTGTAACTGGTCGGCGCAACATCGTGGGCCAAAGGGCCTGTTCTGCGCTGTAATGTTCTATGTTCTATGCTGAACTCGTGGAGACAAAGACTTTACCACTTTCTCATTTCATTGACATAAACACATTGGCAGAATATCAGCCGAATTGCATTCACTGCTCGAAGGTATTCAGAGAAACTTTGGAACCTATTTTGGATTTCCTCCAATTTACTGAGCTCATCGTGATAAACAGTATACAACTTTCTCATTTCATTGAGATACACCCATTGGTAGAGTATCCGCCAAATTTCATTCACTGCTCCAAGGCATTCAGTGAATCTTTGGAACCTATTGGGGATATCTTACAACTTGCTGAACTCATTGAGATAAGGACTTTACCACTTTCTCAATTCATTGAGATAAACACACTGGCAGAATTTCAGCCAAATTGCATTCACTGCTCGAAGGATTTCAGAGAAACCTTGGAACCTATTGTGGATTTCCCCCAACTTGCTGATCTAATCGAGATAAGCACTATACAACTTTCTCATTTCATTGAGATACACGCATTGGCAGAATATCAGCCAAATTGCATTCACTACTCGAAGGTATTCAGAGAAACTTTGGAACCTATTGCGGATTTCTTCCAACTTGCTGAAGTCATCGAGATAAGAACTTTACCATTAACTCATTTCATTGAGCTACACACACTGGCAAAATATCAGCCAAATGGCATTCACTGCTCCAAGGTATTGCGAGAAACTTTGGAAGCTATTGTGGATTTCTTCCAATTTGCTGGACTGAATGAGATAAACACTTGACCACTTTCTCATTTCATTGTGATACACATACTGTGGGAGTATCAACCAAATGCAATTCACTACTCGCAGGCATTCAGTGAATCTTTGGCACCTATTGGGGATTTCTTTCAACTTGCTGAACTCATAGAGATAAGGACTTTCCCACTTTCTCATTGCATTGAGATAAACACATTGGCAGAATATCAGCCCAATGGCATACGCTGCTAGAAGGAATTCAGAGAATATTTGGAACTTTACCAGTATCTGATTTCATTGAGATACAGACACTGGCAGAATATCAGACAAATGACATTCACAGCTCGAACGTATTCAGAGAAACTTTGGAACCGATTGTGGATTTCTTGCAACTTGCTGAACTCGTGGAGACAAAGACTTTACCACTTTCTAATGAGAAAGTGAGATACACGCATTGGCAGAGTATCAACCAAAGTTCATTCACTGCTCCAAGGCATTCAGTGAATCTTTGGAACCTATTGGGGATATCTTACAACTTGCTGAACTCATTGAGATAAGGACTTTACCACTTTCCCAATTCATTGAGATAAACACATTGGCAGAATTCCAGCCAAATTGCTCGTAGGAATTCACAGAAACCTTAGAACCTATTGTGGATTTCCCCCAACTTGCTGAACTCACCGAGACAAACACTTTGCGACCTTCTCATTCCATTGAGATACACACATGGGCAGTATAACAGCCAAATGGCATTCACTGCTCGATGGTATTCAGAGACATTTTGGAACATTTTGCTGATCTCATCGAGATAAGCACTATACAACTTTCTCATTGCATTGTGATACACGCATTGGCAGAATATCAGCCAATTTGCATTCACTACTCGAAGGTATTCAGAGAAACTTTGGAATCTATTGCGAATTTCTTCCAACTTGCTGAAGTGATCAAGAACTTTACCATTATCTCACTTCATTGAGATACACACACTGGCAGAATATCAAACAAATGGCATTCAGTGTTCGAAGGTTTTCAGAGAAACTTTGGAGCCGATTGTGGATTTCTTTCAACTTGCTGAATTCTGTGATATAAGGGCTTTACCACTTTCTCATTTCATTGACATAAACACATTGGCAGAATATCAGCCGAATTGCATTCACTGCTCGAAGGTATTCAGAGAAACTTTGGAACCTATTTTGGATTTCCTCCAATTTACTGAGCTCATCGTGATAAACAGTATACAACTTTCTCATTTCATTGAGATACACCCATTGGCAGAGTATCAGCCAAATTTCATTCACTGCTTCAACGCATTCAGTGAATCTTTGGAACCTATTGGGGATATCTTACAACTTGCTGAACTCATTGAGACAAGGACTTTACCACTTTCTCAATTCATTGAGATAAACACATTGGCAGAATTTCAGCCAAATTGCATTCACTGCTCGAAGGATTTCAGAGAAACCTTGGAACCTATTGTGGAATTCCCCCAACTTGCTGATCTCATCGAGATAAACACTATACAACTTTCTCATTTCATTGAGATACACGCATTGGCAGAATATCAGCCAAATTGCATTCACTACTCGAAGGTATTCAGAGAAACTTTGGAACCTATTGCGGATTTCTTCCAACTGGCTGAAGTCATCGAGATAAGAACTTTACCATTAACTCATTTCATTGAGCTACACACACTGGCAAAATATCAGCCAAATGGCATTCACTGCTCCAAGGTATTGCGAGAAACTTTGGAAGCTATTGTGGATTTCTTCCAATTTGCTGGAATGAATGAGATAAACACTTGACCACTTTCTCATTTCATTGTGATACACATACTGTGGGAGTATCAACCAAATGTAATTCACTACTCGCAGGCATTCAGTGAATCTTTGGCACCTATTGGGGATTTCTTTCAACTTGCCGAACTCATAGAGATAAGGACTTTACCACTTTCTCATTGCATTGAGATAAACACATTGGCAGAATATCAGCCCAATGGCATACGCTGCTGGAAGGAATTCAGAGAATATTTGGAACTTTACCACTATCTGATTTCATTGAGATACAGACACTGGCAGAATATCAGACAAATGACATTCACTGCTCGAAGGTATTCAGAGAAACTTTGGAACCGATTGTGGATTTCTTGCAACTTGCTGAACTCGTGGAGACAAAGACTTTACCACTTTCTCATTTCATTGAGATACACGCATTGGCAGAGTATCAACCAAAGTTCATTCACTGCTCCAAGACATTCAGTGAATCTTTGGAACCTATTGGGGATATCTTACAACTTGTTGAACTCATTGAGATAAGGACTTTACCACTTTCTCAATTCATTGAGATAAACACATTGGCAGAATTTCAGCCAAATTGCTCGAAGGACTCCAGAGAAACCTTAGAACCTATTGTGGATTTCGCCCAACTTGCTGAACTCACGGAGACAAACACTTTGCGACCTTCTCATTCCATTGGGATAGACACATGGGCAGAATAACAGCCAAATGGCATTCACTGCTCGATGGTATTCAGAGACATTTTGGAACATTTTGTGGATTTCCTCCAACTTGCTGATCTCATCGGGATAAGCACTATACAACTTTCTCATTGCATTGAGATACACGCATTGGCAGAATATCAGCCAATTTGCATTCACTACTCGAAGGTATTCGGAGAAACTTTGGAACCTATTGCGAATTTCTTCCAACTTGCTGAAGTGATCGAGATAAGAACTTGACCATTATCTCACTTCATTGAGATGCACACACTGGAAGAATATCAAACAAATGGCATTCAGTGTTCGAAGGTTTTCAGAGAAACTTTGGAACCGATTGTGGATTTCTTGCAACTTGCTGAACCCGTGGAGACAAAGACTTTACGACTTTCTCATTCCATTGAGATACACACATTGGCAGAATAACAGCCAAATGGTATTCACTGCTCGATGGTATTCAGAGAAATTTTGGAACATTTTGCTGATCTCATCGAGATAAGCACTATACAACTTTCTCATTGCCTTGTGATACACGCATTGGCAGAATATCAGCCAATTTGCATTCACTACTCGAAGGTATTCAGAGAAACTTTGGAACCTATTGCGAATTTCTTCCAACTTGCTGAAGTGATCAAGATAAGAACTTTACCATTATCTCACTTCATTGAGATACACACACTGGCAGAATATCAAACAAATGGCATTCAGTGTTCGAAGGTTTTCAGAGAAACTTTGGAACCGATTGTGGATTTCTTTCAACTTGCTGAATTCCGTGATATAAGGGCTTTACCACATTCTCATTTCATTGACATAAACACATTGGCAGAATATCAGCCGAATTGCATTCACTGCTCGAAGGTATTCAGACAAACTTTGGAACCTATTTTGGATTTCCTCCAATTTACTGAGCTCATCGTGATAAACAGTATACAACTTTCTCATTTCATTGAGATACACCCATTGGCAGAGTATCAGCCAAATTTCATTCACTGCTCCAAGGCATTCAGTGAATCTTTGGAACCTATTGGGGATATCTTACAACTTGCTGAACTCATTGAGATAAGGACTTTACCACTTTCTCAATTCATTGAGATAAACACATTGGCAGAATTTCAGCCAAATTGCATTCACTGCTCGAAGGATTTCAGAGAAACCTTGGAACCTATTGTTGATTTCCCCCAACATGCTGATCTCATCGAGATAAGCACTATACAACTTTCTCATTTCATTGAGATACACGCATAGGCAGAATATCAGCCAAATTGCATTCACTACTCGAAGGTATTCAGAGAAACTTTGGAACCTATTGCGGATTTCTTCCAACTTGCTGAAGTCATCGAGATAAGAACTCATTTCATTGAGCTACACACACTGGCAAAATATCAGCCAAATGGCATTCATTGCTCCAAGGTATTGCGAGAAACTTTGAAAGCTATTGTGGATTTCTTCCAATTTGCTGGTCTGAATGAGATAAACAATTGACCACTTTCTCATTTCATTGTGATACACATACTGTGGGAGTATCAACCAAATGTAATTCACTACTCGCAGGCATTCAGTGAATCTTTGGCACCTATTGAGGATTTCTTTCAACTTGCTGAACTCATAGAGATAAGGACTTTACCACTTTCTCATTGCATTGAGATAAACACATTGGCAGAATATCAGCCCAATGGCATACGCTGCTGGAAGGAATTCAGAGAATATTTGGAACTTTACCACTATCTGATTTCATTGAGATACAGACACTGGCAGAATATCAGACAAATGACATTCACTGCTCGAAGGTATTCAGAGAAACTTTGGAACCGATTGTGGATTTCTTGCAACTTGCTGAACTCGTGGAGACAAAGACTTTACCACTTTCTCATTTCATTGAGATACACGCATTGGCAGAGTATCAACCAAAGTTCATTCACTGCTCCAAGACATTCAGTGAATCTTTGGAACCTTTGTA